>CAWZYM010000272.1:1032500-1447500 GCA_963966185.1 Rhabditoides inermis
CAGGAATCGAATATCAGATTCTCTTTCAGGCGAGGAGACGCAATCAGGCTAGAAGGTGAAGAGAGAATGGGAGAATGGGAAGAAACTTCTGTGAAAAACTAATGCGAAAGCAAAAGAAAATAGAGAAAGGTGAAAGAATAAAAGGAGAAAAAGAGAATAGACACTCAGAGAACGGTGTGTGCCGATACTGTTCTGCCGATGAGATGTGGGAAATGGTCGTGCTCACTCACCCCTTCATCGTCTCCCGTTGCGTGCGATTCGCAGCGCGCCACCACCGCTCCAGAAACGACGTCTCCGACCAGATGAACCTCAACATCTGGATAGTGTTTTCGCATGATAATAATGACAACATTTTTGTAAACTAGTCACCAACAATAAATATGTCAGTTCACATGCAGGGTACGCCTCAAACCAAGAAAGGGGGAGAGAGACAAGAAGAAGAAAAAAAGGTCACCTAAGATCCCGATTCTGCGTGAGGTAGTGCACGGCGTTGTTGAGAATGGCGTCGACGCTGTCATCGTAGTACTCCTCGAACGTGCTGAGCCAGCCTGGAAAGATATGTGAATGATATTTTGTGGTAAAATGTGAACAACGCGCACAGTGATAGATAAGCTTCCAAAACAGGAGTCAAAGGAGCTTCTCTCACTTTGCGAAAAGAGTACTGACAAGCAAATGGCATCAGGTCACCCCCCACAACTCGCTATGCTATAATGGAATCTTGTAGACATGCCCCATACCGAGCCCTAGCTGAAATTAAAAATCTCGGAGAGCACCGGAAGTGTCCTAATTAGTCGCCGGAAGTTCACGTGCATTTCCATGCGCGATAAGTCATTGAGCATGACATCCCGAAATGCGGACAGCGAAACAACGGTTCGGCGAGCGAGTTGTGGTGGGGGGGGGGGGTGACCTGATGCCGTTTGCTTGTGAGAAAGGCGGGCTGCGGCGGCTGAGCGCTCGGTCGAAAGGAGGCTTCCACTTCAGTTACCTGGATCGACATGTGAGTGGAGTACGACGTGCACTCGCAGCTTGCGCGGTCCGTCTGTCTGCGGCAGCTCAGGCCGCCACCGGTCGCTGAACGACAGCGACTGCCCATTCACCTGCAAATAAGGCGGCGAATAGGAAATCACACCATCACACCACCACACCATCACACCATCATACCACTCACACAACCCACACCTCCATTCTTGTACACCACCACACCACCCACACCACATATAGGAAATCACACCACCACACCATCACACCACCACACCACTCACACAATCCACACCACCATACTACCACACCAACAACATAATCAGTCGTAGAGAATAGTGTGGTTGTGTTAAGTTGTGGTTGTGTGATGGTGTGGTGGTGTGGTGGTGTGGTGGTGTGGTGGTGTGATGGTGTGGTGGTGTGATGGTGTGAACTCCATATTGCCAAATAAGGCTTCCTATTTTCTATGTAGTTGTTTTTTTATCGAAATACATGGTCTTGATGAATATGAAACATTAGTTATAAGAATCTAAACAGCGCATCACCTAGGTTGATCTCGTGTTCGAATTTTTCATATATATTTTTCAATTTTTTCAAACGTTTCAAACTGTCTAACAGTAATTGTTTGCGTAACGTTTCGCAAAGACTGTCTCTTTATCTGCCTGTTTTCCTACCGCATGAATAGAAGGCAATCGTACATGCACCAACACGAAAAACATCCCAAACACGAACCGAATTTTTGAACAATCTTTTCTGAAGCAGATAGCGTGCATAATAAGACCATGAAACAAGCCTTGTTCACACGCATTTTCCCTGTCTTTTTCCCGCAAAGTTATTTCCGTTGTCGTCAATTTTTCGTGGAACTAATCGTGACACTGATGGGATTGCGGGAAACACAGCGTCTGTGCTGTGCACTCACACTGATATGCGTGTCGGCATCAGGGAGGAATGGGCTGTCGAGGCGTTCGAGGGTGTGATCCGATTGAGATGTGTGACGCACTTGAACAGACTCGTAGAACCGCTGCAAGTTATTTAGGGAGGTGTGAACTAGATTATGCAATGTTATCGAAAAGAAATGAGCCGGTTGCCTTTAGTCTACTGGGCTCAAAAACGATCCTGACGTCAAAACACATGTTTCGTCGTTTCTCAAAGGACGATTGTGAACATTTTTTTTCGAAATGTGACCGCTACTTTTAGGCTAGAAAAAAAATGAAAGGATGAAGTCATTTATGAGTTAGTTGTGATCGACGTCTGTGATCACTCAGTCGCAAAAAGTGACTATACATAAAACTCACGTTGACATGGTTGTTATTTGAGAGGATTAGTATGAAAAGAACGAGACTGCTTAGAATGAATACTACTGTTGAGGGCTTCGCACACGGATTGCGTATCATCGCATTGACTGAAAGTGTGCAATATCAATATCATTGAAGAAGCAATAAATACGGGCGACATAAACAGGAACATTCAATAAAATGTGAAATAGTATTGATTACATTGTCCCATTAGTCGGATATCATAGTAGTTGCATCATCATCAAACCAAGCGCGGTTTCGTTAAATGTATCACTGCGCAAATATTGGTAATGCGTAAGCGTGACGTCGAAAAAAAACAGATAAAAAACTTGCGCGGACTAAAAGTGACATTGAAGCAAGCTAACTTTACGTTTTTGAATAAAAAAGTATGTGACGACTTTTGATATCTCATAACACAACACTGGATGAAACAATGGAACTTTCAGTTGAACTGCTTAAAAAGGAGAAAGAGAAAGAAAGAGCAAAGGAGAGATGGTAAACGCGAGCGATAACGCATTTCAAAGATGCATTTGTGTTCACAGCAAGCCTTTTGCACAATTATGCCAACACAGTTTCGCAAACCAGTTTGTGTGATGGACGAAAAATCGGTGCGAACAGCGCATGTACAACAATAAACTGTCTGTTAGCACATAAATAGGAATCGTTCAGAGCTTCAGTATATTATACTTCATGAAACATAAACGGTATGTTGTTACACAACGCAACACAAAACGGATTAGAAACATTCACATCGCAACGCAACGCAGATATCGTTTTTGAGCCCAGTCGACTGTTCGCAGATATGTGACAATAGAAATATGGGACAGCATTGTGTGTTATTATTTCTCATTGCGTCTGACGGCAAATACTATTGCTCGATCAATAAACGGACGAGGGTATAGAAGACGCCGAATGAAATGTTCACATCACTGCTGCTTGCGCACAATCACTGCTATCGTAGCTCGGAGACGGAAGCTGTGTATCTATGCACAAATTGCTGGAACCAGACAAACGCGGAACATCGCCATAGAGACAAGTGCGCAATATGGAATAGAGTATGGGATTTATATATATATATAAAGTCATATATATATATATATATATATATATATATATATATATAAATAAATAAATAAATAAAGTCATATATATATATATACATATATATATATATATATATATATATATATACGATTGAGTTGTCAATAGTTTTTTGCCTCATATGTTTTCAGAGTATGTTGTCGTGAGTGAGATAACCAACACACTGTTCTTTTATCCACCTAATCTCACTCAGTTTCTCTCTCTCGCTCTATCTTGCTCTCCCTTTCTCTTTCTCTCTTCTGTCATCTTCCGATTGTGTTCGGCTTGTTTGTCGTTTCTCACAATATCCTTATCGAGATATCACTTGAGCCGTCTGATATAAACGGGTTCTCGTCAGACGAAACAGTTTGATTTACATTTTGTTTGTGCAATATAACATGATTCTTTACTTGTATTTTCGTACAGTCCGAGAGGTTTTTGAATTCCACCAATTCCGCCTGTAAGCCAGAACTCATTTTAGATTTTGCGTTCAAAAACGCCGCACAAGTTGGAATGCACGCATACATTCGGCCCCCGATCTATCGCCACTCTCGTCGTCTCACTATCTTCACTCTTGCGATAGCACAGCAGCTTGCAAAATGTTTAAAAAAAATCATTTTTTCTTGTGTTTTCGAATTTGCGCCGTTCTAATTTTCTTCATTTGTCATAATATTTCATCGACTTCACTTCTACCGCGAAATTGTAATATCAAAACTTTCGATTTTTTTCACTATTTTGCAAGCTGCTGATATCTCGTGTATGCTCTCTCGCGCGAAAACTGATTTGCCCTAATAAGGCCGTTATGAATTATTCGAAAAATTCATAAACTTATGAAGTTTATGAATTATCTGTTATGAAATTTATGAACTTTATGAATTATAAATTATGAAGTTTATGAATTATGAATTATGAATTATACAGTCCGCCCTTTACTGACAGCTGGCTGTTGCGAACGCGCGCGAGATCGCAATTTGCGCACGAGTAGTGTTGGCGCACGGAAAGTGATGACGCACGACTTGATTTCGGACGAAGGTCTGAATTTTCGATTTCAAAGTTGTTTTGATGGGAATCTGTGTTTATTCATGAGTTGTTGTGTTATGTTATGTTGTTTTATGATACATACATATTCAGTGTCATATTTTCTCAATTTAAAGTTAACAGAAGTGCATTGATCTCATTTACTACAGGGTCACATGTCGTCCGAAAACAGCCCAATCGATTCACCAACCCCTCGTGTCTTGTGATTCTGTACGATTATGATCTTCTTCTGCATATTGTATGTTGTCGTATTCTCTGCTGCGTGATTTCATTTTAAAAGTGATGTTTTATTGCATGTTATACATCAGTGCAAATTCACATCAATTTTCAGAGCTCAGAGCATCAACTTCCCCTTTCCTCTTTGCGCAATGGCTGAAGACGAGGCTATTGATGTTACTACCTGTGATGAGGAGGTGAGTGTTATTTTTTCTCGCAATTATATGAGTATACATGTTATGTTTAAATTGGTTCAGCTCGCGGAGCGCCTCGGCGTTCCTAACGGAAAGGAGGAATACATGACGAGCGCGGACCGAAAGACCGCCTCCCCTTCCCCCGTTCCCGTGAGTTTGTTTATATTATATATGTAGACTTTTTCATATCTATATATTATTGTATACACTTTACATTATATTGTTGTAGCTGGGCACGGCGGCGTCTCGCGCGATTGCGAAGACGCGCGCTGCTGCGCTGGCGAAGCGGGCTCGCGCGGGTGGGGCGGCGTCGAGCGCATCCGCCGGCGGAGGAGGAGGAGGCGCCACCAGCCGCGTCCTGCCCGACCTCGCGCCCTTCCTGCATCTCCTGCCCGACATGTCGCGCTGCGACATCAAGGACCAGGAGAAGCTCTACAAGATCCTATTCGACACCGGAGTCAAGGTGAGTTAACAGTTAATCATTATGTCAAGTAGCTAGTCTACATGCTTACCGCTCGGATTCAGGCGTACGTCCACCTGCAGACGTTCATCCTGGCGACGTCGACGGGTCAAATGCCGACTCCGCCGCCGCTGCCCGCCGGCGCCCCCGCGTCACTCGCTCCCCGCCTCGCCGCTCTCGACCACCACATGGCATTTCGTTTTTTTTTTGTATTTTTTGTCTGCATATGATTTGAAAACTACGGGTTTTTCAGCAGATGGTGGACGAGTTCGACTCCCGCATGGAGCACATGGACGACGCGCTCGAGGCGATCCGCACCATGGAGCTCCTCGACGGCAACGGCGGATTCGTCATGCGGTCAGTTTTTTTAAAGAATCTTCTGAGTCTCATTCGGCTAGCATATTATACATTTGTTACCTAGTCCGCTGGTGTTTAAAGTGACAATTCCACTTTAAAAAAAATGATATTATGCTTATGAAAAGTTAATGGAAACATCAAATAACATCTAATAAGCCTGAAAACTCGAACTTTTTTTCATGATTTTAAACTATTTTTGCTTCAAAAAATAGTTGATTTTGAATGCTTTGTTGGTAAAAAGTGAGGTTACTTCACAGTTGACTGTCTAAAACGTCTTGAATAACGGGAATTTGAAAATAAAATTTTGAGATGAAACTCTGTTTCTAGCATAAACTTAAGCCGATCAACACACCCCTATGTGATACGCATTTCGAGTTCAATAGTTATAGCCAGAATTTGTAAAGCGCGCTAATTCAAAATTCAATTTTTTTTTCCGATTGCGGATCAATAAAATTGTCACTTTAAGAGAAACTGTGCCACTGTGCGACCTTTTTTAAATTACAACTGACAACTTTTTAGCGACCTGGTGCCGCAGCATATGACAAACGACATGGCCGCCAACGCGCTGGAGATGTTCGCCAACTCGACCGTCCGGTGCGTTATCTTCTTTTGTCTTAGAAACAAGGCATTGTTTTGTTTGTTGTTTTTTGTTTGATGCCTATCGATTGATGTGTGTGTTAGCCGTCCGCCGACGCGTGCGGTGGAGGGTATGATGGCGGCGGCGCAGGACAGTGCGGGCGCGCACTCGGCCGACCTCGACCGCGACACGGACCCGGCATCGGACGAGTCTGTCCGTCTCTCCAACGAGGACACCCTTCTCGGACTCGCCTGCGCCGCCGGGGTAAGTCAACATGTGCTGGTTGTAGAAGGAAATGCTTGCCTATTGGTTTTAGTATGACTCTTCTTTCTTCTCGATCTCTTTCGCTACATACTTTTAAGAGTATAATAAATTAAATATTTATGGTAAATCTGCAGTCATCAATGTACCGTTACAGTACACTGAGCTGGCGCAAATGATGATGAGAGTGCGCGGTTCGCCTGACTTTGGCAGCGACGTCGACTGCACTCCCCTCATGGAGGCCGCCTCTGCCGGTTGGTGGAACACTTCATATATATATATATAATATGTTTCAAAGTGGAGTGTACAAATAAAACACACTTGCTTTCAGGTTGCGTGGAGATTGTGCGCAGTCTGCTGGCGTATGGTGCGGACGTGAACGCCGAGTCGCTCACGCACAACACCCCGCTTGTCTACGCCGCCGCTGCCGGACATGTCGAGGTACGGTAGGCATACTGTAACTGTACTTTGGAATAAATATACTTAATCGTCGGGTTGCTGTATTTCAAGTCACATGTGATTTTCTGCAGGTTGTGAAGGAGCTGCTGAAGACAGGCAAGTGTGCTCTGGAGCAGCGCAACGAGAACGGACACTGTGCGCTCATGGAGGCTGCTTCGGCGGGTGAGGAGAGAGAGAGAGAAAGAGAGAAAGAGAGAGAGAGAGATCAGACCAGAGAGGTATCATATAAAGTAGAGTATAGTAGGCCGAGTAGAGTAGAGTTGTAGGGTAGATTCGATCTGTCAGATGGTGGACGCGGTCATGACATGTGCATATGATATGTTTCATGTTTACATTTAGGCCACCTGGACATAGTGAAGGAGTTGGTGAAGGCGGGCGCCCAATCTGTCTACATGAACAGCAACAGCGAGTTCAAGGTCGGACTTGTGAGTTTCTTTTTTTCTAAGTTTATTTTATACCTGGTTCTTTGTGAAAAACGTTTTGTGAAGCGTAACGAAACGGCAATCTGTGAATGAGTTGACAAAGAGGATGAGAAATCGCGATGAGAAATCTTCCGTATCGTGAACCAGGGCGAGGGACACGCGTTTATGTATGTCCATGCGTTGAAGGAGTCTCCGCTGACGCTGGCGTCGTACAAGGGCCACGTGGAGCTGGTGGAGTACCTGCTGTCGCTGGGCGGGGGCGGACAGAACAGGAGCGAGGAGCTGCACACGGCACTCATGGAGGCCAGCATGGACGGACACGTCGAGGTGGGCAGAGGGGATGCGCTTGCGCAACGATGGTTATTGTGTTGAATGCGACCTAATGATGCAAGAAAAGCTCATATTTCATCAATCAAAATTGTAAACAAGCATGCACATTTTGGGGCAGAAATAGACTCAGTTTTGTGGCACGTGGCTGATTGTGTGTGCTACGGTACAACCATATGTACTCATGTGTTTATTCATGCTGAATCAAGCATCAATTTTACTGTGACGAAAACAGTAATGAATCAATATCAAATGCTGGATTTGAAATGTAAAACGAGCATTGTTCGTGCTCGTGTATAACATGAGAATAAACCAGATTTGTTTCGTTTTGAAAATAGAAAGATGTAAACAATAATATAAACCTGTTACAGGTAGCTTCCAAGTTACTGGAGTATGGGGCTCCGGTGAACCTTGCGTCGGACTCGTTTGAGTCGCCCCTCACACTCGCCAGCTGCGGCGGACACGACCAACTGGTAAGTGGTTAGTGCTAGAGGGGCGGATTCAAATGGGCGGGGCTGGGCTTTGTTTGTTACACGCGAACTGATTGCATCCCGCGGGAATAGTGCAGTGGATGGGTATAGGTAAGAGGCGCATAGTAAACTCTGATATCTGGCTTGCAACGAGTTGTCGTCTATATTGCGCCGAGCGCCGTATTGCGCCCGACTATGGGGTTAGGCACATCGCAGCTGCGGTGTCGTTTGAACAAGCGCTGGCTGCACAGTTTGATATGGATAGACTGTCATTTCAAGTGCCAATGTGCCATATGCACCGCCCGCTCAAATGATGCGCAGGTACACAGTTTTTTTCTCTTTTGTCTACTCGTACTGCATTACGAGTGACGGTGGTGTGCGTTGTAGGTTCGTATGCTGTTGGACGCGGGTGCGAGTATCGAGGAGCCGAACGACGAGAGCTACACGCCGCTCATGGAGGCGGCCAGGGAGGGACACGAGGTGGGTGGGAAGGGAAGAAAGGGACATGGATACACTGAACATGTGGCCAGTCTCTTAAAAATAGCTCCTGCAAAACTTCTTCGAATCACCGCTCAATGGTCGCGTCTCGCGTTTTGTTTTCGTAGTCTGTTGCCGACAAAGTTTCGATGAGCTTATTTGATAGACACGTGTTGACGACTCGCATTCAGCAAACAGGGCAAGACGCTCATCTTTGGCCAGTGGTGCGGCTGGAGATGTGGAGAGGGCGTTATGTCAATATGTTGCAGGAGGTGGTTGGGTTGCTGGTGTCTCACGGGGCGCAGGTGAACGCGCAGACGGAGGAGACGGGCGAGACGGCGCTCACACTGGCCGCGTGCGGGGGATTCACGTGAGTGGCAGGCGGCAGGGGCAGAGGCGGGGCTCTCAGGGGACACTGGAGAGGGGACGATAACAAAATGTTGACCACATGGCTAGTAGAGGTGTGTGTGTGTGGGAGTTTTGCTTTTAACGTGTTTCGATTTGAGTTTTAGCGAATGTTTTTTGTAAAGTAGTTTTGCGTGCAACACATATATTTTTTGTCTATATAAACACCTTGACGTGTTGTAGGAATGTGGTGGAGGTGCTGCTGCAGCACGGGGGCGACCTGGAGCTCGGGGCGAACACTCCACTCATGGAGGCGGCCCAGGAGGGACACCTCGGCACTGTCCAGTTCATACTGCAACACATGACCAAGAACGGGGTGGGTCGGTCTGTGCGAGACACAGCACAGTTGTTGACACCAAGTTGTACTATTTGTGGATTGTCGTTCGACTCTCAAATCTCATGTACTCTTGAAGGAAGCGAGATATTGAAGCTAGTCGTGTCGATTTTGCGGTGAATGTTAGATGTAGAAGTAGATGTATTGCTTGTGATGGCATGCGACCGGACTGGATCCATTTGCTTCATTTACAATTGTGAACAGTTTCTCGCACACTCCTATTTTTGTTCTGTTTTCGGTCTCATTTACAGATTATTATCTTCTTGCGCATCTTTGAGGGTTTTTCGTTGTTGTAAAAGTGGTGTTTCGTTCAGGCCGAAATGAGTGGGACGACGCGCACTCACATGAACACGGCTATGACGTTTGCGGCCGAGAACGGACACCAGGACGTCGTCCGCGCCATTGTCAACCACGGAGGAAACGTGGTACGCAGATGTAGATGTATACGAGGATAAGAGGTAGAGAAATCGTGCTTTTATACGTTTTGTATACGTATAACAGCACGATGTTACAGTTGTGTTTGTATTAACGTATGCGGGCCAGTTGCTTGAAAGTATGGAAAATCGAAATCGTTTTGTCTTAGGACGGTAGTGAATGTATGGCTTGCTTGCAGGACTTTGAGGCGGATGGCGGCCGCACGGCTCTGATGAAGGCGGCCAAGAACGGCTACATGGACGTCGTGTCGTTCCTCGTCTTCCACGGCGCAGATGTGAGTGCTGGAGAGATAAAGCAAGAAAAGAAGGGGTGGAATATGGCAATGACGAGTGAGAAGCGACCAGAAGAGATGTCGCAAGGCGGTTCGAACACGAACCGCCCCCTGTGGCGTGGATCTGACGAACAAACGAATAACTGAGCCTTTGACCGAACGCGGATATAGTATTTTTTGCGTTTCGTATACGCGTTCTCACCCAAAATTGTGGCGGTGTTTCAGGTGAACAAGCGTTCGACGTTGAACGACGCGACGGCGCTGTCGCTGGCGTGCGCGGCCGGCCACGTCGAGATGACGTCGTTCCTCCTCAAGAGCAACGCCGACCCGCATGTGCTACTCAAAGTGGGCAGGGTGTGATAGTTGTGACTACAAGTTTCTCACTCTATATCAAATTGTTCACAATTCACACCTTTTGCGAGTATATTTTATGAAGGACGTGCTATCTACCAAAGACCAGCTAGGTGCGCGGTTACATTCCACACTTTAACTCTCGCATTACTGAGTGCAGAGTGCCGCAGAGTTGAAAAGGTTTCATGTGTAGAGTGTAGAGTGACACGTGTTTGTGTTGCAGGACGGAGTGACGTGTATGCTGGAGGCGGCCAAGAACGGGCACGTGCCGATCGTGCAGCTGCTGCTGGACGGAGGCGCCGTGTCGGTGGCGGGCGCCAAGCATCGCCGCCCCGCCGCAACCGGACCTTTCAACGCGGTCAGTGGGCAGTGGGGTGGGGTGAGGGTGGCTTTGGGGTTGTATGTTGCCGGTTTTTTGGCGCGCGTTTGTTCGGTTTGACATTGAGTGTGAAACTTGTTTTACCGGTGTGTTTTTTTTGTGGAAAAGTTCGTACAGATAGTTTATACATTGTTTGCTTTTGAAATTGGAAGTATTGATTCATTTGGTTGTAGGAGCCGCTGCCGCTGCCGTACACGCAGTCGCTGATCAACCCGGCGCTGATGACGGCGGAGGAGCAGCAGGAGTTGCTCGTCGCAGCCATGCAGGCCGCCTCGCCCGCCACCTTTGACGAGTGAGTGCGGGGAGAGGGGAGGACACATTATATGCTGTACATGAGTTGGATTTGCTGCTGAAGTCATTTAGTCTGCGCGTGTGGTATCGTATGCTGAAGTGGTATTCACGTAATGAGATGTGACGATTCTGGATGAATTTCTGATTCCTGACTCTCCGGCTTTGAGATGGCGGATTGAGTGATCTGTGTTGACACAATTGAGTGAGCGATGATCGGTTTCAGGATGCGTAAGGCGGCGGATGCTCTGCACGCGTCGGGCGCTGGCGGAGGCATGGGGCGGTCGGAGCTGCTGCACGCCATGTACAAGCAGGCAGTCGCCGACAACCTATCCGACTTTGCCGAACAGGAGCGCATCATGATCGGCAACATCCCCAGCAATGAAGCAGCCGCGCCACCGCCCGCGATGACCCACGAGGTGGATTACACGCCCAGCAACAACTACCTCGTGCACGTATATGAGAACCTGAAGAAGGTGCGCGTAGGCTGATGGATGAGAGTGAAGTGAAGTGTGGGTGCTGTCAAGTGACCCGCGTGCACTCTTTAATCGGTTGGAATCGTGTGTTGCGTTTCGTAGGCCCATGACGGATGTGGAGTTGATGTGTAGTGTCTGGTTTGCGAGTTTGCGTATGGAGTTGTTGCAGAAGTTCCCCGGTCTGCCGGCTGCGAAGGCGTACGTGGACGAGGCGGGCGACGCGCCACAGCTCGTGCCACCGCCCGCCCTGACTGAAGCCGGAGTCGCGCCACCTTGTACGACGATGTTGCAGCAGCAGCATCCCGTCGACTCGAACTCGATCAAGTATGCGCCGCTCACGGTAGAAGACTCGGACAAGTATGTGGAGATGTTCAGCCAGCTGCCCGCCCGCATGAACAATGACAGTGAGTGGGGAAGGACGAAGTGAACTGAACAGATAATTTGCCAGATATTGTGTGTGTGTGTGTGCAGCTATGACTTGTTGTATATGTGTGTGTGTGTGTTGCAGTGGACGCGCTTGCCAAGCTGTTGACGGTGACTGACGTGTGGTCGTACATTTCGGAGAAGGCGAGCTACACGCCGGCGGAGCGCGAGCAGGTGCAACGCTTCATCGAGCGCGGGCACGACATTCACCACGGCGACCCGTTCACCTTCCTCTTCCAGGTGAGGAGGGGTTGAGGGGTCAAGTACGTATGACGTTGGCTATCGAGCTCATGTTGTGTGTTACAGCACGTGATAATCGGTCTGTACCGCGAGGGTCAGAAGTGTGGAATGGCTGAGAAGGAGAAGGCGACCGAGGAGGCGATCGCCGCCGTGGCTGCCACTGTCAGCAAGAAGAAGAGGGGAAGCGGGGGAGGCGGTCCTGCGCCAGCTCCCGCTCCGATCCCTCCCGTCGCCAATGTCCGACATTCCACTGTTGCTGTGAGTCGTTCTTTATGTGAAACTGTTTTTTTTGTATCAATGTTTGACTGAGCGTGTTTTCAGCCTCAGCCGCATCCGCACCCGACACCTCCCGCGCGTCGCACGCTGAGCGAGAGCTCGAAGGACGACGTGGCGGCGATGACGGCGGCTGCGGAGGCGGTCGCCGCCACCGAGGCTGCCGCCGCCACTGCCGCCATTGGAAGGTGCGTGTGTGCGAGTAGAAGACTGGATTGACATGATATTCTGATGTGTTGGTGTTGACGTTGTTGTTTGTAGATCTTCGGCCATTGTGTCGGCGGCGGCTGCGTGCGCGACCGTGACAACTGCCGCGGCCGACTCGACGACTGGCAACGGGTGCTGTGTGGACATGCAGACCGAGTCGAACCACGACACGCCGCTCACACTCGCCTGCTCGAACGGACACACGGCCATGGTGAACCTGCTGCTCGACCGCGGAGCGGATATCAAGCACAGAGACAAGAAGGTGGGCGGGGGTGGAACTGTGGAACATTTACTTTGCCATGGTTGAAAGTCGAAAAAGTTTGTGAATAGAAGGATGAGAGTTGTGTGTGTGTTGCAGGGTTTCACTCCTTTGATCCTGGCGGCGACTGGCGGTCACATGGGTGTGGTGGAGCTGCTGCTGGCGCACGGGGCGGAGCTGGAGGCGGAGAGCGAGCGCACCAAGGACACGGCCCTCTCCCTCGCCTGCTCGGGCGGACGCAAGGAGGTCGTCGAACTGCTACTCAACAAGGGCGCCAAGATGGTGGGTCGGTGGTAAACCGTACACAAGGCGCCGGGGATTTGGCGTCCTATTGACGAGCATGTAGACGTTCTTTGTCTCTCGCTTGTTTGAATATAATAGTCGTCCCGGTAACTGTAACTGATAGAGGTAGATAGACGCAAGGGATGGCGCGTTGCGTTGCTCGTTGCTCTGTAATATGGTCACGGTGTATTTACAAGTTTGAAAGCAAACTGTGTGTGATGGTTGACGTACTATGGGAGTAATGGCTGTGTGCAGGAGCACCGCAACGTGAGCGACTACACGCCGCTGTCGCTGGCGGCGAGTGGCGGCTACGTGGAAATTGTCAACATGCTGCTCAACGCCGGCGCCGAGATCAACTCGCGCACCGGAAGCAAGGTGGGTGGTGGGTTCTAATGGGCATGTGCGAAAGGAAAGGACTGAACGAGCTTGACTACTGGGTATCATATAGGTTTTTCTTAAACCAGTATATTTTTTTAGCATCAGTTTTTGGGCTAAAGGGTGGCTTTAACAGACTCTAATCGAGCTGCTTCTTTTCAGCTGGGCATCTCTCCGCTGATGCTGGCTGCGATGAACGGCCACGTGCAGGCGACGCGGGTGCTGCTGGAGAGGGGCTCGGACATCAACGCCCAGATCGAGACGAACAGGAACACGGCGCTCACACTCGCCTGCTTCCAGGGCAGGACTGAGGTGGTCCGCCTGCTGCTCGCCTATCATGCAAATGTGGAGCACAGGGCAAAGGTGGGTAGATAGTGGATAAGGGGGGCTGAGAGATAGGATGGATGGTCAAGTAAATGTGATAGATAGCGTTTGATAACATGTGACGTGTTTCAGACCGGTCTCACTCCGCTGATGGAGGCTGCGAACGGCGGGTACACGGAGGTGGGGGAGCTGCTGCTCGACGCGTGCGCCGACCCCAACACGGCGCCCGTGCCCAGCAGCAAGGACACGGCACTCACCATTGCCGCCGACAAGGTGCGGGGGGGGGGCAAGCAGACAATATAAGTAATAGACCCGGATAGGGATATGTTCATGTTATTGATGGATGGGGAAATGATGAATGTTGCAGGGTCACGAGAAGTTTGTGGAGATGCTGGTTCACCGCGGCGCGGCCATCGACGCCCGCAACAAGAAGGTAGAGAGGGGAGCAGGGTTGTCATCGGTCGTTTTGATTGTATGCCGTGAAATATCATTATCATACATGAACATGAATAGATGTACAAGGCGATCGAAAGGCGGCAGGCATGGTGCTGGCCCTAGACTAATTGGTGTGAACAATTAGCTACTTGTGGGGTGTGGAGTCTGGTCTATGGAGGTGTTGTGTTTCAGAACTGCACGGCTCTGTTTCTGGCGGCGCACGGCGGCCACCTGGAGACGGTGATGATCCTCGTCAAGCACCAGGCCGACGTGGACGCGCAGGACAACAGGAAGGTGTCGCCGCTCGTCACGGCGTTCCGCAAGGGACACGTCAAGGTATGGGGGGAGCGTGTGGGATGGCGAAGGGCTTGTCCGACATGTTGTCACTGAGCATTGCGGGTTACTGTACTACTGTACAAGTAGCAGATACAGATGCGGTAGCGCTGTCTCTTATATACCCTGGCCAGCGTTAGCTGGTGAAACGTTGCTAGTATTCGATAAAGTGTCAAGAAGTTCTGTCTGCCACTTCAAGGTGAAACACATCGCTATCGCTAATCGCTAATCGCTATGATCATTTGTCAAAGACTTACCTAGCACCGAGTACCGTACATCGTTCTTTTTCACGATTTTGCGGTTTGAGGTGGTGAAGTACCTGGTGCAGCACGTGAAGCAGTTCCCCGGAGATGACGATCTGCGCCGCTACTGTAACACGATCACGGAAACGGTAAGTGGTACGGGGTGACTGTGTTTGTAGACGGATGGTGATGATGTGTTGTAGGATCTGGTGGCCAAGTGCCAGGAGTGCTCGGAGATTATCCGAGTGGCGAAGGAGCAGCAGGCAGTGGAGGCGGACAAGGCGGCGGACGCGCTGATGCGACTGCTGGAGGAGGAGGAGCAGCAGGCAAAGAGCAAGAAGCAGGCCAAGCAGAAGAAGAAGGAGAAGAAGAAGGCGGACAAGCAGGCTAAGGACACGACCAAGAAGACGGTGGCCGAGGAGGAGGAGAAGAAGAAGGACGCCGAGAGCGACACGGACAGCACCCCGCCACTTCCGCCCACCCCTCGCAAGGAGGAGGAGGAGAGGGTGGTGGTGGTGGTGCAGGAGGAGGAGAAGCCGGCGGTGCCCGAGCCACCCGTCGCCAACCAGTCACAGTCGGCCAAGCAGCGGAGGTCAAACCGCCGTAGCAGGAACGAGAGCGGCAAGAGCGCGAGTGGAGCGGCTGTGGCTGCCGCCACGCTGCCTGTGTCCGCGTCTCCCGTCGTCGCCCTGAGTCCGTCCAAGCAGCCTGCACCTTGCCCCGCCGGCCTGCTGTCTCCCGCCAAGCCGCACGAGCCGGCCCAGGAGGAGTGGGTCAAGGCGGCGCCCGCCAAGAAGAAGGTGGGTGTGAGGGGGAGGAAGAAGCTCATCATTATGATGCATTGCAGACCAAGGCTGCCGCCACGCCGTCGAAGCCGTCTCTGAACGGAGTGCCGTCGCTCATGTCTCTGGTCGACAAACACAAGGACTACTACCTGGACGACAATGGCGCGTACGGAGGATGGAAGGACGTCGAACTGGTGCGTGGATGGAAGACACGTGTATTGCTTGGTTGTGTATCTGAAATCTGAACGCGTACGTATGTCGTGTGTATGTTTCCTATTTTCAGTCTCGTCGCCGGGCGGCCACGCTGAACGTGTGTTCGTCAGTGATTGCGCGTGTGATCGGCCGCGGAGGCGCCAACATCAACGCCATCCGCGAGGCCACCGGCGCCAGTATCGAGGTAAGTGCAGCGGAAGAGAAAAGTGCAAAAAAAGTTTGTGAAATATTTTGAAAATATATATATATATATATATATATATATATATATATATATATATATATATATATATATATAAATATATTACGTTTACATCACATGAAATGTCTGTGAACAATGCCAATGGCGGAGCTGTGGTCTGCAGTGAAGTACTAAGTTTATATTTTTAGAAAGAAGACTTGTTGACACGTTTTCGTGTTGCTCGATGTCATTTGCATTCGTAGTTGTGAATCAATTGTGCAGTGGGTAGTGGGTGATTGTTGTGATTAATGATAGTGATGTTGTAGGTGGAGAAGCAGAGTGCGACGCGCCGCGACCAGCACGATAGACAGATTGCCATACGGGGAACGCAGGAGACGTGCAAGTGAGTGTGAACACTCACTATGGTCATGGCTCATCGAATCCCCTCATGGAGTAGAGACCATTGACTTCTATGCCTCTACCTACAACAACTCTTCCTGTCTCATTCTCGCACTCGCAGTTGTGTGAATTATTGCTGCTGCCTGCTGCGTTCCACCTCACTGGTCCCCTTCACGCCAGCCCCCAATCTCATCTCTATCTATGCAATCTCTATTTCGCGTCTTTGCCACGTTCTCATATCGATTCACGTGTTACGTACTGGATACTCGTTTTCCTTATCCTGAATCTCTCTCTCTCTCTCTTTCTCTCTCTTTCTCTCTCTCTCTCTCTATCGCTCTCTGTGAGTTTGTGAGTTGTGCGTCTCGTGTCGGTTCGGTTGTGAATATGTGTGTGTGTGTGTGTGGGCGGTCCGCAGAGAGTCGCGAGTTGCGACTAGACTAGTGCATGGAGACTTGAGTGTATGGATTTGGAATTTGCACGTGTGACGTGCCTATTCTCACTCGCGTGCTCATCGCTGAGCGGTGCTAATCTTTCTGGCCGCTCGCTGCGGCGACAAATGGCAGAGACGCTCTTTAGAATCCTTATCCTAGCCGCTGTTTTGTTATGTTGTATGTTGTATTTCATTGCAACGTACGATCGAATGTGGACACTGGAGCTGGAAGATGATGTGACGATAGCACGATAGGGGATCTCTGGAATCTGGAGGCGGAAGGCTGTTTCTGGTCTGGATAGATGAGATGTTCGTTGTGTCTCGAGAGACGTGATTGCTTCTTTTTTCTCCTTCTTCTCTTCTCGTTTTTCCCAGCATTGTCGTGGTTGCTTGTGCCTTTTCTTACGGCGTCCTGCCGCTCTAATTTTATTCTCAACGCGCCATTTCACAGTTTTGCTTGCTCTTTCTCTTTTTTTCTCAATGTTCTTCTTGACTTGTATACGTCTTCTTCTCGCTTTTTTCACAAATTACAACGCTGTCTAGCTAGTGGGTCAAAAACTAATTCATTTCTGTCATGCAGGGGCTGTCGTCTCTCTCTCTCTCTCTCTCTCTCTCTCTCTCTCTCTCTGATGTAAGGCGTTATCCAGCATGTTTGCAGGAATGCCGTGTTGATGATCAACGGTCTGATCGCGGACCACGAGGTGTCGGTGACGGACGTGATCAAGCAGGTGCTGCGCAACGAGCACCAGCAGCCTGCTGTGACGGCGAGCGGCGGCGGCGGCAGTGCCGCCGCGGGTCGCACCGAGCACCGCGAGACGTCGGCGGCGCGGTCGACGAGCGGTGGCACGTCGAGGACGACGCCCGTCCCCTTTGCACCGGCTGCTACCCCCACGGCTGCTGTCTCTGCGCTCGCGCCCACCACCAATGTGTGGCAGCAGAGGATTGCGGCCAGGCAGAAGGAGCAGCAGAAGGGTGAGTCGAGTGGTCGAGTTTGTGAGCGTTAATTAGTAGGCATGACTAAGTGTTGATATGTTGACATTTTTTCTCTGTGAAAAGCTATATTGTATGTGTTGTTGCAGGCAGCGAGCAGTGTGTGAGCCCGCCGCCTCCGCCGTCGGCTGTTCCGGTGGCAGCTGTGGTGCCGGCTGCGACGATCGAGCAGATCGCGGCCGCCGCCGCACCCATGGCATCTCCGGCCTCTCTCGCCCGCAGCCCGTCAGCTGTCGACGACGCGTTCACCGAGGAGGAGCGGCAGAGGAAGGCGCCCGGATACAGACCCGTCTCCTCCGGCACCCCCTCCACCCTCCTCTCGAACGGCAACGACCGCGTCCGAACGGCCAGCACCAGCCCGAGTGGTGAGTGCGGTTGTGATATGCACCTTGTTTTCACGTTTGAACGAGTATGTTGTGCAGAGTCGTCGCCCGTGTTGTCTGCGTTGTCTGCGAAGACGTCGCAGCATGCGTCGCCGACGAGGGTTCTTCCGGTGGGAGCAGTCACTCCGATGATGGAGAGGTGAGCGCACTGCGGACAGTGAACATATGCGTGTATGGGGAAAAAAAGTAATTGGCAGTGAGATAGACATGATGTTGATGTGATGACTCTAGGCTCTGTTTTGCGCAAATGCGTATTTATTAGTATTTTGCCCACGTATATGGATTAAAGGATAATCGGAATGTCTTCTGAAAGCACTTTTGTAACGAACCACCGCGCATGTCGAAAATAGTTCAGCAAACACTCACATTATAACATCAACAAAACAATCGCAATCATTAACCATGGTTTTATAATAGTGTAGTCATCAAGTATTAAAGATCTCGAGATATATTAAAGTAGGAACTGCATTATATTTTTCTTTAATTCTGTGAGTGTCTTAAAAACTGTCGGCGTCACGTTTTTATCTCTTTTCGGTTAAAAATAGGTTGAATGTTCTCGTTGCAGCAGCCACAAGGAGCCGATGGTGTCGTCGTCCATATTTTCGACGTCGTCGGTGTCGAGTCTGGGGCCGACGAACAGCAGCAGCGGCATGAGCAGCGCCGCCACCACGGTAGCCACAGCAGCCGTCCATCCCATCATGCGAGAGAGTGAGTGGGGTGAAGCATACAAGAAATCACATGAAGTGCTACTCAAAAATCCGTGCGTATGGCTCGCGGCCTCGCACTTATTGGCGAAAATATAATAGTGGAGGCACCACGTTTTCATAGTAAAGTACTCAATGATCTGTGATATTCTCAATCATTGCTGTTTGCTGTAGCCGTCGCCCCTATGCCTTCGATGTCTCCGCTGGACTCGCTGGCTTCTTTCACCCGGCAGACATCTGAGAGCAGCAGCTGTGCGCTGCCGTTCATGGACGAGAACAAGAAGGCGCGTCTCGCCGAGATTTGGGGATGCGGAGCGGCAGCGGCCGGCGACTCGGCCTGGGCCAACCGCATCTTTGACGGAATCGGAGCCATGCACATAAGCCAGGTGAGTGTGACCACGTAGAAATGCGTTTTTGGAGAGAAAATCTGTGAGTGACATTTTTCACGACGACACGCCGTTCTGTTGCGCTCTTCTGTTCTACTCGAACGCAAATGAGTAACATATACTTGAAACTCGTCGAACTACAACTGCCACGTTTCAGCCGCCGACGTCTGAGTGGATGTCGGGAGGCGTGGATCTGTTTGGCGGAATGGCGCCGTCGCCACCCAAGCCCGTGTCGGCCGTCCAGCCATCGCCCATCACTGGCCAGTCGCTCCACCACCACATGCAGCAACAACAGCAGCATGGAGTGGGAGGAGGAGGAGGAGGACATTTGGGCCGCTACTCGGCAGCCAGCGACTGGCAGACGGAGCAGCAGCAGCAGCCGCAGATGAAGAGCAACAACATGCCGCTCTATGCGCGCCCGCATGCTCAGTCGAGGATGGTAGGTGGGGAGGTGGTAGTAATGACGAGATGTTTGAATAATGGAGAAGAAAAGAGATGGACATCAAAGTGACTGGATGATTTCAGCCGGCCACGTCGAATGCGCCACTGTATACGAGCAACTCGCAGTCGCATCAGCCGCAACAGCCGCAACAGCAGCAACAGCAGCAGCAGCAGCAGCAGCATGACTCGACCAACATATTCAACCAGGTACGCGTAGGGGGGATTTCGTGTTTTTTTTTCAATAAGTGAATATGGAATGAGATGTTGTTTGAAACGTGGACGGTGGAGAGGAATGGTTTCAGCTGGCCGCGCAGTTGCTGACGCACGGCTCGTCGTCGTCGCAGCAGGCGGCGCCGCCGCCGCCGTCGTCTTCGTCTTCCTACTACCCGTCTCCGTCGTACACGGACAGAGACACGGCTCTCGGAAGCATGAGCGGCCACTCGAACCACTCGAGCCAGCAGCAGCAGCAGCAGCAGCACAGGCAGTACGCCATGCCACAGCAGCAACAGCAGCAGAAGGTGAGTGGATTTCTTCATCTCTTTAAATGTGTCATGTGTGCGTTGCAGTACGGCGGTCCTTCTGCGTACTCGGCGGCCAGCACGGAGTTTGACTCTCTGAACGTGTTGCTCTCGTCCTTCCACGCCGGCCATCAGTCGGTGCAGTCGCAGCCGCAGCAACAGCAGCAGCAACATAGTCAGCACGACTACATGGTGAGTGGAGGAAGTGGAGAGAGAGAGAGAGAGAGAGAGAGAGAGAGAGAGAGAGAGAGAGAGAGAGATGAAGAGAGATGAAGAGAAGACGTGGTGTGATTGCAGTCGCAGCAGCAGCCGCAGCAGCAGCAGTACCGTCCGCGCGCGACGTCTGCGTACGCGAGTGGCATGCCGCCGCCGGGCTTTGCCGCCATCCCCCCTCCCCGCAACGACCCTTTGAACACGACCGTCCCGCCGCCGTCGATGAGGCAGTCGGCGTATGGCGGAGGCTACTCGTCCCAGCTGCCGGCGCAGCAGCAACAGCAACAGCAACAGCAGCAGCACCAGTATGCTTATCCGAGGTGAGCGGAGAGATTTCTAAAATTTTCGCCCAGTTCTAATCAAGTTCCTGACTGTACTCATGTGTAATGTGAATATAAATGTAATACATGAAATTTTTTGAATTTTTTCAAAAGTTGTTTGATACTGTTCCCGTATTTAGTTGAGTGGATACATGTATTCAAGTTTTTTTTTGTAGCAACGGCTCGGCGCACTGGATGCAGCCGACCAAGCCGCAGACGAACGGAATGTCGCAGCAGCAGCAGTGGGGCTGGAACTAGCTAGAACCGCCCATCAACAACCCGCCCCTTTTTATCCGGTGCCGTCCTCTACAACTACCCCGTTAATGATCTTCCTCTCTCCGTTTCCCATTCTTTGCAACCCTGTTCCTCTCTGATGTGGTGATGTCCATTTGAATCGGTGAGTGTAGTGTTTCAGTCAATGTCAGCGGATGCCGCATACGCATGATCCTTCCTCTTTAATATTGTGTTTTGTGTTTTGATTCCTCTTTTCCTTTTCGTCCTCGTTTCTTGCATGTCTTCGATTGATCGTTCTTGATTGATTGACTGATTGTATTGATTGCTATGTGTAATTGTGAGTGCCGTTGCACTGCATCTCTCCCACTGCGATCCGTGTATGTTGATGATTTGAGTATCTATTTGTTCCTTAATTTCTTTTCTTCCCTTTCCAGTGTTCCTTCGAGTTATTTCTTTATTGTATTTTCTGCTAAGTGTTTTGGTTTGTGAAGATTTCTCCGTCTATACCACGCACATTTTGATCAAGTTCATTTTCCAGTTTTCGCAATTGGAGAGTATTTAAGATAAATTTATTCACTCTTTTGAAGTCGTTTATGCAAGCGTTTATCCGTTGTATTACGGAAAGTGGATTATCTTCGATGTATTTTTGAAGAAGTTTGAATAGGAAAATGTTTGTGCAGGCAGATTGCAGATGAATCTCGGTGTGTTGAGCAAGCTGCAGCGACCGGCGAGGGGTGTGCTCAACTCGCGTGAGTTCACGGAGTACAAGGGTTGTCATACGGTTACGTCTTATCATTTGAGTAGCGGTCAGTCTTTTCGGAAACTGACTCCGAAATACCTTCGAAACACTACAAAACAGCGTGTGTTGATAGCGTTCTGAAAGGGTAGTTTCGAAGAGACCGACAATCTAGTCAATACTTCCCATAATGTTGGTTACTGAAGTAGTGTTGCTTTCAGTTCGCTCGATTACGATTTGTTTAAATTATACCATATCACTTAATATTTAGTAATTACATCGAGTGTTTTCAGTGCGCTCGATGTTCATCCAGGTGCAGGAGACGCCGAACCCGAAGACGCTCAAGTTCCTTCCCGGTCAGTCGATCGTCGCCGAGGGACGCACGTACGAGTTCACCAGCGTCGCCGCCGCCAAGCAGAGCCCTCTCGCTATGTCAGTCGCCATTTTAATCTATTTTTTGTCGTGTTGACGTTGAGAATCGACGAACAGCGATTCATAATTGTTTGGGAATATCTTCGTGTGACTTTGTGGATAGTGTTGCTTGTGTGTTGCAGGCAGTTGTTCCGCGTGGACGGCGTCAAGTCGCTGTTCTTCGGCGAGGACTTCATCACCGTCACCAAGAGGGACGAGGAGGTGAGCGGAGGGAGGGAGGGAGCGAGAGAGAGAGGAGAGATGGAGGACAAGGATTTTATTCGTTGAAGAGAGAGAGAGAGAGAGAGGAGAGAGACGGAGTGCAAGGATGTTATTCGTTGAAGAGAGAGAGAGAGAGAGAGAGAGAGGAGAGACGGAGTGCAAGGATGTTATTCGTTGAAGAGAGAGAGAGAGGGAGAGAGAGAGAGAGAGAGCGAGAGAGAGCGTGTTATCCACTCAAATGTTAGTCGCTAATTGCCACAGTTTGCGTTTAGATTATTGCGTTCGTTGTCAGAATAGATGGCGATATTA
The DNA here is from genome assembly GCA_963966185.1 of Rhabditoides inermis. Lineage (NCBI taxonomy): Eukaryota > Metazoa > Nematoda > Chromadorea > Rhabditida > Rhabditidae > Rhabditoides > Rhabditoides inermis. The sequence continues at coordinate 1,055,319 of CAWZYM010000272.1, forward strand.
TCGCATGAGATGCTTGAAGATGAGGCAGGGAAAAGAAGTTCTGTGGCTTTAGAGGTGCATTGTACATAAGGTACAGTGCTAGTTTGCTTTTTCTGCCCGACATGAACAAGGAGAGAGGAAGGGAGGGAATAGACGGACGGACGCCACAACCCGTTGGCATTGCAGACGGACTGGGCGCTGATGCGTCCGCACATCTTCGCCACCATTGCCGACTACCTGCAGGCGGGCAAGGCGGTGATCAGCGAGGGCGCACCCGAGACGGCCGCCAATCCCGACACGGGTGAGGGGGGGGGAAGAAATATCGTAGAGGTTGTGTCGCTGTGTGTGCGCGGGAATGAGATGAAGAAACGTCGCACGTGTATTGTGCGGATTGGTGTGTGAAGGGACTGTGGGAACGGAAGTGGAAAGAAAGGAGAGTGTCAGTGTGTCATTAGGCTGACAATGTGTTGTGTGAGTGATGAGTATTGGTTATCGAATACTGTACATTTGTTCAGCGATCCACGAGGATGACGACGACACGGTGGCGATGATCAAGGAGCTGCTCGAGTCGAGGGTGCGGCCCATGGTGGGTGGAGGGGAAAGAGAGAGAGAGGGGGAGGGAGGGAGGGAGGAAGGGAGAGAGAGAGAGAGAGAGAGAGAGAGAGAGAGAGAACAATTGACATAATGAATTGCAGGTGCAAGAAGATGGCGGCGACATTGTTTTCAAGGGCTTTGAGGACGGTGTGGTGAAGCTAAAGCTCAAGGTGCGTGAACAAATGATCTTTGAATAAGTGTATTCTGTATCTGTATCGTCATGCTCGGATGGCTTTTAGGCAAAGTGTTGCGTCATTTTGCAGGAGATTGCTTGTACACTTGATAAATTGTGTTGTTTCCGGAATAGTCCAGATTAGTGGTCTGTTCTCTGTCGTTGGCTCGTTAGATTCGTGTCGTCTTATGGATTATGGGCGACTATCTGTGTGTGAGTGTTGCAGGGTTCGTGCACGGGCTGTCCATCGTCATCTGTCACGCTCAAGTCGGGCGTCGAGAACATGCTACAGTTCTACGTGCCCGAAGTCAAGGAGGTCAGTGAAAGAGGGGGGGGGGAGGGAAGAGGGATGTAGACTGTAAATGAGATTGCGAATGTTTATCACCATTAGGAACGAGAATATGATTAGACATGCGACGCGTGCGCGATATCGCTTCGTTGTGGCGATTGCGATCATACCCAAAAGCAAGCTCCTGTGTGTCCTAGGAGTGTGAATCGATGTACTGTTTGTTTTTGTTTATCAGCCTGATTCCGACATGTACATACAATGGTAGCATGATGGTTATCTGGAAGCACACACAATCCTACAGTGGGGTATTGGGGCTCCTTGGCTGGAACAGTGCGGCGCGAGTCCTGACTGTTCATGGTAGATGGGCGTGAACATCGCGAAGTGACCAGTTCCGGATGCGAATCGATGTACTAAGGTTTCCTTTCTCCCACTAGTTCTAATAGATCATGTATCAAAGCGTTCATTAGATGTGTGTTGCGTGTCAATGAATGCTGCGTTCTATATCACGTGTTGCAGGTGATTGAGGTGAAGGACGAGGAGGACGACGTGGTGGAGAGCGAGCTGAAGAAGTTTGAGAAGACGCTCGGCATCACGGAGTAGATGGAGGGAGGAGAGGAGGGTGAGTGGAGAGTGGAGAGTGGATCGAGGACGGGAAGCGGACAGGGGGTTGTATGTTGCGTGAAGGAAAGTGTGCCGATAGGATAGGAGACGATGACAGAGTGTTCGGTTGTGTGAGTGAACTACAGATGCTCGCCATGTGTTCATAGTATTGTTGCAGATGCGGGCTGATTGTTTTGCGAGGGCGATTGGGCGGCAGATTTGAATCATTGAATCGTATCTGAACCATGTGTGTGTCTGCGTCTCTCACGCCTCATCCATATCGGTTCTTTTGTGTTCAATTGGTGTCCTTTACCCCTAGCGTCCGCGCTCTGCTCACATCATTGCTGTAATAAGGTTTCGTAGAACGTGTTAGATTCAGTCTTGTTACTAGTTATTTTATATTGAGTTTGAAACGTGTACGCTAGTTTTGTAAATAGCTCGACGGTATAAATTTTATGTGAATGTGGCTACAGTTGTTTCTGTATCAGAATATCGGTTGCTTACCGTGTGATATTTCTGACAAGTCTTGGAAACTGTCCTGCCAGCTCGGTTTTCACGTTTCGAAGGAGTGTGTTGTGTATTGTAGAATGTACGGTGAGCAAGAGGGACGCGGCAGCGCGTTCAGTCGACCGGGCTCGGTGTCGGGAGGGGGAGGAGGAGGAGGAGGATACCGGGGACACGGCGAGAGTGTGTTCCGCGGACCGAGCAGGCCGGCAGGGTGAGTCTCGACCGCATCAACTATCCCTATATGTGAAGAGTGTGAAAGCTTGTGATCGCGCTTGGCGGAAGTTGCATCATGGAAAAAGCTCGTCTAAACGCTCGTCTGACTTGGATCGTTTTCAGTTCGTACCAGGGTGGCGGCGCGTTCAGCCGTCTATCGAGAGGCGGGGCGATGGGAGGAGGAGGAGGAGGGATGTACAGTCAGGCACCCACGCCAGTCAATGGGTGAGTAGTTCGAGGTGCATCCGGAGACACGTTGAAAGGATCATATATTAGTACCAGTTTTGTATACTTGTTAAAAGGGAAGTAGATACATTGAATGCTACAGGTACAACTCGCGTCCTCAGTCGGCGTTCTCGCGCTGCGGCGTGTCTCGACCGGGCAGTGTGTCGGTGGGTGTGCCATGATGAATTCGTGAAAACGTCATAACTTCTTGAATCGTCTCAAACATCCTTCTATCGAAACTCGTGTTACTCGAACTCGCAGTTGGCGTTTTATTTTGTATTTACCCGATTTACCGTAACCTCACCGTAATTAACGTAATTGTCATACTACTTCGAGATAGGTGTTCTGATTTTGAAATTGAAGAAGAAACCTTGTGAGTCCAGTGCCGGTTGCGTGCTGAATGTGAGTTCTGACTTTTGGTGGTAGGAGTGACGGTCGAGGGCGAGTGTGGGTGGGTATGGGCTGTTATGTGTGTCTGTTGAGGGCTACTCGCAGTCGTCGCACTACCCCGGTGGAGGAGGGGGCTACCAGGGGGGCATGGGCGGCGGCGGCTACCGCCCGCCCTCGTCGCTCATCTCGCAGCGCGCCCCGTCCACTCGAGCGGCAAGCACGGCAGGCTGCAGCTGGAAGAGGTGGGGGGAGAGGACTGTGCAATTGCCACGACACTTTATGAACAACTCTCGAAAGCGGAATATGTTCAACTAGTACGGTGTCCTGGAAAATTCATCACTTCATCACATGTGATGAAGTGATGAAGAATTTTCCAGGATGCCACTAGTATGGGTCAAAACTGATTCCTGCGCGCATATCTACAAAACGTTCCTTGTGCAGATGACTGTGCGTGTGTGTTTTGCGGTAATTAGGAAAGGACACCACGACACCAGACACCAGACGCCACGACACCACGACACCACGACACCACTTCACAAAACACTACTGCACTACGATTTCTCGTCTTATATAACTGAAAAACATGCATAAATTTTTGTTTTGTAAAGTGGTGTCGTGGTGTCAGTGGTTTCCACACCGTGGTGTCGTGGTGTCGTGGTGTCGACACCAGAGGGTCGTCGTGTCGTGGTGTCTGGTGTCATTTCCTAATTGCCGTGTTTCGCAGCCGGGCGCGCGACCCGCTGGAGGAGGAGGCGGCCGAGCTCAAGCAGACGGCAGTCGTCATCCGCGCCGACGACAAGGTGTACGGTGAGTGCGATGATGGTCGTTCATGGAGTCGCCACTCCTCGGTGGACACAAACCAACGACTGTCTGTAGCCCCCTGGAAGAGGCTAGTCATATCTTTGCAGGTCTGCTGACGCGAAACGGCGTGAACACGTTCGATCGCACCGCCGCGCATCCCGCACTCAGCACGGGAGACTGGGTGGCCGTGACATTTGAGAAGGTGAGAGAGAGAGAGCGAGAGGGGGGGGATAGCTAGTGATCGGCAATAAGTGCATGTGTTTGAGAGCGGCCTAGTGTCGGAGGTATACCTGATCCGTCCCAAAGTGGAGACGCGAAGGGACGAGAACGGCGAAGTGAAGGTGAGCTGGCATGAGTATAAGGGAAGAATGGAAATTGAATGTGCTTGACTATGTGTGTGTATGTGTGCGTGCGTGTGCGTGTGCGTGTGCGTGTGTTGTACCTTGTACGCACGTTGAACACACAAACTTGGATGATTTGGATTTAGTGCATACAAGTTTCGACTGCTGTTGAAACGAATACAGCTTTATCACCATCGTGTTGTGTTGCTGCTCGGGCTGTGTTGTACTCATATGCAAATGTGGTTGCGTGTCAGATGTTGGTGTCAGCTGCGTACCCGAGCGCTGCGTGGGAGCACGCCATGCCGGCCGGATGTGTGTGGAGCAGCGAGTTTGGGGTGAGTAGCGGGAGAGGAGAGAGAGAGAGAGAGGAACAAAGAGAAATCAATGATACAGTAGCGGACAGAGAGTCGGAGATTGATCCGGAATTGTCGTCATAGCTGAACATGACTTCACCACTCACAATCACAGCAGTGCACTTGCTAACCACTAGACCGAGCGAGCGTGTCTGTATACTTTCCGCCTTCCCACTTGCGATTACGAAAGTAACTACGGGGGCGAGAGGAGAGCGAGAATCTGAAGATGAAGGGGTGACGAGAAAAAGGAGAATGTTGGATGTAGGACGTTCCCTCCACAATTTTTAGTTTGAGTGCAAAGGACGATTCCTCCACCACCATGAACGATTCCTCCACCTACCATGAACGATCCCTCCACTTTGATAGGACGTTCCCTCCACTTTAAATTTAGGCGTTACACTTCTAATGTGTGACGTTTGAACGTTCTAATATATTATTTAGCCATAAATAATGCTCGTAATAATGCCTAGAAACTTTTAAAATGTTTGCTCATAGTCATAGTTATCACTCATCTCTTTCCTTCCACAAAGAGCCATGCACGAGCCAACCTGAAGACATACATTCTACCACAATGGAACACATCATTCAGCATAACTATTTATTAAAGTCAGCATTACGTACAAACAATGTAATAATATGCTAGTTTGTAAAGCATCTACATCGAGTTTTTTCAACATGTTAGCCAAATCCCGCTGCCGCATTACGATAACATTGTTCAAGTAACGCATCAACACAAGTAGAGAATTTTGTGAATCTTTTCGTGCGTCGTATGGGCTTCGGAATAGAAACTAACATTACCGCACTTTCTTGCAGCAACTGTATTCTCCAACTTAACTTTTCAGCAAATTCAATTAACAAATGATTTCCATAAGTGACTGCATTCTCGGTTAATGTTTTACGGTATTCTACGGAGCTATAGCACAGCTCTGTGGGTTAATAATAATAATAATAAGTTTAATAAGTTTATTACCGTGTACATTTGGAGAAACAGTTCAATACAGCAAAATGAGCAATGGCATACGGTATGAGAGAGAGAAAAAAAGTGTAAAATGATACAGAAAGCATCGAAAGTTGACTACAGTCTACGAATCTTCGAAACTGGCAACAAATGGGGATTACTTTCTAGGAAGGATTTCACAGTTTCATGTTTTGCAGACATTACTATGGAAGGGGGGAGTGAGTTCCAAAGCCTATAAATCCTGTTGAAGTATTTAAATTCTTTTTTATCAACAAACCAAAAAAACAAGCCTATGGCCTATGGCCCATATCCCATATGTAGTTATTTTTCGCTGATTGCTATATGCTAACGAATCACTGCCAGACATGAATCGGGGTTCTATACTGATATTAGTATCGGACGAACGATTGAACCACACTTAGAAAATTACATTACTAATCTTAACAATTATGCTACTTTGAAAATATCCTGACCCTTATAGTATTCTAATCCTCTCGTATTCTAAACGGAAACAAGAACGGATTGAAACGCGAACGTCTTTTGTGCATGAAGTCATCATATGATCAAAATATTACTTTGGAAATATTTACTAGTGAACAGATTGTCACTAATGGTGTAAGATCAGTTTAAACAATAAGTACTTTGATTCTCGTTTATAATAGACTCGCACTTAGCTCAGGATTTTTCGGTGAAAACATTATCGTGGATTTTGAACATACAGGATTCTGAATGAAATGCACAGCAGATTTGTGGTGCCTTTCGTATCTCCGTTCCACTGACTCTCTCACATGACCACGTGGCGTAAAGGTAACGCTCTCGCTTTGCAAGCAGCGGTTCGAATTTGGCTACACACGCAAAGTTTTGTCAAAATGAAAACATCGTCCAACGCGTTCTGATTTTTGTCTAACCACTCTAATGTCTCTCGTGAAAAGAGTGAAACTATACGAAGTGTGAATGTTGTTGTTTGTCTTCATTCTTCCACTACTCACACTCAGTTCTGATATCTTTCAGACAAACGGGCAGATGAATATTTAACTCATTTTCTATCAATTATGATATCTTCATATCCGTTTACAAGTAGCGACATCGCGAATACGATATCGTCTCTCTGGTTGGCTCGCGCATGGGCCATGGCTCCTAATGGAAGGAGAGAGATTCGTGAGATGTGAATCACTAACTATGAGCAAACGTGGTGAAAGTTTCTTGGCATTATTAAAGTTCATTATTTATGTTTTAATGTATTAGAATTTAATGTATTAGAACATTCATGTATTTAATGTATTAGAACATTATTAATAATGTATTAGAACATTCAAACGTTACACATTAGATGTGAAACGCCTAAATTTAAAGTGGAGGGAACGTCCTAGCCAAGTGGAGGGATCGTTCATGGTCGGTGGAGGAATCGTTCATGCTAGTGGAGGACCATGCAAAAGTGGAGGACCTTGCAAAAGTGGAGGGAACGTCCTACATCCAGAATGTTAGGGAGTCAGACAAAGTGAGTGTATCTGGTCATTGTGCGTTTTTTTTGCGAGTGTGAGGTGAGAGTGGAAATGAATCGGAGGTTTTCTTTGCGAGTCGATAATTGACTTGTTTCGAGATGGTGCGTGACTCGTCGAACGTGCTGAAGGAGGAGCGCTGCGATCCGGACGTGCTCTATATGGTGGGTGGCTGGGTTGGAGGGGTTGTGTCATCCCATTGTTCCTGCCACGCCGCACGCCGAGTTTAGTCAGTGGTCAGAGTTACGGTTGTAGAGAAGAACCGTCTTCGTTTTGCAAGTGGTAAACTCATGTTGTCGGGCAGAATTTCAGCATTTTTTTTCGTATTAGCATTCAGAAACTGGAATTCTGAAATATACTTGTATTACATGCGAAGTATATGCTAGTTGGGCGTCAGCGAAAATCATCCTGTTATTGTCATGTTGAAACCTAGTACTCGCAGCCTTTGCGTGTTATTATTATTATTATATTGTGCAGGTTTGTGGTGAGATATGATGCGTAGTGTGTCTCGAATGTCTCAGTGAGTATCATACCGGTAGCCGTTTCTAGGTGTGGGTGCGTATTCTGTCGGCTGCTTCGGAGACGGGCGAGTGGCTGGAGACTGTGGGCACGGTCGAGGACGAGGCGCCCCTAGAGAGACAGATCAAACTGGCCGTGGCGGTGAGTGGGGGGGGGGGAGGTGGAGAGAGGGGGGGGAGAAAGAGAGAGAAAGAGAGAGAAAGAGAGAGAGAGAGGGAGAGAGAGAGAGGGGAGAGAGAGAGAGAGAGTCGTTTCCATTTCAGCCGTGGTTTGTGGCGCGCGCCAACAACGCATGGACTGCTGTGTCGGCGCAGTCGCTGGTATATACTCTTTTTTTTAAACTATTCATTCTTTTTCGTTATGCAGTGGACTCGTCAGAATGGCTTTTATTCAATCTGCCGATCTTTTTTTCCAAGACACTTTAAACTAGGTGTAGAGCTCTCGAATATCTGGTTTGTACGGTTTTAGTGGTTCCGGGAGAGACTGACTATTCGCGTCTTGACTTTTTTTTATTAGAACTGGAGACTAGAAGGGGACGAAGTTGGGTGGATGTACACCTGTTCACCTATACATGTGTATGAAAGAGGATACACGTGTGTTTGCAGTACTCTCGCACGTCGAAGAAGGTGAACGAGAACACGTTCTACATGGGTATCATCGTGTCGTCGACGATGACGACTGGAGGACCGTACGGACCACAGCAGAAGATGCACGTGTGGGGCAAGGAGACCGGCGTGGTCATGGTGGGTGCGAGGGGGAGGGAGGGGCAGAGAGAGGGAGAGAGAGAGAGAGAGAGAGATTAGCGAGCATGTTCTGCGGTTGCTGCTTGTTCAAAGTGTAGATTCTTGAACGTTTTCACTGCAAATTGAACAATGTTGTGAAACAAGCATGCTCAGCAACCTTGAACTGTTATGAATGGTTGCCGAAATAGCAAACTGAAAAAAGGAGACGTGGCGGAGAGAGATTGTGTGTTGCAGGTGGACTACCAGCAGCTGCAGAACCCGCAGCACCCTCTGGAGGTGGGCATGTGGGTGCTGTTCAAGGTGCGGCCAGACAAGAAGAACAGCTTCATGTACGCCATTCGGGTGAGTGCGGAACGGACACGCAGTGTCTTGTGCAGGGAAAGAGTGTGAATGCGTTTGTGATAGACAAGACAGCATAGTCTCGACTATGTTATAGTTTTATTCTGGGAGATAGTAGAGGCCTCTGTGCATTTGACTACAGAAATGAAGATACTCATTTTCCGTGCGGGATCACACACCGTGCAGTCGGTGAAAAGGATCTCGCAGGCTGCAATTTTGAAAGCGCATGCTCATTTCTGGACGCAATTGGAGGGGTACGAGATCATTGTCACTGTTTGCCCGGTGCGTGGTCCCGCACGGAAAATGAGTATCTTCATTTCTGTAGTCAAATGTACAATGCCCCCAACTATCTCCCTGAAGAAAACTATATAGAGATGACATACGTGAAAGTGAGATGCAAGAGAAAAGAAAGAGAGAAGCGAGAGAGAGTGGAGAGAGATAGATAAAGAAAAAGAGAGAGAGAGAGAGAGACTGTGTGTTGTTTTCAGCTGGAGCCGTGCAAGTCGAACCCGCTGCGCACCTCGTGGTACGACCTGAACGGCACCGATCACGCGCTTGTGAGTGCGGGGGGGGGAGGAGAACAGGGGAGGGCTGCTGGCATGTCTCCCACTACCTTTCCATTCTTCTAATACCGAGACTCGGAAAAGGGATTTCGGAAATGAACGTCTAGCGTGGAATTGGGGATTTGAACATGCTCGTCTCCGGTAGGCTAGCACATATGCGTGTTGTCTTTGCAGGTGCGTATCGACGTGTCGATCCCGGTGGAGGGCCCTGTGGAGTTCGCGGGCAGCCACGAGCTGATGCAAGTGTCGCTGGAGCTGCTGCCGCGGCTGCTGGAGAGGCAGGGGCTGACACTGGACGGAGTGCGGGGGAGGAAGATGCGCGTGTGGGCGAAGCACTTCCGAGGAAGCGAGGAGTGCACGTGGGAGGTGCACAGTCTGGATGATGTGAGTGGGGGGGAGGGAAGGGAAGAGAGAGAAGTAGGTGGAGGAGGTAATGGGGGTGTTGATTGCTTGATTTCAGAACGCCATCGTCGAGAATGTAGTTACGCAAGATTTGATCGATTTCTGAGCGTTGACGGTGAATGGTTTGTCATCCCCGACCTTTCTTACTTGCCTTGTACTATTTTTTCATGTTTGCTTCTCACTTTTGTAACGTTATACATACCTCTCTCTCATTCACATACATTAACCGGGGAGATTTGCATGCCAGTTTTTTTGCATGTGATACGTTTCAAATGTTGTTTAACAGTCGCTGTATCATTCGCATATTCTGGATCCGACGATGTATACATACATCGATAAGTTATTATAATGTTTACGTCGATAAACGTCGCCTGTAAACCAAACATCGTTTCTGTGTGTGCGTTTTTTTCATTCTCATGTTTTCTGGTACCGGGTACAATAATAGTCTTTTCGTTTTCGCTGAAGCGAATAATTCTCTACAGTCGATTTCGAAAAAGTTCTCACTTTTGCAAAGAATTTATAGTTCCTTGTGCGTAAATGCATTGAGCTACTGGAACTTATAATGACATGTTAAGTCGACTGACGAGACAAGTAAGAATTAAGACGGTCATCCAGCCACAGTGCTTGTTAGATGGCTCATTATGAAAACTCGCGAAAAGTACATAACTCAACGACACACTTCAGTCAACGCAAACGATGAACTTTCCATAATAAGTTTAGCGTATGATTTTTAGACGTTGTCTTCTTGGTAGAAACAAATGATGCCAGGGAGTATGACAGTAGTTGAGACATGACATTTATGATTTCACGGGTATTCTAGTCGCGTTTGTGACGCGATCTCATACTCTTTTCGACATCAATATGTACGATGTACAATTTTCTTAATAAGATACTAATTCGGGATTCAGTCCGAATCAAACTTATCAAACAGCTAATAAAAAAGTTGCCGCGCAAGGGATTTTATATCAATGGAATGTCGTCGATCAATTAAAGTTTGATCTTTGGTTTTGTCTACAAAACGATTGCGCAAACACTAACAACCTGCAACTGTCTCTGGTTGTTATAAGTGATTTTGTTTTTGTACGTGACTTGATTATGTTTTCGATTTCGAAAAAAAATGAGGTAACTTGGTTTTTTTCATGTTTCAGTTATTTTATTAAATATCAATCTTTGCGAAATCAAAGTTTAATTAAAGTAGGGAATTTGACTTTTATTGGAAAATCAAAGTATCAAAGTAACTGATTTAATGATTGCACGTGACGCAGGTCTACGCGTGTTGACTTTCTTTCGTCTTTTTTTCTTTTTCATTCTCATTTTCTTTATATCCCTTCTCTCTCTCTCTCTCTCTCTCTCTCTCTCTCTCCTCGCGTATAGGTCTATGCATACAGTAAAATGAACGATTAGGGGCGGTTCATTAACCGATTTTAATTTCTGATTTCTAGTTTTCTGATTAAAAAAATTTTGTCTGTATCCCGAGTAGTGTTCATCAGTCACATATCCGATGAAGTTGTGAAGAAACGACGGATAAAGAGTATTTTCCAGCCAACACATGTGGTTTCCGGCTCACACAAATAAATTGTTATGAAAACTCACTTTGTAATGTAACTCGTTTTCGTCAGTCTGTTATTCCATTTCCTCACAGTTACATTTTCTCTTTGCCGAGGCTGATGTTTGGCATGCAGAGCAACTTTTCTGTTTCGAGAATCTCTTGAAGTTCTACACAGCAAACGGTAATTGTTGTGTTCATTTTTGTGATGTGATATTACTAGGCTGTCGTGACAGATGTTTGTCTCTTTGATTGTCCCGCGATCTATGTTTCATTTTTTGCGAAGAATTTTCCCGAATCTACAGAAGTTGAAATTATGATTACAGTTCTAGAACGTGTCTCTGACTCGCGCTGACAAGCATTGCATACTGATAGTACAAACTGGCTACTAGCGACAAGAACTCGAGAGCGTTTGCTCGAGAGCATATCGTGTTTTGTATAGCTTGTTTCGGCTCGAAAACAGATTTGAAAACAATTACCATCGTTCGGGCATGTGTGATAAGAATGTGTGTATCGCACTATTCTATTGCTGAGTATACAGTTCATCGCACATACAGGACTCTTCTAGCAATAGAGATCATACTTTCTTCGAATAGTGGAAACTCGTGGATGATCCTATGACTTTGAGTTTCGCAGATTACTGTATCAAAGTTTACGACCCTCTAGTTCCACTTCGGATCGTGAAAAGACAACCAGCACATGTACTCGAACGCTAATCAGGATCTTGACTGACATTGAGTTCCGCCAACTGACGCCCGATTGTATTATAGGCTCGCACTTGGCTCAGGATTTTTTTTAAAGCGACGGTCAGTCTCTACAAACTACTGCCGAATTGCATCTCAACTACTTTTAAAATTGCAAAACGTGCCTATCAACAATTTCCAACAAGCTCCGAAATGCCCCCAACCACTTCAAACTACTTGCGAATGCCCTCCAACTACTTCCAACTGTTTCGGAAACAGTTTTCGAAAAGACTGACCACGCCTTCACCGTTCACATCTCATTCCACTGATCTACTTACATGACCACGTGTCGTAGTGGTAACGCTCTCGCTTCGCAAGCTGTGGTCCGCGGATTCAATATTCAATCTTGGGTACCCACGCACAAATTTGTCACATCGAAGACATCATCCAAAGGGTTCCGATCGTTGTCTAACCACCCTAATGTCTCTCGTGAAAAAAGTGGAACGCATTCGCGCAATCACTATAAGTAATTAAGTAATTAAATATGGTGAAAATGGCGTTTGATTTTCCATCACTCCCAACAGTGAAGTGATGCTTTCTCCGTGCCTTCTCTCGCGGTACATCGGCTGAGAGCATCATATCCCTCATCGCCCATATTCAGGAAGGATGTGTGTCTCTCGAGTGCACTGCGCGATCACCTACGCCACAGGAGCGATGTCGGTGGTCATCAACCTACTCCTCTCCGCGCTCATCGTCTTCAAGGTAGGGCAAGCGGACCCGGCACATGTAACCAACACGGCATTTTCACTTCGAAAAAAGAAATGTCTCTGACGATGAATACCACTACCATTGCACCAGCGCCGGGAAAATGAGGACTAACCACGTTCACGTGTTTTTTTTGAAGGAGCTATGGGATCAGGATAACTGTGATCCGTGCTATTAGAACTAGCAGCAGGCTGCTGCGAGTTTCAATAGCATGGGTTTACGGTATCACTGTATTTTACCGCAACTTTACCGTACTTCACATAATAGTTACAGTGTGCTACTGGAATAGGAGATGAATACTCTGATTTCGATTAAGACGCGTTCGGAGATCGGCAACTACAAGTACCTGCTGCTCATCTTTTCGCTGTTCGGCATCGCCTACTCGGCCTTCACCACGTTTGTCATGCCGGTCAGTGATCAATCAAAGCCCATCAGTTACCGTAACATCGGCGTTTCTTAACTCGACCCTGGGAAGTGGCTATGTAGTTGTAGTTCTTTGTCAAGTCTTCACTCCTTTTCCCCTTACATGGGCAGTGAACCTTGGTCGATGAGAAACGAAACGGACGACGATCACAGATGCGGCACACGCACCACGTCGGCTACGTGATGTTCGTGGGTGGTCCGCTGGTGAACAGCGAGTGGGCGGACGTGCTCACCTCACTGTACAGGTGGGTAAAAAGAAATGTCTCTGACGATGAATACCAAATGCACTATCATTGCACCAGCGCCGGGAAAATGAGGACTAACCGAGTACACGTTCACGTGTTTTTTGTGACTATCCGATACTCGCAGCGCTTTCGACTAGAAACAACGGCGTGGGTCGACCCGGCTGACTCGCCGAGCAGCCGCGCGACTTTGACGGTCCCGACTGAGTGCATTGCCGACATCCCCTTTCACTTTCAGAACCGTCTACTCGCAGTCGCTGATCCTGCTCGCCTACCACTTTGTCTACCGCTACGTCAACTTCTGCAAGTGAGTGCGATTTCCTACAGTCGCACTTTGCCGACATTGTTTCACCTAACTCACTGAGATATGGCAGAACGTGTTTTAAACACTACGATTCTACGATAGCCGCTTGCGAGACTCACTGTCTGTGTTTGCAGGAGCTACTACATGTTCGTGTTCAAGACGACGCGCTGCGTGTGCGCACTCGTGGCGCTGTTCTTCGCGCTAAGCGCCGCCTGGTTCGCGGTCATACACGTCGGCATGACGCGCAACATGGACGAGATGAGGTGCGACACGCGCGACTCTCTCTCTCTCTCTATCTCTCTCTCTCTCTCTCTCTCTCTCTATCTCTCTCTCTCTCTCTCTCTCTATCTCTCTCTCTCTTCGCAATGTCATCTTCCAGAGCCCACATGCGGGAGACGATGAACGAGACCTACGGCCTCGACACGTACAAGATCAATTTCGTCGGCGCCATTTACTGGGTATGGCAGAGAGAGAGCGAGAGAGAGAGACCGAAGAAATGTTGCAACAAGGCATGTTCAGTTCGCGTCGTCATCAGGCGAAATGAATTTCATGTGGCCCTCGTTTCTCGGACAGTGCGGCATCACTGCGTTCATTCTCGCCTCTATGGGTGGGTGACAGGGGTGTTGAGACGCGCAATTAGTCACGATGAGTTCGAGAGTCTAATGATTCAACGCCTCAATTATTCTTATTCCCTTCACTTAATTGTGTCTCTCACAGACACGGTAATTTGTGTACTCTTTTTTCTTGCACTAGCAAGTTTCATAAACTGTGCATACACTCCATGAAGTCATTCCGTTCTTAGTTTACGTGGGACGTGGCGAAACTTTCTGGCGTGTTTCGTCTAGATTGAGAACGTTTCATTCAATTCGTTGTTGTATGTAGTGAAAGAGGTAGTTTGAAGGTACTGTACTTTGTGAGTTTCGCAACAGTGTTAGCGCAGGGATGTGAAAACATGTCATAAATAAATAATGTGCAAACACGTGCACGTTAGAGACTTTTATAGTCGGTTTGCAAACAATTCCATCAACGCTAGGAAACAAAACATGACAATCATCAGAAAGATTTGTTGCACTTTTTGGCTATCTATGTAGGACAATCCTTGCGCACATTCGTCCATGTCGCTTCGTCAGCCGAACAAACCCCACAAAAAGTCGAGTCTCTATGGAAAGAAAGGAGCACCCGGAGCTCCACCATCGTCTATAATCCGTTCATAGCTCGGAACTCGGAACCAACGAAAGAGTCCTCAAAATGCATGTTGAAACCGGTTTAAAGTTTTCAGTAGTCATCATCTTCTGCGGTGTGAACGTGTTCGTAAAGCTCAAGTGCAACAGAGTGTCGGAAAGGACGCGCGCCCTCCAGCGACAACTCTTCACCGCACTCCTCATACAGGTGCGGACAAAGAGTGAGAGAGAGAGAGAAGAGAGAGAGAGAGAGAGAGAGAGGGAAGAGAGAAGAGAGAGAGAAGAGAGAGAGAAGAGAGAAGAGAGAAGAGAGAAGAGAGAAGAGAGAGAGAGAGAGAGAGAGAGAGAGAGAGAGAGAGAGAGAGAAGAGAGAAGAGAGAGAGAGAGAGAGATGCCGTTCCAGGCGCTGATGCCAGCCGTGTTCCTCTACACCCCGTGTCTCTTCTCCATGGTCTGCCCCCTCTTCGACATCCAGATCCAGAAGTTCACCATGTACTCCGTCCACGCATTCGGCATCTATCCCGGTCAGTGCCTGACGTTCAATCTGAGATAGTCATAGTAAAAGTACTTCATCCTGTTGCATGTTTGAGCCGCAATACAAACGTGTAAGCTCGGGTTAAATCCTACATGTTGAAGGGGACAGAAATGCCATAACTGCGTGAGCTGCAGCAGAAACACCTGTCCTAGTACGAACTTGAACCTGCGACATGAAGTAGCAGATCGGTTTGCCAACGCCATAGTCATGAAGCGACGTGCGTGATAGGTCGCAATTGTATTGAGGCATCTAGTTGATTTGCGATCCGTACCGGTTCGTGGTGTGTTTCAGTGTTTCTCATAAATATAGGGGTTAGTGATAATGAGCCTTAACAAGTTTTTTTGGCCACATATAGAAAACGCTTTCATTAGATGATTAAATGGTAATGCTTAGCAAGAATTGAACCCCAGGGGAGAGATCACATATTGCGCTCTGACAACCGCCAATCGTTACGCATTACGCCATTACGCACAACGCTGAGAGGTAATGAATTATGAAGATACGCTTGCACGTCACATTGTATTAAAACATTTAAAATATATATATATATATATATATATATATATATATATATATATATATATATATATATTTCACATTTCATGTATATAATAGTACATGAAACGTGACAGAAGTCTTTATTGTTCTGTAAGGGTTCAGAAATCGTATGATGTTTTCTTGGAAAGTTTTCGGTTCTTTCGGTAAAAGTCTATAGTATAATTGTATAATAAGGTCCTGTAGCACAAATGTTATTATTCTTGATAAGATAAAGAGAGCTCGCAAATGAGTTGCACTCTTCACCCAAGAGACTCATCAGAACCCGTTGAATGATGTTTTCCTGCTGTTGAAAAAGTGACGCGAGCGTACCGAGAATCAAACCCGAAAACCTCCAGCTCACTAATAAACGAACACATCAGCAGTAAACCAGCTGGGTATGAGTATGCGTATGGGTATGGGTATGAGGTATGAGTATGGGTTTGGGTATGGGTATGACACGTTAGTTCGGATATTCCACTTGATAAATGTGAGCGAACGTAAAACAAAATGTTCGCTATTCAACAATTCACCATACTGTGAAAGAGTTGGACAATAAAGATTTTTTTATGAAAAAAATCGAGTTGGGTACGATCGGATACTAACATCGAATGTTTCCCAGTGCTCGACTCGCTCGTCGCTCTCTATTTCATCGGCGACTACCGGCGGGCGCTCAAGATGTGAGTCTGTTCTCCCGATTCCCGATCGACATAAATAATGATGAATTTATTACACCACAAGTGATGCGCCACACATGAAATGCCTGTGAACAATGACAATGAACGGGTAGAAGTTGCAGTGGAATGGTTCCAGTACGTAGAATGGTTTGACATTCTCGCTCTGTCTTTGCAGGCTGGTGTGTCGCGGCGGCTTCTCAGACTCTTCCGTCCATCCGCCCACGCTCACTCGAGACTCGCGCACCCGAGAGTCGTACCGCGCGTGAGGCGTCGCGTGTACCGTCAGTTACCAACACCACAGGATCAGTACTGATCCTACCGTCCATTCATCGCTGTTGTACAGTTGACATCGTTCTGTGGTTTTTGTGTTGTGTATGTCATCCGTGACACCGATATTCGGTTGTTACAGTTGTGAGTTTCGATAAAAAAAAGACCCAGTGGTTCGTTTGTTTTATCGATGTTCAGTCATTTTGCGTCAGGTAACGGTCATTCAAACACATGTATTGTACGGAAGTTCTAGGCGGATACCTGAACCGCACCTGTCTGAGGAGTTCGGGTCGTTCGGGAGTGCCGTGAATAGTTGTGGTTCTCTTTTTTCGTTTTTTTTCTTCGGATTTTGGTTAAACGTAAGATGGATGTAATTTCAAGATACATGAAGGAAAGAAACATGAGTGAACATTATGAATGAATCTCGGAGTGCGCATGACATCATTTGCTTCACATTTCAGCAGACTCGCGGCAGAGAGAACAGTACTCTGAAAATCAAGGATCAGATATTCACATTCGTCCTTTCACAGTACGGTACACTTTCAGTCGCAAATGTTCCAGACATCATTCGGTCGCATGCATTGCCGGTCGCGTTATCGGTCCGAGCGAGAATATTGAACCGTGCGTTTTGCGCGTTTTTCGGCAATATGATTGAATGAGGATCAGTTGCAAGTCAACTGAAGCAGAGTTGTTTGATAATTCTGAAAGACTTTTTACTGTGTTTACGTATGAGGAGAACACTGCAAGACAGCAAAATCGAGAAGCCGTTTTCGAACTTTTCGAAAACAAAAGTTTTTTTAAAGAAAGTTTTAACGGTATTTGAACCCTGGATTTCACGATGTTTTCACTTCCGCTCTAGCTACTGCATTGTATCTGTAGAGACTGACGTAGAGAACTGACGTAGAGAAGCACGAAGTACATTTCTTCATACCAGGTAGATTGGAAAGACCACACTGTAGGCTACAAAGCACAAATATTGTATAGTGTGCCTAGTGCTCTAGCGGATTAAAGGTACAGTGGCGCCATGGATCATTACTACAAATCATATCAACCTAACACATAAGCAGTGTGTTAAAAAACTTTGTTACATGCAAATCTGTAACTGCCTGAGTGAGTTGCAGAATTTTCTAGTTCGAACTTGGTTCCAGCACGAATAGTTTACCGGCCAACATTTCAACGTGGCAAAATGAGAAGCAGGCGCAAATGAACGACAATCACACGCCTCATAGCTAATAAAGTCCATTTCAATCCTCCAGGAGCACAATTTGTGCGCAAGCATGTTGTATACGATGTGGCAAACAGTTTACGAGATTTGGATCATGTTGGATGACTAGGACATTGATCAAGGATTGCTTTCGTATAATCCAAATTGGGCTGCTTGTGCGCGACCGGTGCAAAATCGCCTTTGCGCACGAATGGTGCGGGGTTATTTGAACTGGAGAATTGGCGGGAACTTTAAGTGCATGTGCGCTGCAATGTAGAAACCGAGCTTGCTGGTTGGAAAGCCGAATTCTTGGTACGAGGAGTTCTGGCGGGTTGTGGCAGAAACAAGTCGCCACTGTGCATTTCATACACACATCGGCTGGTAAGGCGGACGAGAGAAAAACCGTTTCACGAAAAAAAAACACAATAACATGTGGTGAATCTGGTTGAGTTTTTCCGCGTGGGTCATCCCCCAACTAACACGTTTCGTACACGTTGTCGTGTTGTTGTACATCCTTCAACACATTTACATATGCAGTGTTGGTCGGTCCGAAACACACACACGTGCCGGATCCCGAAATGCACGGACATTGCATTAGACGCTAGGCATTAGCATGGCCTGTCTAGCCACTGTCTGTCTGTGAGTCCGTGTCCTCGCTCCCTCTGCTCGCCACTCCATCGCCGTGCCGCCCCCGCAGCCGGCCAGTCGGCCAGTCATGGTCAAGATAGACAGCTTCATCGACAGACTGCTGTCGGGTGCGTCCGCGCAGCCTCTCCCTCTCTCCCTCTTTCTTCGTGTGCCTCTCCCTTCCTCCCTCTTTCTTTCTCTCATGCTTCTGCTCACTGTTCAGTGAACGACACGGTGAACCCGTCTCTGACGAACTGCATTCGAGAGGATGAGATCGAGGAGGTGATCATTCAGTGCAAGGAGCTGCTCGCCGCTCAGCCTATCGTGGCCGAGCTAGACGCGCCCGTCAAGGTCGCTCTCCCCCCCTCTCTCTCTCTCTCTCTCTCTCTCTCTCTCTCTCTCTATCCCCTCTCTCTATAGGTGTGCGGTGACATTCACGGTCAGTTCATCGACCTTCTGCGCATCTTCAACCGGTGTGGCTGGCCGCCCGAGACCACCTACCTCTTCCTCGGCGACTACGTTGACAGGTACGATAGTCTATCGTATACCTAGGAACTACTGTACTCCTACCGTACCCAGGGGTCGTCAGCAGTTGGAGGTGATCTGTCTTCTGATGGCCTACAAGATCAAGTATCCCGACAACTTCTTCATTCTGCGCGGCAACCACGAGTGCGCCTCGATCAACCGGGTACGGTAGAAATACCGTGGGGTAGTATCGCATACCGTAATCTCAGGTGTACGGCTTCTATGACGAGTGCAAGCGTCGCTACACGCTGCGTCTCTACAACATCTTCCAGGTGAGCCGCGGGATACGGTAGTGTGGTACTTTTTTCATGGTGGAAGTACAAAACGATACTCTAGTGGAAGTACAAAACGATGTGGTGGAAACGATTTAGTGGAAGTACTTTAGGACGTGTTCGACATGCTTCCGCTGTGCGCGCTCATCTCGAGTCGCATATTCTGCATGCATGGTGAGACTACCGAAACACTATGGAATTGTATTGACACCTCGTACCTTCCATTTCTTTCCAGGCGGTCTCTCTCCTATGCTCACTTCGTGGGAACAGCTCAAGAGAATCCAGCGGCCTCTCGATCCGCCCAACAAGAGTATCGCCATGGTGCGCCCCCCCCCCCTCTCTCTCTCTCTCTCTCTCTCTCTCTTCTCCCTCTTCATCTCCCCTCCTAGGACCTTTTGTGGTCTGATCCGGAGCCGGATATGAGTGGTTGGGGGAAGAACAGTCGCGGCGTGTCGTACATATTCGGGGCCGACATTGTCGCCAAGTTCTGCGAGGATATGGATGTGGATCTGGTGGCGCGGTGAGGGGGAGGGAGAAAGAGATAGAGAGAGAGAGAGAGAGAGAGAGAGAGAGAGAGATAGAGATAGAGATAGAGATAGAGATAGAGATAGAGATAGAGATAGAGATAGAGATAGAGATAGAGATAGAGATAGAGATAGAGATAGAGATAGAGATAGAGATAGAGATAGAGATAGAGATAGAGATAGAGATAGAGATAGAGATAGAGATAGAGATAGAGATAGAGATAGAGATAGAGATAGAGATAGAGATAGAGATAAAGATAGAGATAGAGATAGAGATAGAGATAGAGATAGAGATAGAGAGAGATAGAGATTATCTTCTTTCAGTGGTCACCAGGTCGTGCAGGATGGATTCGAGTTCTTTGCCGACCGCCGACTCGTCACCATCTTCTCCGCTCCCAGGTATACGATACATTGATATACCGTACTCTACCGTATACCCAGGTACTGTGGCGAGTTCGACAACAACGCGGCGGTGATGCTGGTGAACAGCGATCTGATGTGCAGCTTCGAGATCATCAAGTCTATCACCAAGACTGTCAAGGTCAGCAGGAACATTCCTTGGTCGATCCGTCCTCATCAGCCTCTGATCTTGCCTTTCCTCACTTCTCCACATTTCAGGTGCGCGCCCGCAACAAATCTCCCTTCCGCCGCGGATGAGCGCGAACGCGTAACGAGAAACGCTCGACACATTAAAACGTTCTTAAAACTTACAATTATGCCACATTGAACTGCTTCAATAAACGCGTTGATTACAGCTGTTAATCTGTCTTCTGTTTTACGGTATTTTTTTACGGAGACAGTGGCGTTCGTTTTTTGCAAATGTATTTATTTGTTGTTAACATGATAACTTTTCACTAACAGTTCACACAAAAAAAGTTTGTTCGATTTTTCAACTGAATGCGATAGTTCGCATAGGAATGGCCACATCGACGACAGCTCCGGGGCGCGCCGTCTTGCAACTACGCGAGAAGACGATGCAAAGATTTGCCATCGCCGAGTGAATACAGATCGAAGGCCAGACGTAGAGGTTCAGGTCTAAAGACACCATTGACGTCGACATTAGACCACAAACCACAGAGCTAGTAGCCGATATGGAAATTGGAAGCTACTACGTTTTTCAGATCAGCTACCATGAAATAACTTACTGTAGTCTATCCACCACTCCAGTCCAGATATAACCCCACAAATGATGCTGGGAAGGAGAACGCAGAACGAGACAAGAAAAAGCTGAAAAAAACAACGAGTTCAAATTAACAAAAAAAAAACGCTCACGCTTCCAAAACCACTCCCATTCCCACTCACAAAAAGACACACTCCCACACACTTCCACACTTTTACACATACGCACACACTCTCACACACCTTTTCACGACACACTCTCCCACATTCTCACACTCTCTCACATTCTCACACTCTCACGCAACTCTCACACTTCCACACATTCATATACACTCTCACAGACTCTCAAACATTCTCACGCACTCACACTCAACTCCCATTTCCGCTCTCACTCACCCAAAGGCACACATATGCACACTCACACACACACACACACACTCATTCACACACATACTCACATACATACACACGCTCACATATAGTGGGCTCGCATATGAGTTTCACGCTTTTCACGAGAGACATTAGGGTGGTTAGAGAAAGATCCCAGTCCTTTCGATGAAATATATATATATATATATATATATATATATATATATATATATATATATATATATATATATATATATATATATATATATATATATATATATATATATATATATATATATATATAGAAAATACTAAAAAAATTTTTTGACGAGAAACGTTGAGCTGAATGCAAACGGAATACACACTCTCAAACACTCTCACGCACTCACACACGCACACACATTTACTTTTACCCACACTCACACTCAGTAAAACTCACTTGACTAGCCACTTGTGTGAGCATCCCTCTCATCAACCGGATAGCCCGCTCCGAGCTGATGCTTTTGAAGTGACTATACGCTATGTGTAGCCGTGCGACGCTGATCACTCCACTCGCCGACCATATCAGCATAGGGATCTGTAATGACCAGCAATAAGCAACCGTTTGTAGTTGTTGTTTCGCATACTCCCATAGACACCGCGACCAAAGAGGGGTTGGTGTAGGAATGCCACGTTTCGATTGGGTGATGTTGCAATATCGCGTCGACACCGCCATAGATCTGAATAAATTGCGAATGCTGCTTGAGTGGTGCAACTCACCGCTTTCATCTGCAGAACTTGTGCTTCCACATCATTCGATTGCAGCATAAAAACGATACAGACAACACCGACGACTAGAGCGCCGAATGAGTGCGAGAGTGTTTGGATTCCCTGTGAGCGCGTGCTGACAGTCGAGTACCTGGCTTGCATCTCCTAAAAAATGTTTTTTACATGCACTCTCACCGTTTTCGCAAATCGACAAGATCGACTCACAAATGTGCGAAAGAGCAGTAAGTTGATCGCAGCGCAGCATTCCATCGCGATGAAAATGGAGACGGAAATCTGAAATTTGTGTGAAATTAAAAATTGAATGAAGGCCACGCACATTGGCAGTTTCTGGCGTGATTTTCCAGGTGCTCACTAGACTGGCTCTCACAAATCCGATCGTGAGAGGATGGAAGATCACTGGCTGTACGATCAACACAGATCCGCAAACGAGCAGGGTACATATCTGAAAGCTCTCTCATTCACTCGGCATATCGTTATTCAATTCCACCTGATTACCTGATAAAGAAGGAGATGCACTTTGTACCACGACGAAGGTGAGAGTGCTGCTACGAATAGAACAGCGCCGGAAGAAATGACCGTTGCTGCGAAAGGAACGCTTTCGAGAAGAATCGGATTGTTAGGAATTGTCAGGTTGCGGGCCATCCTTGAGATAGCTCGACTAGGCATCTGAAAGTAATTGTAATCACGTAATGCATGCATCGTAATCGCGTAATAACTTAGCAAATCACGTGAGACACTAGAGCACTAGAGCGACAATTGCGATACAATCCTAGCATGCAATATCACGGTCTTGCATTTTACAGGGCAGAGATCACACTACCGGTTTCGGTTCAGAAACATATGCTACATTCTAGTTAGGAGCTCATTGAGAAAGACAACGTTCCATGCACACACTAAACTTCATAAACTGTACAAAAAAGAGAACACAAGACGGGAAACCACCACATTCAACTCTGAACAAATTTCTATTAGTATTAGTTCCGCATCTTGCATTTTCACCACGTCAGAAGAAAGACTAATCGAATAAGTATAGGTTATGTGAATAATTTGTTCCGCTGGGTCAAAAGAAGCGATAATTCGCACGTTGTAAGATTGTCTCGTTGACTTTGAGATGATGTTAAAAACATGGTGAAATCTGGTAAACAATCTTCAAAAGGAAAATGACGTCATTGATGAGTCTACAATAGTGTCTTGAGACCCAGCAGGCGAAGTCTCAGATGCGTCGCGTAAACTAGCGGTGTACGTGAAGTTTTACAGATTACAACAAATGTATGTTACAGATTTTATTATAACGTAGGGATTGCGTGTCTGATATGCCCTCAAAAAGATGTTTACTGACCAAAGCGCACCGTTGATTATGTGGAAGATGAGAGTTTCGAAACTAAATTTGCTGTGATCCGGTTTCTTCTGAAGTTCTTAAGAACACAAGTTTTTTTGTAGTTTTTTTTTGTAAAAATGCTCAATTTTGTTGACTGCCTGTTTGCAGAAGTCTTCATGAAAATCATTTCGGGCCTTTTGTTTAATTGAGACAACAGTACAAACCAACTATCTTCACTTGGAAGTACTAAACACATCTGTTATTTTCCTGATCTTCTTTATATTATGGAATGTGCATGCGAAACGTCATTCTCATACTTGTTTCTGATTTGCGGCAGTGATACCCACAACCCACCAGTGTTGTTCTGTGACGGTCATTTCCGTAAAACGATGTATTGTGCCGTACTGTCGCAAATCGGAATGCGGATCTGACCGGTGCGGAAATTCCTGCCCTTGTTCTTCGAGTAGCAGATACAGCCTGTCAAACGATGAATGAACAAAGTTGGTCGGTGAGAGGAGATGAGAAAGATCCTCCACACGCCATTCCGCGGCGAGTTGTTGGTATGTAAATTTTTGGGGCGAATTCCGTAGTTTCACGGCCGCCGCACCGGTCGGCAGCAATGCACCGCACGGTCTTCGCGAATCGCGGAAAATTGGAGGTGCGGTGACTGCTCGAGGTTGATTTGCCGTGACGATGATTCCCGCACGCGGCACGCTTCGGCGAGAGGTCGATTTTTTTGCGGGAGGTCGATGATTACAGAAATCGGTGTCAACACTAATACCTCCGGTCGCCCACTATTCGATCCCTTCTCTCACACACAGAGGGGCGGGGCGGTTGTCCACACCTTTTTTGCACAAACATCAGTCCGAATGCGATCTCACGATGTCTCGCTTTGAACTCAACCAATTTCAAAACGAATTTTCAAGACTTTCCCTCATTTCGAGACATCTCTTCAATACAATGTGATAGTTGATACCATTTCAAAATCAGCAAAAGTACTTCATTCAGAAAAGTCGTTTTGCGGCAATCTAGCGCGCTTAGAAAATTAGTACAAACGAGATAATTGTCATTAAACACAGTGAGTCTCCTATTCTTGTCCAAGACGGAAGTAAGGCAATTATTTATGACCAAACTTATCCGAAAAAATCAAATTAAAAAAATAGAAGGAAATAAAGAAAAAGGAGAGATCTGTAAATGCGTTTCACTCCCAGAACTGTTGTCTGATGTCATAAACTACTGTAGTTGAAGAAACAAAAACACAAGCGTTCTCTCCGAGAATTGTAAGTCAAAGACTATCTACATATTAAAGAAGTTCGATCCGTTTATGAGAAACGATTGTGAAGTATTTTGCGAGTTGTATCGTAGCAAAAGAGTAAAATAGTGTATGACAACATACTGAACGATGTCTCAACTTATTCCCTGTAGATCGAAAGATTACTGGTAATTGACATCGATAAAAAAAGTTATTCGCAGAGCATCGAGAAACGGCTTTCATGTAATGAACATCTTTCTAATAAAAAAGGTTTTACAAATTCTGTTTTCTAAACCTAAAGTTTGTAGAAAACCCATTCAAGAACATCAGTAAATAAAAATAATGTTCCATGAAAATAACTATTCCTGTTTTCAGATTCACTGAAACTGTATCAAACGCGCGCGTTTTTACGGACATTTTTTTTACGTCCCAGGCAGTTTCAGATTCGTTTTCAACTCTGCGCCTGATTCTCCATATTGGGCCGGTCCTAACATCGCGTTGCAATGACAAGAAAGCTTGCGTTTGCAAGAATTTTTGCGATTGCAACATTGCGATTGCAAGACCTGTTGCAACGCCAGAAGAAATCGCGATCGAAGGAAACTGAACGCAAAATAATGATTTTGCCGGATACATCTGGATGAGGGCTATCGGAACACATCTTTTATTTATCGATAGGTCTATCAATTTAGCTAACCCGTATGATCTCGAATGCTGCGCGCTAATATGTTAGACGCGCGCACATGCGCGACCGTGATCTGGATTTGATTTATTTACCCAAGTTTGAGGTACATGCAATCCGTTGAAATTGCAGGAAATCTTGACATGTCAAGTTGCAATGCAATAATTCTTGCGATTACAACGTTGCACTGCAAAGTTCTTGTAATTTCAAGATTTCTTGCAATTGCAACGCAATGTTAGGACCGGCCTATTTTGTTCGTTTCCGCGGAGCTCGGAGAACAACTGTAATGACCAAGAGTCGTGGAAAAACGAAGTAAGTTGTAAGGTCGGGAGTTCGAACCCGCGCACTCCATTACGTTTTTGCAAATGTTGAAAGTATTTTTCAGAGTTGTTCTTTTTTAAAGAATAAATTGTCTACAAACTTTGAAACTGCAAAATAATATGGGTTCAGAGACATGTGAAACATCAATGCAAAGCCCAAAGCAATTATATTATGATATATCATGTCTATCTACCATATCAATTTGATACAAATACGAGAATTTGAGATGTTGTACTTCCTATGTTAGTTCATTCGGAATGGACTCATTTTTCTGTTTTGTTTTAACTCTTTTGTTTTTAACAATTCCTGTGTTACATTCTAGTTTTCAACTAGAATGTAACACAGGAATTGTACCTCAACCGCTACTTTGATCTCTGCCCGTAAATGAAAGTTCGGTTACCGGTTTCGTGAGGGTGTTGCATACAAATATTGTAGCGTAATTGTTGCTCTATGTTGCTTTTTACGTAAAATTCTGTTTTTTGAGGGAGTGTACTCTCTGGTTTTCGAAGTTGAGTTAGCATCGGAATATGAAAAAAAAACATCAAAAACAGTACACTTTTATCAATTGGACCATATGCCGCAAATGGCGGGAAGTTAGAGAAACCATCATCGACAGTGCACGTTTGTGCACATTTCTGCACACGTTCCTCTAGAAAGAGCGTATTCGAGCGCAAATTACACAACTTCAAGGCGACTTGAGCATAACTTTTCTATGAGAAAGTACGTTATTTATGACATACTTTAACATTCTGATGCTAACTCAACTTCGAAAATCAGAGGGTACACTCCCTTTATCTCAAAGGCACAGTGGCAACTCATTACTTATTCCTGCCAATACTCCTCATTTACAAATGAGCGATTTATATATATATATATATATAGTTCTACATTATTCGAACAAAACAACATCCGGACTATTTGATGCGTTATAAAACAAAAATTTCACACTTATTCTGTTATTAAAGGTACTGTACACTCTGAGATTCGAATGAAATAATAATGAATTTTGTTTGAAAATAGCTTCATGGTTCACTAAGAATGTCTGTTTGACAGATATTTGTTTCAAAAACTATGTTTAAAAGTGTTTTGAATAAAATCGGCTGTTACTAAAGTTCTGCCGCCTCGGCCGCTCGGCCAACGTAAAAGTTCGGCCAAAATATAACAATGAACGAATAATTCGGCCATTTCTGATAAACGTGAAATATTCGGCCAAATCCTTAGAAACTTAGTATTTCTTATAACTCTTTATGGACCACTCGTAGTTATCGATCCTGCCCCTAACTTATTCGGCTCCAAACACATTGAATTAGAGAGAATCGGTCAAAATTTTATTTTTTAGTAATGTATGATATACTCTGTAGTGTAACGAAATAACAATAAACCAGTGTGTATGATTTTGCGAGAAACAATTCAAATCAAAACAATAACAGGACGAATCAAAGAATCAATAAGAATCATATATCCTTTGGGGCAAGGAAGAGTCAAGATGATATGTAAAACAAAGGAATGGAACTGAGAGGATTATTGTTAGGAAACTACTTGTAATGTTTTACTGCATGAAAGACGGTTCGAACAGATCGTCATCGGGGAGAGAAGCGCCACTACCGAAGAAGATGCTGGCATCCCCAACAAAGACATCATCTTCGTCTCCTCCATATTCGGCAGTCAGCAGGTGATTGCCGTAGCGGGAAGTGACACGATGCTGCCGAACACTCCCATCGGCCTCGCCGTCATTCCACTCGTTCTCCTGTAATTGAAACGAAACTAGATAATATTATATTAATACTTTAAGGAAAAAAAACCCAACCTTGTTTACAGAGTGAGACAGTGCGTAGCTGGCTCCCTTGCGCTCTCCACTCTCCCTTTCGCCTGTCGATGTGACGTTCTGGGAGCGCGCAAACATACCTGAAGTTCTCCCTTGGACTTTCTTGAAAAGTACCATCATTTCCCGGAAATAGGTACTTCTCCATGTGCTGGAACAGCAGGTTGTTCGGTTCACTTGGAGGAACCGAATCGAATGGCAAACCGCACGAGGCGAAGGACCTGCTTCGAGTGGAACAACATACATGTGAAGGTAGAACATGCAAAACACACGTGTTCTTATTGAGATGAGGAACACTTTCGTGTTGTGATGGATGGTCAAGGGATGGAACTTGTGTCGCGTGTTCTCATGGAACATGATGATGCTTGCATCGGCATGAACGGTTGTTGTCGAGAAACGCACGGAGCTGGAAGATTAGTTGATTGATAAAGTATGGCAAAAAATACTCACTCGGTGACACCGATGGCTTCTATCTCTCTGTTTGTCCTCCGTGCAGTAGCAGATGTCCCTGTTCGTCGACTGTGGCTGGGCTTCATTCCACTTTTCCCATTGATGTTGCTCGCGCTAAATGATTTTGGCTTTCGTGTTGTATGTTATGTTACTGTAATCCACTTTATCCGCGTTAAACGTTAGATAAATGTAAATCACTTAAACGATGAATATATCACTCACATGAGAGTGTTCACATCCGCATGACGCCGCTGTTCCAGCAGCTTCTCCACAATCTTCTGCCCATGAGGTGCCAGTTGCACAGCACAGCCGACATGTGCACATATGCGACTTTTGAGAACGCGCCCTTCGACACAGTCGCAAGCAGCGGTCTCTCCGTCAATCTCGACGTGAAACCTCAAACAAGATGATGTCATATCTGTATAATAATGAAGAGCACTTTCCCTTGGCGTCCTGAAAAAATGACCAACATAAAATGTCAACATTTGTGCGTTAACTTACCACAAAGAGACTCCGGGATTGGCACAGTCAAAGATCCGTTGTCCACATGACTACATGAGTGAATAATAGGCCAAGGGCTAGAGACATGTCCTTCAACGCGGGCTGACTCATGTTGGCGAGCTGGGCACCAGTGCGCTGGTATCTTTTGTAGTTATCACTCAGTCCGTACGGGCTTATTCCGCGCAGACTAGTCTTCATGTTGGAAACGCGAACTTAACGAAAATTCGTTAACGAAAAACACACACACTGACCATAACGAAAAAACACACACTGACCATTCATAAACTCTTGGAGCTGCGCGGTCATTTCGTGTACTGGTTTTTTCTTGTCTCTGGCGCGTTGAAGCAGCAGGTTCATGTTCTCTAGCTGGTTAGTGGTTGGTTGACGGACACCGAGCCCCAGAATCATGCGGTTCTGTAGACTGTTGACAACGGACACATGCTCGCATTCGGAGACAAACCTGTAGCGAACTTAAAGGAACAGGGGCGTCTAGCAGAACCGTGAGGTTTTGAAAATTTCAAATTTCGCGCGCTTCAGAAGAACGGCTGTATGCGCAAAATGATCAGACAGGATTCGAACCCGCGACCTCAAGATCACTGGCGGCCGCTCTAACCAGCTGCGCCATAGAGGCAGATAGAAGGAGAGCTGAATACATTGATGATAACACCGGAGAGAGCATAACACAACGCAAAGAACCATAAATTGTATGTTTCAGCTAGATTCCCAAACATGAAACCACACGAAATGAAAACATCCCCCACAAACACAAGCTACACACGGGCTTATCCACACATTCGTTTCACAAACACTCTCAGTCTAAGAAAAAAAATCAACTTTATTGCAAGACAACTTTCATGTATATAATACCAACAAACGAACCTACAATGAACTAGTAGGAACAACAATACAAAAATATACTCTTCCTCCATCGCTCCTTCTTCTCCTTCCTGGGAACGTGGGCGGGACGGCGGCGAGCCACTCTGATCGTCGACATCTGAACAAAACAATGTATGTATACAAGCAACTCGTATCATAGTGTGGTACATTTCTAACAAATACAGTTTTGGTAAGCAACTTTTGACAAACAACTTTGCACGAAAACATATAGCATACTCACTTGCCTTGTTCTTCAGGTTGATCAGTGTAGTTCAGCCCGGCAGTACCAACACGAACTGCAAATAGAGTTCTAGCGATATTAAATAATAAGCGTGTTATTATAAAAATAAATAAATGAACACAATACAAAATACTCACTTCACAAGGTTGTGTGAGAGGGCGACGAGATCGAGCTCGGTGGAGACGGCAGACGTTGGCGGCCAGCAGCTCGCCGAGCACGGCGACTACCTGAACATAATCATGGAAATTATAATAATAATAATGGTTTATCCATAGGCGCAGACAAAACACAAAACACGAAATACAAACTGGTGCGGAATGTACAAAGGTTTAGTGTTTAGTCCCCGGATGGGTCCTTGGAGGGTATTGCTCCCTATAGCAAAGCCTCATCCGGTGGGTAGCATCTTTCGAGAATCTTCTTCCTTCTTCCATATAGAGTATGCGGGCTTGAATCGTCTTCGAACGCGTGAGCCATATGAACCACGTTGCCTCTAACGTCGAACGTTCTCGAACTTCTCTCGACCATTTGCATACTTGCTTACGGTTGATCCATTCGTCATTATCACGTTGCGAAATCCAAGAAATCCGTGAGTTACCCACTAGTGCACTCCCAACAGGCTTATTCGGCTCCTCCTTATCGTCTCACAGTGAACGGCTCCGGACATCGATCGATAACAGTGACGTACTTCTCTTCCGGTCGCGGGTGCCGCCGTCGCCCTTCAGTTCGATTTCGCTTTGTACCTTCTTTTCCTCCAATCGAGAATCCGCGCTTCGCCCTACTAGTGCACTCCCAACAGGCTTAATCGGCGTCGCCTTATCGTCTCACAGTGAACGGCCTCAATTCGAGAATCAGTTGATACTCCACAGAAACTCATCTCCGAGCGGCGGCGGCGGTGACTTTCATTGTCGTCGGGTGGTCATTCGAGGGAGCGCGGGAAGGGGCAACCGCTCGCGGGGACGGGAAAATGAGAAGTGACGTATAACAAACGTATAACAAACGTATTATTAGAAAACAAAAGATGAAAGAACTTGAACTCACTTGTCTGTTCGTGCGGAACTGAACGCGCCGCGCAGCCCGGCCTGTCAACGCATCACCGCGCACGCAGGCAAAGCTGAAATCATACACATATAATTAACTAAGAGAAGACACACAACACACATACTTACATATTGAAACAACAACAACTACTACGAGATATTGCAACACACAATGTTGGCAACAATCAATATACGAGTGATTAGCGTTGACTAGAACAGCCACGAATCTATTAACACATTCTAAAACGTTCGCGTGATGTCAATCAGATGTTCGGAAATTGATTAACACAATATACAAAGCTTATTACAGAATAAACAATCAAAAAGTAAAAACAAATAGAAAACAGCTGTTCTCTCTTGGCGGTGCACGCACCGCGTCACACACGCGTCGCGTTTTCCCGCGCATTCAAAAAATAAAAACCACAACCACTGCGGTTTTTGGCGGGGTAACGGGGTTACAGACTTAAACAGTCCTTTTTTTGTTTGTTTTGTTGTCAAATGGTTCAAGTATCAAGTCTGGGTCGAAAAAATAGCGCCACTGTTCCTTTAAAGAAGATTTTCCTCACTTATATACCATTGCGATGTGGAGGGATTAATATTCTCCTGCTCCGTCAGCGGGCGAGCCTCCTCTCTCACAACCGCCTGGTTCAAGTTGTCCACGCACCCGACAATGTGAGTGCGCACTAAACTGACAGAATTAATTTACTTACCAAAACTTCATTACCTCCGTCAATATCAATGTCGCCGCCAAGAGTAGCCAACTGAATCCGTTCCCAACAATCGTCTCCCAAGCGACGACGGAATGTCCTCTCTAGATGGCGTGCACACTCCATGTGAGCAGCGTTGGCGAACGGACCCCACTGGCTGAAATAGTGACATAACACCATAATATTTCTACAAAGCAATACCTGAATGCCCTGAGTGCCAGCTCTCCGTCTGACACAACGGCGGCAACGCGGCGATCTTCGGGTAGATCCATGATGATGGTGAGGTCAGAGGCGATAGCGCGGAAGCCCTCCTTGGTTCTCTCATAAGTATATATGAAGATGAGAGGGAAGAAGATGGAAGCTCCAGTCACTCGACCGACAAACACAGTGCTCGTATATCCAACGGTGATGATAGTGCCGTGGCCGAAATCAAAAGTGACGTCCAATTGGATATGAGGCGCGCGTGGGAACTGCTTTGAGAGAGCAAGAAGGGTGTGCTCAAGACATTCTGACGAGCTGTCAAACTTGCTCACTGCAGCGGAGACGATGTCACGCGACTGGTCGAGAAAACCTCCATCCCATGCAGCTGTCTCCTTGAAATGCATGAGCATTTCAGAGTCGCAGAAGATCGCATAAGGATTGGGACGATCACACGCTACACACGAGATGAAGGGGTCGTTGAGAGCGAGGGATTGCAGTTTTTCCCAGTCGTCTTTAGCTGTTCGTCCACCAGGATAACGTTGCCGACCGTCCGCCACCTTGGCCATCCGCATGACCTCAAATTTAGAATGCAATACACTTGGAAGGTTATCAATATGCATACCTTTTCTGCAGTCAGCACGCATCGAGCGTCGATTGACGTGAGCCCTCCGTTTTCACTGTTAAGTTTGGCTGCGACCGCGGATGGGGGTAGGTGTTTGATTTCCCTCTGAACATTAACAATATTGCTTCAAACTTCATTTTACACATACCTTCGCCGCGATGTTCATAGCAGGGAAATGCTTCTGCCAGGTGTTCCTGTGTAGGCTATTACCGTGCGTCGCATTCTCCGTCACTGGATTGCCATCAAACATAGCTTCGTAGGTCACACATGCTACGCCGATCAGCTCACCGTTGAGATCTGTCAGAGCGCGAATCTATAACAATTGCATATTGACATGAACTGAACAACACAGAACAAAGGACAACCAACCAAAACAACTAACCATCTTGTGAAAACGCTAATCGCGAGGGAGGAAGCCATAGTACAGAATCATGTTGAAGGTCGGCTGCTCGCTCAGTTTGCCACGGCGGGAACGCAACGAGTTGTTCTTCTTCCACGCGCCCTTCGTACTTCTTACGGGACATGTGACATTCGCCCTCTGAATGGCAAAGTTATGTCAAGTCCATATGAACAGTTTCACCATTCCAGGGATGATATGCGTCCACAAGGAGGTTATCCAGCTTCAGACAGTCCACCCCCAGCTTCTTCTTCATGAGATCAACATCTACGAAGTAGTTCCAGATTCCCTTATTGCAGTTTCCAGGGACGACTAGCGGAGGAGAATCGAGTATACGACATGAGATTCTAAACAGCAACATAATCTTCAAAATAACGTTGTTTCATAGTACGAACCTTCCAGGATTCAACAGAGTCTCGGTCTTCGCCCGATGATTATAGTCTTTCTGGGAGTAGTCGTCGGGAGGAGGAAGAGACTGCATGGACATGTCGCTGTCGTCAACGTATCACTCGTCTTCATCGGAAGACGATCCCATCTCCTCTGAAACAACTCCAATCCAGAAAATGTAGAATAATATAAAAATAGAAACATTATTAATATATATATATATAGATAGATGTAAATTTAAAAAAAATGCTTCGCTTCTCATAACTTCCATCATGCTTTCTTTGGCCGAACTATTCGGTTGTACCATTTTATTTGGCCGAACTTTTACGTTGGCCGAGCGGCCGAGGCGGACGAACTTTACTAACACCATAAAATCATTAAAGATTAAATAGTACATTTCCTCCTATTGACATAAAGTTACTGCTTTTAGTGCGTTCTGTTTAATTCATTTCGTGAGTTATTTTGACGTTTTGTTTTAATTTATATAATAATTTTTGATCATAATAATGAAAACATATTTAAAAAGTTGAGGAGGAATGAACAGAAAAGTTAAACTTGTGAACATGAGAGAAATATAATGAAGTTGTGCGTCCAACTGTGAAATCTCACCAACACGAAATAATGCACGATAATGGAGCCAGAAACTGGCACCAATTTTCCTTAGTGGCACTATGAAATTAATATTTCTTAGCATGTTTTAAATAGGTTTTTGATTGTTTCATAATGTAATATTTTGCCATTTTAACTTCGAAAGTATGCACTATATCCTGGTATGGTCAACTCCACTTTCAAATTCAGAGTGAACACTACCTTTAAGTAGTTTTGTGATTTAAATTCTGATACAATACTGTTTTCATTGACTTTTTCGACCACCATATCTTTCAAACAAGTGATAACTATTCTTATTCAACTAAATACTCGCCAAACATTCAGACTAATGCAAGTTAAATCAGAGGATATGCTACCTTTAAGTGTGATCCTAGGCGTCATTATTGAGTTCAGAGTTTAAAAAAGTGATATCATGTTGCAGGCAATTGGGAAATGGCACCATGATATCACGACACTACGACACCACGACTCTCTGGTGTTGACACCACGTTACCACTTCACAAAACAAAAAGATCTGTAACTTTCCCAGTTACATTGACTACATGTCGTACATAGTGCAGTAGAGTATTTGTGGAATGGTGTTGTAAAGTCGACACCATGCTGTCGTAGTGTCATGGTGTTTTGTGTCACCCCGTAATTACCCATGTTGCAGCGCTAGGTTGTAGTCAGCAGCAATGCTGTACATTTCTTTGCAAACACATTACATAAAAAAGAGCTGGATCTACTTCGTGCTCCGGTGTGTAATTTTTTTGATGTCGTGATAATCTACTATATCTTAATCACCGTTGCTTAAAAAGTACGATGTTTTTTCTTCTCATTAAAGCACGATCATTGAAACAGCGACCTTAATTCCATAAGCGATTGCGAAAAAATTCCCTAGAGAATAGTGGGATAGGCAGAAAGAGTTTATTATCTTCATTATATTTTCGTTAAACAGTGGCGCTTAGGTTTGACTTTTGATCGTTTCTTGCGTCGTGGGAACACGCAACAAATAAATAAAACGCGAATGACGGCGACTTCTTGTTACAAACGCGCGTACTAAAATGTGCATCTGCGAAGCTGGATGAGGTGAGTTCAAGCTTCGCTCGCACCAAAAAGCTTTTCAAAAGCACTGCGCGTCTCGACGATTCGAGTTTTTCAGCTCATGTCATTTTAGTGATGTGATAACGCTCACTCTTCAAGGTTTGAGATTTGGGCTATTGCTGAAGTCGTGAAAACACCAACTCTAGGTCTTTGCTATGTTGGTCTTTTTCCCGCTACTAACATTTTAGCCAAGTTTTCAGTCAATTTCGGTGAAACTTTGGTATCGCTTAACGCTTCTGTGCTTTAGTATTCATTTTTGTTGTTTTCTCTCAGTTGTTGTAAGTTTATAAACATTTCAATTCACGATCTTACTTTCTTCACGCCTTATTCGTTATTTGTAGCGTAGTGCTTAGCTGGCTGAGTTGTATCGTGCCATATCCCAACTATGATGCCGGTTAATCTTGTGTAACTATTACGACAATGTTCTTTACAATCTGTAATCTGTAATCTAAATATGTAATCTGTAATCCAAGTTCTAATGCATTGTTGACATTTTCACATTTTGGTTTACTCACGTTATTTTTAGTGTAGTTCTGTAGTTCTTAGCACCTCTGAGAGAAGTGATATCATTTGAAAATGGCAGAGTTTGGGTTTGACTTGTTCAAAATCATTTTCATCTACTGCCGGTCATTATGTTACATACAACATTTCATACGCCATTCTAATCTTATATCTTTTGAGACTAATTAACATGAGAGACTGTTGTGTGTTGTTTGCATGCTATCGTCGTTCAAGCCACTGTAAAATCATTTAGGACATCATATAAAAGACATGGGTATTCTCCACCAATATGTCGTCTACGGATGCGGAATTCTATCACTTCTCGCAAATCTGTTGTTTATCTTCTGCATAGTATTCAAGGTTTCTTTCCCTTTTTGTTATGAATTTAATGTTTTACTCTTACAGACTCGTTCGGACTTTGGCAACTACAAATACCTCCTTCTCATTTTCGGTTGCTTTGATATCATCTACTCAGTTGTGCACATGGTTGCTTTGCCGGTCAGTACAGTGCAGCTTTGTTCAACTCCCCCGCATATTCAGGGCATCCAAACGCATGGCTCAGGCTTCATCGTGTTCTGCAACGCACTGTTCACGGACGGACTGCTGGGACAGATGCAAGCAGCGTTCTTCTGCTCCTTCTTTGCCCAATCGCTCGTCCTCTTCGCCTTCCACTTCCTCTACCGCTACATTTTCCTCTGCAGGTACGCTTAGCTAATGAATTAGATTCAAGTTGATGCATTGTTTTTAGTGAATGAAATTGACAGTTGTTGTCTTAAATCACGAGTCATACCAACTGCGAACATTCAGTTTCTT
Organism: Rhabditoides inermis; assembly: GCA_963966185.1. Classification (NCBI taxonomy): domain Eukaryota; kingdom Metazoa; phylum Nematoda; class Chromadorea; order Rhabditida; family Rhabditidae; genus Rhabditoides; species Rhabditoides inermis. The sequence goes on from CAWZYM010000272.1 coordinate 1,091,188, forward strand.
TCAGGCCTCAACTGATGTACGTTTTTCAAGACACGCCGTACATTATAGCTTGCTCGTTCTTCGCTGCGTTCTTTGCTATTCTCTGGGGTCTACATTGCTATTACATACTAGAACCTGATGAGGACATACGGTAAGTGAAAGCTCGAACAAGTTCTTATGACTTCTGATCTAATGCTCATATTCCCGTATAAGTGGGTGGGCATTTGTGCAGCATAAACAGGTTCTTGGTTGTAAGCGTAATCTGGTTATTTCTAGACGCTATTTCCACGACGTACTCTGGACAAGACACGGTTTAGATTCGAATACATTGGGATTCGTCGGGCCTATGTACAGGGTGAATACAAGTGTTTGTTTCAGTAATATATGCACATACTTGTTTGTCAAACTATAACTGCTATAAATGACTAGTTTGTCTCTGTTCACTGAGTTCCATTAAAAATGTTTGATGACTGTTCAGTAAAAGTTTCCGACGTTTTAGAAAGGACAGTCATAACCATTCTCAATACAATGAAAAATGAAGTGTTCAAAAAACGTTTTTATAACGCAAACGTCCTCAGCAAAACGTTCCAATGAAAGTGAGCGTTTAATGTGAAGTGTTCAATGAAAGACGTATTCGATAGCACGAAGCTCTTGATCTTGACACGAACTCAATGTCTCTTGCAGATCTCCGATGTGAATGGCACTCGTCGCGTGAACTGGCCCCACAACGCTGCCGTAGCCGGTCTTACAGCCAGTCTCGTAGGAACGTTTTGTGAGTTTGAAATATAAATAAAACTGAGAATTTGAACTCTTGACTGATCATTTGTTTGATCATGTTGCGGCCACGTCAGCATGACACAATAGAGAACAATTGAAGCAGTTGTACTCTGTTGTGTCCAGGGTACCTTGTTACATACATACAAACGTCACCGTTGACGTTTGCGTGTCAATAAACCAATGAACAAGCAAATGCGATTCGTGCGGGTTGGAAATAATGTCTACTCGCCCTTCCTTGCCCGCCCATAGCGCTCTTCGGCCAGTCGTGCATGTTTCACAGAAATCGAGGTGAACGACTGCTCGCAAAGAGACACTACGCGTAAAGAAAAGACGCAGACGTCAGCGGCGGCGACAATTCAAAACGTTTGCGCCGAGAGCGTGTGATAACTGTTTCTAATCCTCGACTGTAAAACAGTAGAACGTCATTGAAACAGTGTTTTTCAGCGATCATGCTGTACTGCGGTGTGCGCACGTGGCTGCACATCACCCGCCATATCTCATCCGACAAGGCTAAGCGACTGCAACAGCAACTCTTCACAGCACTCGTCGTACAGGTCGGTCACTTGCGACAGACGCACGAAACCGCCCGTGTAGCTTTTGCGCAAGATTTTGGAGTAACATACATTTGATGAACTCGTTGCAGACAGTGATTCCGCTTGTGCTGTCCTACACACCGGCAGCCATTCTCGTCGGCGCTCCTTTGTTCGAAGTGAACGTTGAGGACTTTGGAATGATGTCTGTTACTTTGTTCGCTATTTATCCTGGTGAGTTGTTGTTCGTGTTTGTTTACATGTGTGTGTTGATTTCCGTCCTCGACCCAGTGGCCGCAATGTATTTGATCGGCGATTATCGGACGGCGATCACACAGTGAGTACAAACTGCATATATTTGATGAAAATAGTGTGATACAAAGAATTACAAACAAAAAATGTCTGAATGAGTTTGGTAATGAATTGTGTGTTTTTTTTCAGAATGCTTACATGCCGACGCGATAGCGCGGACAAAAAGCCGACAGCAACCAAGATTTCACGCGACAAAGTGTTCAATATGGAACTCTCGCCCACCGTCGCAAAACAAGCAGTCGATGTGAATGCGATCGAGATACAGATCTCTTGAGATCTTCGACGCGTCTAGTCATTTGCTAAACTATATGTGCACTGTTGTGTTTGCAAGATACATAAATGTGATTGTTTGTGATTTTCACTAGCAAAGATGACATTTTGGACACCAACGTTTCTACAGTTCAAAGTTGTAGTTTGGGTTAGTTCACAACGGATTCAACGGATATGAAGTGAACTTTTCTACGTCTTCAAACGTGTGTACGTGTGTCATGTTTCTACACAAATTATGCCCTTTTTCAATACACACAATGAATACAAAAGTCTACTGGAACGCCCCTTTATCGTACTTGTATGCCCTATAAGTCTCTGTCTTTCTCTATCTTCTCTCCCCTCTCTCTCCCCTTTTCTCTCTTCTCTCTTCTCTCAACGTGATATTTACTAGCGGGTACTGTACAAACTTGAACTTCTCTATGGTCGCTTCTCAAATTATGAAAAAGCCTTCCGCCTCCGACCCGCCTCGGCCTATATGACTTTATATTTATGATATCACAACTCAGTAAGGCGCAAAATGTGTGTGATTTTATTTATAAATAGTGTGTGCTGTGACTTATTGGTCAAGTCTCTTTATTTCCAAACCGTTGAAGATTAAAGCAAACAAAGTAATGCAAGAGGTCAATGAATTCCGAGTTCTTGTTCACAACTAAAAAAAACGCACAATGAGAAGCGTTTGTTTATGTCTTTTCCGCAGCTCTCAGCGTGTTTCAGCTCGTCTCTCAGCGTATCTTCGGGTTCTGAAGGCACTCCACGTCGTCAGGCGTTTGAGATATTTTTATACGGTCACCTACATAATAGTACGTGACAAGGAGTAAAGTGCACTACAACGGAACACTATTAATTGGGAACTGTTGAAAAAAAACTTAAAGGTCAGCCTCCTTTAAAAAGCAGACCGGGCCTTTGAAATGATACCAGCGGAACAAAACTCAAAACAAAAAATCGCACACGTTTTTTTGACAGATATACTAAACTCACAAAGCGGAAAAAACCAGATGCGTCAACCTCGCTTCTTGCGTCACGAAACTGTCTTTCAAATGCTAATAAGTTCTCGCAGAGCACAAAACAATCAGCAGCAATCAGCTGAGCGCAATCGTCTGTTCCCCGCCACTCTGCCATCTCTACTCTTCACGTGCTTTCGTGATCTCGAGCACGTGCCGTTGGTCAATTGCCTATGAGCGGGCAGCAAAGAGCGAATAGGCACACCTATATCTTGAAAGAGAATGCACCCTCTGACTTTCGAAAATGAGTTAGCACTAGGATGCGAACAAAAATACTTTCAGACGTTGAGATTACAAATTGTTCATTACTAGTTGGTATAACATTATAAATGGTATATTTATCGTGTGTGAAAGCGGATGAATGCTCGCTAATCTGCGGTTACCACTACGCCATGGTCATGTGAGAGCATAAGCGATAAGCGTATTAGAGATATGACGCCGAGAGAAATATGCAATGCATTTTTTTTATCAATATACTGTACGATAACTGTCCACGATAATGTTTTCACCGAAATATCCCGAGCTACAAAAGTGCAAGCCTATTGAAGCAGAAAATACAAAACACTGATGGTAGGAGTTACAGTTATAAACTGATTTTCAAACCTGATACCATGTGATGTTTACTACTCTGTCCCTACAGGTCTGCACTTTTCAATCACACTGAACGTGAACTCGCATGTGAACAATGTATTCATGTACTGCTGTAAACATGTTTGGACATCTAAATTTGGATGTTGCAACCAAACAGTATAAAACTCGGTTCCTAGCGAGATTTGCAGAGTGCGACGTTGCACAAGAGTGTGACTGTCCTGCCACTCAACATGTCTTTTCATTCGACACTCTCTTGTCTGGCGCATGCTTATTAACGAGTTCTCGATCAAATTCTCGTAATCAACGCTACAGTATGTGCTCTCGTCACGAGATCAAGGCTCTCGCGTTGACATCCCTCGGAGTCACTCCTCTCGGCACGTCTCCGGAAGCCATGCAAGGAGGAAAGGACTTTTACAAGTTGTGCGTTGTTGTTGTTGTTGTTGTTATTTTGTTGATAGTCCTCATCTCACCCTGTCTCCAAGAGCTATTTAACGCGCAGGTACCTAATATAATATGATACACATTTTTAAAAACCAAAACTGCACGTTGTCGAATAGCCAGAGCATCGTTGATCTCTGTTGATCTTTTCCAACTTGCGCTGCGTGCGCGTGATCCATGCACATTCAAACTGGAGAGATGGCGGGAACATTATTGGATTTTTCACGATTTTCACAACGTGATTGTCAGGACCCAAATAGGAGATTTTTTTCCAGTCTCTTCACGCACTACCCAGCCGTGCGAACCTACTTCAAGGGCGCCGAGTTGTTTACGGCCGGTGATGTGCAGGTGATGAGAACACTGTAGATTCCAACTGAGTTACTGTGGTAAAAAAAATTGTATACGGTAAAAAGCATGTGTTACTACGACTACGGCAAGAACCGTGACCGGCCGACGTTTTGCAGGTTCATGTACAGAAGTACAAAAACTGTTGTTGTAGAATGCAAAAGTCGATTTCTCCTCCACAACAAACTTTCCGCTTATATCGCTTTGATCGGAGCGTTTTCGAGATGGTGTATCTTCTTCATAAAACTTGTCGTTGACTGAGTGAGAAGTGTGGTAGGTTTTGTTTGGTTGATGAATGAATGAAACGTGTCTATCAGGCACGTTGAGAAACGCAAACATGTCCTTTTTTTCTACACTGTAAAGTATATTTTTTTTATGAGAACGCACTTTACTCTCTAAACGTGGTGTTTCAGAATTTTGAGAAACATTATGCGTGGTTGATTATGGATGTACACTAGAGGTATGAATGTAGGAACCATATTCCATATAATGATGACAATAATCAAACTAACACTCAGAACTCTGTTCGCTTCGAGAAACAAGGCCAGCGTCTTCTTCTCTCCATCTACGTTCTCGTCAACACTTTCGACGACGAGATGATAATCCGGTTTCAATTTTTTATGTATCGACTGTTTGCTTCAAACGTCATTACAACATTTGTTAGTTTTAGTCTCATACACGCGCTAGAATCGGTTAAAGGCGATGGAAAGAAAGGTCTCATGAGAACAATGTGGAATGCAGTGCTTTCACAATGTGCTTTCACAAAGTCAGATGTTATAAAGATGTCCTGAAATGATAACGTTTTAGTTTTGGTATCCCTTTTTCTTGTCGGAAGCATCAACGCTAGCCACCCGTCGTTGGTTCGTTTTCTGGGGAGGTGACGGGGCGCTTTTTCCCGACGACTCTGCCCCACTCACAGTGAGGTGTTCCATTTATTAGCTCACGTAACACACGCGTGTAGTGTTGTGGTCAGCGAATGCGCTCTTTAATCGACGGTTCGTGAGTTCGAATCCGTGCAAACGCGAGAAAAGTTTGCCACAATTCTGTCGAGTTCTGGCGTTCTACAACTAGTAGCCAGTCCTTTTACGAGGCAGTTTATGGATTTGACTCTATGTTGCAGAGCGCAAGCACGCGATATCCTCGCCCGCCACATGCCACTCCACATGCAACCACAGCTGTGGGGGGTGCGTCGATCAATCGATCAATCGAAATGACTGACTTTTCAGCAGTTCTTCTACATTTACGTCAGATTCCTCAAGTCGAAGGAGGAGATTGATGCGAAGACGAAGGGCGCGTGGGAGGCGGTGAGAGAAAGAGAGAGAGAGAGAGAGAGAGAGAGAGAGAGAGAGAGTGCGTGTGTGAGTGATAGAGAGATAGAGAGAGAAAGAAAAAATAGAGCGAGAGGGAGAGAGAGAGAAAGAGAGAGAGAGAGAGAGAGAGAGAGAGAGAGAGAGAGAGAGGGTATTCCAGATCTCTCGCGAGTTCAACGCCGAGTGTCAGCAGCACCTCAAGAACTCCCATCTGCCATCAACTGCTGACCACTGATGCCATAGAATATATATCGTGTACTATAAATACTTCACATAGCATATTGTTCCGTCTTGCTATTTCTCCAGCCTCTTGTGGGTTGTTTTCTTCTCACGTATCATCAGATTGTATTGGATTAGATTGTACCGTATAAATCTGTGTGGAAAAAAACTCTAGCTAATCGCGACGCATCACCATTTTCTTTGGAACACGGGAATGGGTTCTCGGCTAACGAACCAACAAAGAAGTTCTGTTTGTTTAAACTCAAGACATTTTTTTTTCATTTTAAAAGCGTTTTACTCGATGTGCCATTGTGTTTCTTGATTTGTCGAAGTTCAACTAAATGCGATTGTTCGCATAGGAATAGATACGTCAACGGCAGCTCCGGCGCGCGTCTTCTTGTGAATACAAAATGAGAAGATGATGATCAGTAGATTAGTGATAGCCGCGTGAGTACAGATCGAAGGCCAGATAAAAACGTTCAGGTCTGAAATTACATTCACGTCAGTTACGTTAAAAAACTAAACAAATCAGATCATTTGTATATAATCATGAAATTTGATCAAAAACGTTGAGATTGTAAAACTCGCAGAAATTTACGGCGTGCAACTAACAACTTGCTTCACTTCACTACTCGTCAGATAATGATTTTCATTGATTTTTTTGTTTCCATCGGTATGACCATTAAAGGTACACTGGCGACCTATTTTTGACTCGGAATGTTTAAAAGAATCATATCAACCTAAATCCTAATCGATTTGTGAGAAAGAACAACAGTTCTCCGTTGCGTTCAAATGTTGCAACTCGCTGTTGCAACAATTTATTACAAACTCAAAAGTGGTCCCGCCACGACTTCCATTCCGTTGAACTCTTCAATACTGCAGAAATGACGAGAGAAGACATATATCGATTTGAACGAACCTCGTTACCTAACTATGTGGCTCAATGCGTGTGTGCGCCGTTATGGCTCAGACCTCGCCGGTTCGAGTCCTATCTACGGCAAATGTTTTGCATGAGTGATAATACGGGTTCAAGACAGCTAGTTGCAGAAATAAGTCGCCACTGTTCCTTTAAGCTTCAATCAGCTCCGATACTATCCTCCTTGCACCAGAAATGGCTTCAAATCGAATCATCAAATAATCACACTTGTCAAATACGACGCTCTCACACGTCGTGTCTTGCATCGCTGGTATCAATTCGTAACCGAAAATCATCTCTCATCTACTCCAGTCTACCTTTACCCTCATTTCTGTGGTTTGCACAACGCCATCAAAACGGTAAGTCAGTTTCGGTGACATTTCAGTTTTCATGTTTCTAGTTGATACTCTTCTATTCATGTTGATAAAAGCGTTTCGAGTACTCAAAGATCTGCACGTTGTGCTGCAGAAAAGTGCACAACACGCAACATGTCACAGAAATGTATCTCGTTCGGCTATAGCACATGCTCAGTCATGCGATACTGTTCTATGGGCGCAGTGACGACTACAAGTTGTGGAAAACTATAGTTATACCGTGTCAAAAGTTGGGTTCTGCGAAGAGGTTCTGCTCATTTTCAAGTAAGCAGTACAAAGACTGTTGGATTTGCAGACCGTTTTTTTTTCGCAGATCAATCGCCGTTTTTTATAGTAGTCGTATATGGGAAAATAAGGTATATAAGCTAATACTTTTTGAAATTTTTAAAATAACTTGTTGTAGAAAAAAAGACTTGCCGTAGTCTGTCCACCACTTCAGTCCAAACGAAAACACACAAATGATACTGGGTGAGAAATTGCAGAGCAAGATGAGTAAAGTCTGAAACAGAAGTTTTAAAAAATTGATTAGCAAAACACACAAACACACACACGCACACACACACACACACACACACACACACACACACACACACACACACACACACACACACACACACACACACACACACACACACACATATATATATATATATATATATATATATATATATATATATATATATATATATATATATATAACAGTAAAATCCACTTGTGAATACAGTGCAAACTAACACTCACTTGAACAGCCACATGTGATAGCATGTCTTTCTGCGCGCGGATAGCTCGCTCCGAGCTGACGGCTTTGTACTGCGCATAAGCCCAGATGAGTCTCGCGATGCTCACCATTCCACTCACGCACAGTATCAGCATCGTCATCTGAACAAACAATCGTTTGCACCTTGTTATCTGCAAACCCCTATAGCCACGGCGATCAGAACGGGGCTGGTGTAAAAGTGCCACGATTCGATCGGGTGACGTCGCAATAACGCGTCGACACCGTCATAGATCTGAAATGTGCACGCATACTCACTTTTCTGGCCATGTAGCTCACCACTTTGATTTGTTGAATGTGCGTTTCCACGTCATCCGATTGCATCGTGAATGCGGCTGAGACGACGCTGATGACTAGTACGCAGAGTGTGGGCGAGAGTGTTTGGATGCCTTGTGAGCGAATGCTAACAGTCGAGTATCTGCATTGCAACTCCTAAAAATAGTAATAGCGTATGAATGCTTGTCACGGTGGTTTGTTTAGGAGTGTTTATAATATTGTGAAACAGATGAATTAATTCAAAGCGTAGTGTTTGAAAAGTGTGTGAATTTCTGCGGTAGTCAAAAAAAACTAATTTTTTTTGCAGCACATGTGAAGTCTGAGCTTGATGGCTGCACAATTTACTAATCTCACAGTTGTTTCGATGAGACTCACAAATGTGCGATAAAGCAGAAGATTAATGGCAGCGCAATATTCCATCACTATGCACAAGGCTACGGCAAACTGAAATGTTGGAATTCAAAACAAGAAACAGAAGCCACTAACATTTGCAATTTTTGGCATAATGCTCCATCGGCTTATGAGATCGGCCCTCACAAACCCGATCGGGAGTGGATAGAAGACCACGGGTTGCACTACAAGCACTGACCCGCAAGTGAGCAGGGTACATATCTGAACGTATACATTGCATCACTACTCGCGTTTTCTGAATTGACTCTACCTGGTATACGAGAAGATGCAGTTTGTACCACGATTTGGGTAGCAGTGCAGCTATCAGAAGAACAGCGCAGCCAGCAATGAGCGATGCAACGAGAGGAACGTTTTCACAGAAAACCGGATTGTTAGGGATAGTCAGGTTGCGGAGCATTCTTGAGACAGAATGACTGGTTTCCTCAAACTATAAACGGTATCGCTCTTTGCAACAACGTAAAAAGCTAGAGCAACAGTCGCGCTACAATTTTTCCTTTACAACGCGCTCACGAAGATTGTTCTTGTTACGGACAGAGATCATTTCCTTGTTACGGACAGAGATCGTTATGATGATTCTAATTCGAAAAAAAAGTAATTCACGTGTTTCTTTCAGCTTTCCAAAAAACCAGGAGTTTTTCATCGTTACCGACTAGCGAGGGACAAGTAGAAGAGTTCGCTGAAAAGTCTAATGACTGAGTTCATTACTTCAGAATTGCAATTTGTTTCATTGTTCTGTTCTGTTCGAACAGCATTGAAAACACATACTTCGTGAACATACTACGTATGCCTTGATAGTTGCGTCGATCCTATCCTATGCAAACAAACTTTTAAGTGAGAGTTGTAGTGATCTGCGAACGGGAAAAATGTTTGTTTGTTTTTACTTGGCGCGCTACACAATTTTTTGAATTCACCTTTTTTTTGAGTTCTCAAGTAAGTTATCTGTTAATTGGCATTTTTTTTCTATTGTTTACCATTTCTGTGACACGCAATAAAAAGACATACATGTGAAAACGACGGTGGCAGGTCTGTTCATTAGTTTGTACTGAAATAAACGTTTAAAACTGTGTTTTAATTCATAATTTGCTACATGTACATAATCGTAGTACTTGAGCAATACTTGGGTTGGAAAAAATAATAGTATACTTGTTATTGAAACGATCGGAGAACAGTAGATAGATAGGTTTATTACCGATAACATGGAAAAAAAATCGAAATTATAAACAAAAAGTGAGCAATACAAACGGCAGGTATAAACGGGGTTTCAATGATATTGAACAAGAACATAATCACATAGTATGGAAAAGGAAGTGGGGAGAGCTCTCTATAGGTTGCGCAATTTGCTAGGTGGCATGAGATCTAATGTAGAGAGTTGTGATTTGAAGATAGAGGGATCATTGATGGAGATTAGGTCACGAGAAAGCGCATTCCAGATTGCGAAGGTTCTGCTTGAAAAAGTGCTGGTACGGCCTGTGTGATCAAATGATGGAACAATTCTAAATTCATGAGAGCCACGAGTACGAGATGGAATAATTGCAAAAAGACCATGATAGTCCAATATAGTTTTTGAGTGGATTACTTTGTGAATGTATGTGACATCATTCAAGAATCGTCTATTTTCGAGAGTTTGAAAATTGAAAAGCTCAAGGCGTTGAGGATATGATAGGCTGCGCCCGATACGCTGACACACACGACGAGTATAATAGCGTTGTATGCTCTCAATTAGGTTTACAGAAGCAACATCAGTAGGGTTCCAGAGCTCAGTGCAATATTCTAATTTACAGCGAAAATAGGTTGTGTATGCGGTGATCAGTAGTGTGGGGTTTCGTGTTTTGTATGTGCGAAGAAAATCATTTATAGAATACAGGGTTTGTTGAATTATTTGTTTGAAATGATCACGAAACAATAAGTTATTACTCATGAGAATACCAAGATCCTTGGCAGAATCTACTGGTTTGAGAATTGAGTTGTGGACAATATAAGTGTGCCTTGGATTCCGCTTGCCTACATGCAATATTTGAGTTTTCTCAGTGGATATCTGAAGTCCCCATGAAGCTGACCATGCTGCGACTATGTCAATGGCTTTTTGGAAAATAGACTTCGCAGAAGTACTGGTAAAATCAAAAGGAAAGTAAATTTTCAAATCGTCTGCATAAAGCGCATAATAAACGCCATCTGGTAAATTATCAGGAATGTTATCTATGAAAATGTTGAACAGCAAGGGTCCAAGACACGAACCTTGTGTAACGCCACAATTAACAGTGCGCGGTGAGGAGCGCTTAGATCCAATCATAATAGATTGCTTGCGATTTTTGAGAAATTCGATTATCCAGCCAAGAGCATTACCGCGAATACCGATAGCGTCAAGTTTCTTGAAAAGAAGGTCATGGTTGATGGTATCTATTACATTAGTATCATGGCAAGAGAGCAGGTTCGTTTCCTACAAAGTTCTGATTGATTAGATGTGATGTGTGACGTTGCATTACGTCGCGTAAAATAATTTCTATAATAAAGTGAATAAATTTTTGCCTGCAGGTACAAGAATAACTACTTTCACAAACTCAAAAAAAAGAACTTGTTGTCATATTGACACGCTGGATGAAATGCACTTTGAAAGATGATGGACAGGTCATGGCGCGTGAATGAGAAAAAAGCTTGCGCTGAAGCGTTTTCTGTATTACACACGTTTCTACAGGGTTTTTTAAAAGGGCAAACTGTTTCTTCTTTTTTCCTTCGTTTTAGTCTTCATATAACCAATCAATGAACACATGTCTCATTTATTTCTGAGAATTGGAAACTTTGCTGAACATAGTCACAGTAGTTTTGCGCTTTTTCCGGCACAAACCGCACAGTGCCGATCTGAAATAACGATGTATGTCATTGAAGTCGGAATGAGTCTTACCTATAAGGTGTGATGTGGACAAGATTTGCAATAGGCGAGAGCACAGGCCCGAATGAAGTAGAGGTGAGGGTGAGGAACTCTGAACGACTATTGCTGACTGTAGGGTATCTCCATTGTTCAGCTTTTTGGTCGAACAATACAACACTCCAACCAATGACGACAGTTGATGTTTTCGAGCTCGAATGAGCACTTTCCAACAGAAATCTCACTTATTGTCTATACATTGGTGCATACCTGTCGCTGGTGAATTGACGATTTGGAGTTGATTGAGTAAATAACATGTGGCTGATATAGAGTATATGAGAGGCAGTAGAGACTGATGAGTGAGAGCCTACAACACATCGAATTACTGTACACACTTGTCGCTGCTTTACGTTCAGCAACTGTGAGTGGAACTTTTTCGAGCGCTTGTTGGTCATTGTAGAAAGAATCTGAAGAAAAGATGTGATATACAGCAAACATTGCTGACGTTGTCTCACTTTCTTTATCTTGGCTCTGACGACGAGACATATCCCGATCATGATGGGAGTGATAGCAATAGCGCCAAGCGAGCTCACAGCCGATGAGGGTGCTCTGAACGATTGAAATCATTCATATGATACTTTTGTGATCAATCAAGTACTTGTATTCTTCATTAAACAATTGAATAATGGACATAGAATAAAGTTTTTAGCTCACCTCACATCAGCGGTGCCAGTGATTGTCAATCCAGTGATATTATATTCGGGGAAGTAGCAAGAGAGGTTTGTTCGAATCTCCTCTGCTGGTGCGTCGGTGAAAAATGCAAAAACCACCTGAACTCCCTCGTTACAGTGTTTCGACGCGCGACACTCACGAATTGAGCGAATGACGGCAAATAAATCATGAAGATGAAGCATTGGAGGCGATAGGAAGAAGGTGCCTGGAAGAATGGCGGGATTCGCATCAAATCTCACTTCTGATTCACCTCAAATCGAATGACCCACAGCCGGAAACAGCAACACGCGGTCAGTAGAGTGACCGTGTAGAAAATGAGATGGAGCTGAACCGTATGTATGTATAATGCAATGAAAAGTGAACGGAAAAGAGAGAAAGATGAAAGTGCAAGTGCACTCTTTTAAAAACAATGACAGCAAACTCCGCCCGCTTTGACACTTTTTGTTTGCCATCTGCACCGCTCGCGCACTTTTCAATAATTCCATTCGCTGATCCTCAATGGTTGGCCATCAAAATCGGCCGTCGATCGACAATGAGAGCGGTTTCTGTGCGAGCGTTCCCAACTGACTGCGTGGCGCAGTGACAAGAGATTCGCTTGTGCTCTCGCGACCAGGTTTTAAATCTTCTTCAATCTTCTTTTTTTTAATTGAAACAGAAGTTTGTGGTTGATTTAGTACCGCGCAGTTCATGTTTTGTAATAAGCCCCGCCCCGCCCACTTCAAGTCTCGAGAAAGAATTCAGCAATGCCTCAATGGACCTATCGTGAGTAAGCAAAGAATACCATCCATAACAGTTTTTAAATAAGTAATTTAAAATAAAAAAGCTGTGATATGCACGGTATTCAAACGCATTTCATCTTGCTACTCATTGAAGCCTATGTACCTCCACCGCGAATCCATAGTAGCATGCCGCACTGCCGAACCAGCTACACGGACCATACGCCACCATCGCTACGGACCAGCCAAACGGGACATACCTGAAAGAGCTTCATATCACACATGCATGAATTTTTAAGTTTTCACTCTAACATAGCAACAACAACAACAAAAACAGCAACAACAACAACAACAACAACAACAACAACAACAACAACAACAACAACAACAACAACAACAACAACAACAACAACGACAACACACCTGGTTATGGTGAATACGTCGGCAGCAGCCAGCACACAGTCTGTCACCGCCGAGTTCATCAGCAACACTTTGTACGACTTGAAGAGGTCTCCGGACTTGGTCGCAATTAGAATAATCAGCACAAGGTTGAGTAGAATAGCGAGTAGAAAGTTGATAGTGTGAATGATGACAGTGCTTGTGACGATGAAATTCATGGCTCCACCTGAGAATAATGAAAATAAAAAACCAGTGTTTTCACATATGGTGTCAGTGTTTTTACATATGATGTTTGTTATACGCGTCGACAATAGGTAATTACATTCCTGTTATGTTGCGATGTTCTGATAGTGCAAACAACATTATCTCATGTTTCCGCATCTAACCAGGCTAACCGATTACGAGAGTGTGAAAGCGAACAGCAATAACAGGCTGTACAACACACAATACATACATTTATGATAGCCATTATTATTTAAAATAGTTTCAAGGAGACTGGCAATTTTCAAAAACTGATACTCAATGTTAAGAAACTTGAACAATGTTGGAAACATAAACGCAACGAAATGTAAGTACTCTCTAAGATTGACGTAGCTGGAAAAAAGTGTACGATGCTGATTAGAAACATCTGAAGGTCAAAATGTTATCGTGAAGCAGCATCATATGCAGGATCAACGTAATGAACTCGATTCAAGTAGCATTCGAATTTGGTTTAAAATTTGTTCAGCCTTTTCAAGTGTTTCGTAGAAAAAGAGAAACGCAGGCAATAAACTCTCTAGTTCATGTGTGTTAAATCGCTGTGAAACAGAGTCCCGCCACTCTGCGATCTCTTCTCAAAAGTAGAACACCGCTTTTTCGGAGAGAAATTCAGAATTTGAAGTTTATTTGGATTTGACAATGAATTCGATCAACAAAATGAGTTGTTTTCCAACGATATTCGATTGTAACGTAAGGAGTGTGGACAGCGACACATCTTGTGTTCAAATGAGTTTTCTATGATGTGTATAACAGAGCACTATAACTATTAGACACATGCCGACTGGGAACGTGACCGATAAGAGGGTTGATGCATAGCCGCACAAGAGAGCAATACGCTCCGTGCAAAGAGCCCAATGAGAGCCAGCACACAGAGGCAAAGAGACCTAGCGCACCCAATTAAAAGAAACCACCCAGTCGGAAGACGTGGTCACGAGCAAGAACAAAAAGAATACCATCATTGCAAGAACCTCTCCAATGCAGATCCCTGCCCAGAGGCGCACTTGCACATTGCACAAAACTCATTGTGTCGAAGAAAATATCATAATAAACGTATTGTGTTGTATTGTATTGTAATGGGGAAATAAATGTCATGAAAAAATGGAAATTTCATGCAAAAGTGCTGATATCAGTCATTGTGGTCGTTAAAAATACCGGAATGCCAGGACAGGAGCCAGGAACTCTGACAATTTTTTGTGTCGCGAAAAAAAACTATGTGTTCGAGGTGATCAGAAACGATCAGCAGACCGCTCTCTTCTTTTCGCGTGTTTTCTTGCACTTTCTCGTATGTGTACATCATGTTTCGTCGGAAAATAGCCGATGAGTGGTCAGGGGAAATCGAACAGGCTTCAGGTATCTTTGTAATATGTATATTTAAGTGTACATAATAGGTTTTTTTCAAAGGCACAGTTGCGACACATTTCTGGGTGCGGAAATTGAACCCGCGAGCATTTGTGCAACAACGCAGAACACATGCCTCGAACAAAATGCACATAAGTAAGTATGTTAGGTAAATATGACTTTAATAATGTTCCGAGTCAAAATAAGTCTTCACTGTTTCTTTATTTTTTGATATCTGTCTTAACAAAGCGCAGTTTTTTTCCTGATGCGGAAAAAAGCCGTCGTTGAAAAGCAAAGAGAAAGTATTCAAAGTCCGGTACGAACGAAGATGAAATGCTCAATTTAAACGTACTCTAGCCAACATACAAACGCTAATTGTAGTACGGAAAATGAAAAAGGACTTTTTTCAAGATTGTTATAAGTAGGTACTTAAAGAAGGACTCCTTGGATTGTGCCAGCCGGCGCGAAATGCTCGCCCCAGTGCCATTATGCCGCATGTCTTCGTGTTAAAACCAATTTGTTTTCTACCGTGTCTCTGTCACTGGGTCAGCCCTCGTTTTGCGCGGGAAATCAACAGCAGTGAGGGAGAGTGTGCGTGACTCGCGCGGCTTCTCTCATCTTTTGCCAGCCAAACACAGAAGCGATTACCAAAAAAGCGCGAACTCGTCTCGTGGAGGCAAACTCGTGTCTCTGTGATTGCGCCTGCCCAGCTGATTGGGGGCGGTCTTGCGGCACTGGCAAAATGCCAAAATCTTGCGCCCAAAGTGACGGTCAATAGTATTCGTACTGCCGAAAAAAATTCGTTATGCAAATTTTGGTGAGTAAAAAAAATTCTTTCTTCTGTAGATATGTTAAAATCACGATATCCTGTAAATAATGACCCCTAATGTTGTTTTCCGTGGAGGCCTTCTTTAAAGAAAAGTTCATTGTCGCAGTATTTATTATACTTGACAAGGATCGCTCAAAACAAAAAAGACAGACAGTTATGGCACCGTATTTTGAACTTCAAGCGAAGTTTGTAGATCGACAACTATCGCTTTGACGCACTCTTTAACTCCCATTAGAACCAATACAATGTTGATGTAAACAAAAAATTGCTTACAGTTGGCGCTCTAAATGCTCAGAGTTTGAGTTTTGTGTGCAAAAAATGCATCGAAATCCGAAAAAAAGCATATAGACATGTGTTTTAACAAAGTGATACACTCACGGCATACTATGTAGTACATACATAAGAAAAAACCTTTCGTTCGTAATAATTTCAAATAAGTAGGCACATCTTCAAGACTAATTCAAAATGTCTCGCTCCATCGAATGGAACTGACGCGGGGCGGACACCTACCCCCCAGCCCCGATCTCTACCGTATTGTTACCGAAGATGGCCATCGGAAATCCAAACAGAACTGCGTCGGCCAAATCTGCCTACGGGCATTCTCCGGCCGGAAATCCGGCGTTGAAATTTCGCGTTTCGGATAACCCCAAGATTTGGCGTTTTGACCAGCAGCGAGGTGGCCTAGTGGATAACAACAAAAACTGACAAGCAGTAGGGGTGGAGTGAGGTCGTGGGTTCGATTCCCGTCAACGCAGTTTTGATTTTTGCAAAATTCAAAACATGTTAAACTATTTTTTCAGAACGATAGATAGTCAAATTATTACGATATGTACATTTATTGGCATTTGCAGTAAAATATCAGCACTTGTGGTAGTCAATTACATAGCAGTCAAAGCAGAAGTTTTCCTCGCAGTAGGAACACTTGAGGAAACAGTAGTTGTCGCAAGTGGGAGTAGAACAGGCAGTGGGAGTGTCAGAGAACAGGTACTCGGCCGGGGTGATGAACTTGGGCGGGCGAGCGTCGAGGTAGCCACACTTGAACCAGGAGTACTGCAGGAAATCCTTGTAGCGAGGAGCGCAGAACTGGCGGTAGATGACAGAGTACAGACGCAGCATGTTGTCGCGACCGGACATCTTGAATGACGGGTAGTAGAGCTAAACACGCGATAAAATATCAAAAGGAAAGTATGAAAAAAGAACTAACCATCACGTAGTTGCTGATTTTCTTTATCACACTTTTCCATGGGCGAAAGAATAGCACATCGAGCGGTTCCATGAGTAGAGTGGAAATGGCTCCGGCAAGCTTGGTCTCCTCACGAGTCAGGGCAATAGGATCCGAAGATCCGAAGCGATGGACTAACTCACCAATAACTTTGGATATGTCCGAAGGCATGGTGACTGACAAAGATGCATATTTACAGAATATTTTATACTCGTACACCCGGAAACACTTCCGCAAGAGTATCGGAAAGAAATTGGTAATTGTCATCAAATAAATATCATCAAACAATGACAAATATTGAGGAAACAAACAACGTCAAATGACATACATATATTCAAGAAACATATTCTAAGCGTGTAAATTTGAAAAAAAACACTGACAGTCAGTGTTAGTATGAGGTTGATTAAAATATAATTAGGATTAAATAAACGTTGGTTTTGAATTTTGCAAAAATCAAAACTGCGTTGACGGAAATCGAACCCACGACCTCACCCCACCCCTACTGCTTGTCAGTTTTTGTTGTTATCCACTAGGCCACCTCGCTGCTGGTCAAAACGCCAAATCTTGGGGTTAGACTCCGGGTTGATGGAAGGCTCAGGTGGTAAGATGCTAGGAGTCGAAACCACTTGATCCAAATTCGCGTTTTCTTTGTGATATCTCAATTGCGTGTTATTGATTATCCGAAACGCGAAATTTCAACGCCGGATTTCCGGCCGGAGAATGCCCGTAGGCAGATTTGGCCGACGCAGTTCTGTTTGGATTTCCGATGGCCATCTTCGGTAACAATACGGTAGAGATCGGGGCTGGGGGGTAGGTGTCCGCCCCGCGTGAGCACTTAGAAAAAAACCTTTAACGATTTTTTTACAGATCAGATACTTGAAAAATGAATGTACTTATGTATTAGAAAGCACAGCGCCACGTCGTTGTTTCACAATGGTCTCTCACAAACAACGCACGCGACAGGCGAGAATCGACCCGTCCGCGGGCATTTCATAGTTCGAACTGTTTCGACAAATCGACACCTCTGACAAAGAAAATAGAAACATGCCAATTTAGTGTAGTGGTTAACAAGTCTATATCACAAATAAATATGAATAAACACAAATTAATGACTCGAAGGTTCGTTTCTTCCGCGAGGGTATAATTTAGTTTTGTAGTTGCGGATTTAAAAAAAAAAATCATTCGATTATTGTTATCGTTTCGTAAAGTATGTACATCATCACTTTTCACACTTCACGTGTTTTGTTCCGCTCATCACGAAAAACGCAAAACAAGTATATAGATTTCTGGTTACTGTATTTGCGGTATTTCTGGTTACTGTATTTCTGGTTACTGTATTTGCGCGAAATAACAACAAGTCTCGAAGGTACATACGTTCTCGAATCAACGCGCGCGTTCATTTCTCGCGCGCGTTGGGTCAGGTCTCGAATTCTCGCTCGCCGAATTTCGCGCGTGGCGTGAGCGAGAAATCACGCTTCTCATTTCTCGCATTCGAGAATCCCGAATCAACGCGCCGCGTTGTCTCGTCTCGAAATGACGAAAAGCGTGATCGAGCGTTGCGCCGTGACCATGCCCTTGAGTCTTTATTTTTTAAAACTGACAACTTTGGAATTCTGATTTTTCAACCGAACAACAGAACCATGTTTTGACCGTAAAAAAATTATATAGCAGAATGTTATCGGAACATGTCTCAACATGATTGTTTTTCTCTAACGAAGTAGTCTTGAAATGCATTTGTCTCGAAATCATAACCTCATTAACGAAATAGTTTTTTCAAACATCAGTCTTGAGATTATTTCCAAACGAGAAAAAAACATGCGAGCGGTTGCGCTTTTTCGCTTATCGTGAAATGACCGCTCGACAACAATGAAAGTCACCGCCAACGCCTCTTGGACATGATTTTTTTTAGTTTTGGAGTACCGACTGAATCTCAAATCCGAGGAAAAAAACCTGTTAAGTGTTACTTATCCCGACTACTTTCCACGTGAGACGATGAGGAGTAGCCGAACAAGCTCGTATAAAGTACATTAATAGTAAAAAAAAAACATTCTTGTTTTTTTTTAAACTTTGAGAACGTTTGAGGATAGAGGCAACGTGGTAAATTTTGTAAGAAAAAAGAGAAAATTCTCGAATGTTGCTATCCACCGGTTATGTTCTGCTAAAGACAAAACCAGAAATAATTTTATTTGAAGTCCTAACTGTGAGTGAGTACAAAATACCAAACTTTTATACATTCTGTCTCAAGATTTTGTGTGACGTCTGCACCTATGATTGAGTAACAATTCTTATTCAAATAGAATGAACGTCGTCATGTCAAAACAAACAGTAAGTACTGGTTGTCTTGCATTGAGACTGACTACGTTTTCGCATTGTAAATATTGTGACGAATTCAAATTCAAAAACATGTTTGCAAAAATTTTGAAAAAGTTCATAAAAATATAGATGAAACGCGTGACTATTCAAACAATGTTTGTTCAAGTAAATACTTCAAAATCAGCTATGAAACGACGAGCGTTTCTTTGAAGTGGTGAGTGTACTGCATGACTAATCCAAAATGCAGCTTTCTAACTAAACTGAATAGTTTTTTCACAGTTCTCAGAACTTGAAAACAAGCGTTAGTAAAAATTATTTCCGGGTACTGTGAAAAGAGAAAACACGTGAACACGTCTTCCTGTTGGAAAATGATTTCTGGTAGATTTTTTTTATCTGAAAATTAAATCCAAATTGAAAAAAAAGTTTACTATGAAAAAGTTGTAACTGAATCATATATTGTTTTTGCGATTGTCAAACAATTGACCATTGCCAACACTCTCGACATTTGCAAATATGGGAAAATGCAGAACAGGACGTTCGACCCAAAATTAATCACGCATTCATGAATGCATTTATTCATGAGCTATTGTGAACCACAAAGTTCTTTTTTTTCTTTTGTGAACCACAAAGTTCACGAGTTCATACCGTCAAACTACCGGAAGACATACAACAAATAAGAAACGGCTTGCTGAGTACATACGTGTTTTTATTACTTGTTGCAATCCTTACAAAAGCACGGTGTGAATGTGCCTTGTTTTGGCGTCTTCCGAGATACACGAGCGGATAGGCGCCGGCGCATCGCCACAACCGTGAAAGAACATCGTGGCCAGATTCTGTGTTTTATTGTGAACTGGTATCAACAAACTGCGTAATAGTCGATCTAAGAAGTTTAGCGTTTCACAACCGACTGTTTTCGCACTTGTAGTATTAACATGAAAATGCGATTCTGGATAAATATTCGATTTGATTTGATTTGATTTGATTTGATTTGTAGTAAACCAACAATGCGCTTTAATAGTATTTCAAGCTATGGGATTTAGCTGTAAGAACGAATTCAAATTGCTGTGTGATCTGACAAACACACTTTAATGTTCTTTCGACAAACAGCGAACAGCTAGTCGAACCAGCATAGTTGCATAGTGGTATAGAGGCGTTGATTTCACGTTGTTTGAGGTGAGGTTTCGCTGTCTCTCACACAGCGTTCCGACATGATTTACAGATTGTGATAACGATATGAAAGACAACACAGATATAGTAGTGTATTGTTGTAATTGACTTAAAGCAGCCACTCGCCACTCTTATTGGCTCGCCGGGAAGTCGTCCCATCACTATCGGCCTCGACGGAGAAGCCGACCAGAACTTCGAACAAGTAATACTATCATTTTCTGAAAACACCTGATCTAACGAACGCCTGAATATGTAGTAATGAGACATTTAATAACTTCAGAGTACGACTAATGTCTTGTTTCACAATTAATTTCTCTTGTTTTACTATAGATGACTCCACCCATATGTAAAACGATTTCTCTTACTAACACGGGCAGCCCACGCACTTGTGGTAGCCGATTTTTGATGTAATTAAGCACCTATACACAACGTTTTACACTGAATCCGAATTTGACCATAACTTTTCCAAAAGAGCCTTGATTCTGAAGGAGATTCGGCCACGCACCGAATAGACTACCCTTGAAAACGACCTGTCAAACAACAGCGGCTCGGCGGAATGGTTAGTGAGTTAGGAAATCGGAAATGAAGGTCGTTATTCTATCCTCGCTTCCGCTTCTACAAACTAATATATTTGTTGTATATCAGGCTTTCGTTGTATAATAGTATAATCAGGATTATGCTAGAAAGGTGGTGAGTATATCAATAGAAAAGGTATGCCTCGCAGCACCCGATCAAAGATAGGCAACACTACAAGTGCAAGATAGTTTTCGATCTACCTCGCTTGCAGTTTGAATTTAACGGTGTTATAACCGTTTGCCTCTCTTGTTTTGCGCGCTATTGCCGAGAACTGACTCTCCGTTTTTCTCTGATCTACCCACCGCGCGCAACTCACTGCGAGCAAACTGTACGGTCATTTCTTCTGCGCACCCCTACATTTGTCCATATACCTTTCCAACTACCAATCATCCATTATCATTCACGTCACGTCTTATTTTTTTCTTCTCTTTTCAACTCTTTTGTAGTCATGTGTTTATGATGCGCTTGAACCACATTGCACAGTTCCAGCCGACACGCCGACTGCCATCGCCGGAAAACAGCGTGAATTGAGTTATAGCTACTACAGTCTCTCGAGACTGAAGACAAGGCACAAGCTCTTACCTGCTAAATCCTGATCACGTTCAAAGCGCACGTGCAAAGCACGTCTTTCTGTTTGCTCTCACACTTCCAATTAGTAGTTTGTAGTCTCACAAGCAAATGGCAACAGGTCACCCCCCACAACTCGCTATGTTATGATGGAACCTTGTAGGCATGCCCCATACCAAGCCCTAGCCAAAATTAAAAATCTCGGAGAGCACCGGAAGAGCCTTAATTAAGCACCTGAAGTTCACGTGCATTCCCATGCGCGATAGGTCATTGCGCATGACATCCCGAAATGCGGACAGTGAAACAACGGTTCGGCGGCCTAGTGGCTAGTGAGCTAACTTGGAATTAGTGAGGACCAAGGTACGGTCCCCGTCTGTGCAAAACGTTTTGCCAAATTTGAAACACATTTTTACGAGAGAAAAAAAACACAAGTATAGGATCATATACAAAATCTTTTTTTCGGAAGTTATTTTAGTTATTTAAAGGCTCTCGTGTGCTTCATTTGGAAAATTGATGACAGGATGACTCATTCTCCCGCTTCACAGTCGATTTATGTTCTAATAGTGCAAGTAAGAATAAAGAAACCAATTGAAGATCAAAATCTATCCATTTTTCATTTCTGATGTAAGGACTTGCGATGCCAAAATGTGTTTCAAATTTGGCAAAACGTTTTGCACAGACGGGGACCGTACCTTGGTCCTCACTAATTCCAAGTTAGCTCACTAGCCACTAGGCCGCCGAACCGTTGTTTCACTGTTCGCATTTCGGGATGTCATGCGCAATGACCTATTGCGCATGGAAATGCACGTGAACTTCAGGTGCTTAATTAAGGCACTTCCGGTGCTCTCCGAGATTTTTAATTTTGGCTAGGGCTTGGTATGGGGCATGCCTACAAGGTTCCATCATAACACCTGTTGCCATTTGCTTGTCAGCTGACGAGAATAAGTCTTTTCTCTCACGCTCTGCACTGTCCCTTATCTTATAGGTGGCCGAAACGCGCGCGCAAGGCGTGTGTATCGATTGGGTCGATTGATAGCCCGACTCGGCGACAACTCCGCATTCACTGTTTTCTACCATGATGATGGAGGTCTCACTGGACGCTGCTGCTTGCCACTGTCTCGTGTGCGGCGAGCAATCCGACGGCGTCCATTTCGGAGTTCGCTCATGCCCGTCAGTTTCATTTAGAGCTTTCATCGCCTTCTGCTACCTATTTTGATACGTTTTCTAGAATGTCATAATGAAGAATCATCAAAACAGTTCGTTCACATGAGACATAATATATTATATGTTAAAAGTTCTTGCGTAATGAGTCACTGCCAGTGTCAACTCAATTCAACAAAAAAACATGCATAAACTACTTTTCACTAACACAAACCTACTCTGTACAATCTCTACTTCTCATTGTGAAACTTTTTTCTTATTCAGTTTACGATTCTCAACAGTCTCTCTCGAGCAGCCACATAGCGCGTAAATATCAATGACTCTTAATGGTTTTCTGACGCGCACCCGAAAAAAATCACAAGCCTCTCTAATTATTACTTCTCTCATTCAGTGCATGCGCGGCGTTCTTTCGGAGAAGTGTGGTGCTTCGGAAGGAGTACGTGTGTCGCAGCGGCGACCTTCAGTGCCCGGTCAACAAGTGTGAGTGTACCGATCTGCAGCAGCCCTCTTCATCCACGCTTACAGCAGTGCGGTGTATGTGCCGCCGGTGTCGCTTCGAAAAGTGTCTTGCCGCAGGAATGAACGCCGAAGGTACAATTGTTTACGTGTGTGTAATAAAAATGAGATGTTGCAGTTGTTCAATCGAACAGAGATCCTCTCGGTCATCGTGAAGAGCCAAGAAAGCGTCCCGCCGAAACAAGCCACATACCGCTCCCAGCTCCGCAGCCGATCGCTGCAGCCGGCCCCAGTTTCGGTGTGTTGGTGACAGAAGAACAAGCTGCGCCACTATTAACGAGCGTCAGAAACGCCTATCGGCTCATGAATGAGCGGAGACGAGCTTACAGAACGATTCGCGGCCAGGTGTGGACTACCCAACGACCATTTCACGGACAAGTCAACCTGTTACAGGGATCTCTACCGAGACGCATAAAACATGCTGAATTAGTTTCACTGTTCGAGATGGATAAGCCAAACATAATAGATTTCTTCAAATCGTTCCCGATAAATGGAATTGACATCGATCAGCAGGTATGCATCACTTGGATTGTTATAAAATGAAATGTACAATATCGTAGAAACTTCTCTTCGCCGGGAATATTTTCCGACACATTTTGATAGACGGCGCTTATCGCACGCAAACCGAGTCGACTGGAAGCGACAGGTAACATAATACTCTCCCACTTATCCTGAATTATATATTATCACAGATACGTCTTTCCCGGCGGAGACTATGTGGATCTGACCGATCTCGCATATACAGTTCCCTTAAAGGAAGGCAGGATGATGACCGAGGAACAGATAATAAGGTGAGAATAATATTTTATTAAATACTTGTATAATTACAATGTTGCAGCATGTTTTCTGCAAATTTTCACGTCTTTCATGCCGCGTTAATCACGCCTATGCGTACTCTCTGCGTGTGCGACATGGTGAGTTTTCCAATTCTCAAAATTTCCGAATCATGTTTCTATGACAAATGTTGTAATTGAAACATCATGATCATGCTCATGACGGTCTTTTGCGGAAGTTAGAGTCCTTTCTGATTCAGGAAGTCGCCGCGCTGATGCTGCTCTCTTACTACGCGCGGGGCGACGCCGGCCAGACCGAGGCGACGGCGCTGGCGTGCGATCGAGTCAACGAGCAGGTGCGATCGAATTTGCATTGCCAATGACTACAGCGTGCGAGTGGACGCGGGTGGGATGCGGGTTGCCGACGACTAGTTGACAGCCCGCGTCTCACCCGCGTCTCACCCGCATCTCACCCGCATCTCACCCGCATCTCACCCGCGTCTCACCCGCATCTCACCCGCATCTCACTCGTATCTCACCCGCGTCTCACCCGCATCTCACTCGCAGCTCACCCTCGTCTCACCCGCATCTCACCCGCAGCTCACCCGCGTCTCACCCGCGTCTCACCCGCGTCTCACTCGCAGCTCATCCGCGCCTCACACACTAGCGTGCCACCCGCTAATGTCCACATGTGGCTCTCAACCCGCGTCCCACCCACGCGCCATCCGCACTCTGTAGTCAGTGGCACACCTATTCATGAGTTCAGGTGCTGTCCGAGCTGACAGCAGTGTACACGCGCGCCGGCGGCATGCAACAGTTTGCGGTTCGCATGAGCAAGCTGCTGCTGCTACTCGCAGCTGCGCAGGTGGGTGATGATACTCACGACGCATGATATGTTATATCATTTCCGTCTATCAATCCAAGTCGTGACTCCACATTTTTGCTCACTTCCATGTCGTTACTTTTCATTCTAATCATTTCCAAATATATGTGATTTTCAGCGCATGTCGACTCGCATCTCGGATCAGGCGGTCGTCGGTCGACTCTTTCTCGGCATAAATGAGAGCGAGGATGTCTTCAAGATGCTCTTAGAAGTTCCACAAGATTTGCGAGGATAGAACTGTTCCGCAACAACAATTTCAAAATAATTATGTACTATATGTTTTATCTATAAATTTATCTATCGCAGTGTATGTGATTTTTTTTCGAAATGTAGCTGCTGAATTAGTTGAGCTTAGGATCCAAGAAGCCAGGAAAACATTGTAGCGACGGTGAATCATTCATTAATTTGTGACATTCGTCTGCGTGAGTGCGTTTTCAGAATATTTAAACTTTCTTTTCAAATGCGCCAGCAGAAAGTATCTAGCTACAGTCGAGTGAAAAAATACCGCGCCTAGCAAAAAAAAACTTTGCAATCAGCGAATCGCTTGCTACAAACGCGTTTTTCATGCGCCTGAGAGTTTGACTTTTTTTCTAACAATAACTCTCTCTTCTCTTGAACTCTCTCTTCAGAGTCCTTTGCAACTTTCCCTCACGGTACTTGTTTGCTATCGAATCCCAGGTCATATTGAGCCTTAGAAGGGGTTTACCTCCCACTTCGGGCTGCATTTTCAAGCAACCCTACTCCCAGACCATACCGATAGCCGAAGCAGACATCCTGACGGGGCTTACACCCTGTATAACACCTGCAATCAAGGAGAGTTCGGACGAACCGCTACAACTAAAGGCACCGCCTATACGCTACATTTCACAGCAGGTAAAACCCGAGTGATTCAGCGCTGGGCTCTTCCCCGTTCACTCGCCGTTACTGGGGGAATCCTTGTTAGTTTCTTTTCCTCCGTTCACTGATATGCTTAACTTCAGCGGGTAATCACGTCTGAGTTGAGGTCATTATAGGTTGAAGCAAACATCGCACCCGACAGGCCAGTACAACCGAGATGGCCAGTACAACCGAGACACTACTGCACATCAGTGGCATTATCGTTCTCAGTCAGCATCGAATGAAACGCTATTGCCGTAAACAGAATGTCTGAGGAACCTGCAAGATGTAGCGTGTCACTAGGTTATTCAGAAATATTCAGAATCTCTAACGCATTCGCATCATTCGCGCAAGTCGAGTCAAATAAGAAGCTCACAATTTGAAGTGTGGTTATCTACACATTTGAATACTCATAGTTCGAATACGATGGATGAGCAGATACAGACCGCTGGAAGAGCAAAAATAGTGAATACTGAAATCGCCAAAAAAAAATAGTGAAATCGCCACCTACCTGCTCTATTAGAATATTAGATCTGCCAGGGTGCCTCGATTTCTGGCTGGCGATTGATGTGGCTGACAAAGTAGTGAAAGTTTTGAAAGATGCGACCATTACTATAATAAGACGCGACTCCGACTCATTTCATATACTTTCAATCACCTGCTTCTCGGTAACATTTCTATTCAAGGCCCACTTCTCAATCAAGTTCTACCAAAGAACTTACTCCACCAATCCCAAAACGTCGTCATAAACCGCAGTGTATAGTATCGTGCAATAGTGTTTTGTAGTGCACCCTCTGATGAGTCATCTTTTCATCCTTGGACCGCGAGGTTTGTCTTAGTTCGCTCACTCGACATCAGCTTCCCCGAACAGCGCTTTTTCACTTGTTTCTTTCTCGAGTTTATGTTTTTGATAACGCGGATTTGTTTGTCATGTTCTAAAGTTTAGTTCAATTTGAAGGCGTTCTGGCTGTTATCTGCATGTATGTGCAGCAACGTGGCGCGCGCGCAAATGCAATATTCTGTTTTATTTATTATTATTTTTCAAGTGGTTTCCAGGGACGGATGGAGATCGCGTTGCGGTGCGCGTTTCTGTCGGAGGAGGTGGCCAAGCACAAGCCCCACGTCTACGACCTCGACCATCCGTGCGCCAACGTCAAGCAGTTCACCCCCGACCTCATCCAACGACTCGAGCAGGTACGTGCTGTTCATTCGTATGTTTGTTCGTCACATTTTTGACAAGTTGCATTCGTTACATCTAGTCGAGAACAAGGTAGAGTTTTTGTTTACGACGACGTCAGCATTACGTCATTTCGTCTTTCTTACAATGCATCCAGCGTTTATGTTTCACACAACAAAATGAAACCTACATCACATCACAATCATAACGCTGCTTTAATACATAATAATTATGGGAAAGAGTCTTTTAATACATTTTATAAAAACGATAATAATTTTGAGCGCTACTCGGACACATTGTCGATCATGGCTCGGAAGCGGATGGCTGCCGGTGGGGAGGAGGGGAGGGAGCTGGCTGGCGGGCGCTCGACGCGCGATGACCTCGCCGCCGCACTCGCCCGCCTCGCATTCCAAGACAACAAGGAACAGCACAATCAGCACGAGGACGCCGAGACAGGTGTCTGAGAAATCTTACTTGCATTCCGAGTGTCATAGATATGGATAGTATGGCTTGTGATGCACCTTTATCACACCGTTGTTGCAGCGATTGTTCTGGCTTGGATGCGAGACGCGGCGAGGTTCAGCGGACAAATCAAAGTGAGTCTGTTTTCGAAAATTTTGGAGAAACGTCTACGTTTAAGCTTGAACTTGCCAATCAAACCTTGTGTGACACTGATACATTATATTCTTCGTGGACTTGATGGGGTGAACTCGATTAAGTTTGATAATTATAAATTGAATTGTTTTGTGAATGATAACGTTGCGCAACATCTGTATGTTAAGGGCGCAACCGTGTCGGTGTCTTCGGGTGAGGCGAGGGAAGAGGACGGCTCGCCGGCGCTCATCTCCTTCATTCTCACCGCCCGCCGACAGATCGTCTTCCAGCTGCGCAGAAACGGCGGTGCGTGATTGCGCCGTGACTGCGCAGCACATCCATTACGTTCATTTTGCTCATAAGTTACCGAAGAAGTGCGAGTGAAGAGTGAAGCAAGATTTACTGGCTTGTGAAACGCTCCTTCAAAGAGTATTGTGAAATCAGCTGTAGCATTGCTGCAGGCTCGACGTGGAGTGTGGAGGGCGGGGGCACGTGTGACGCGCGGCTGCTGGACGCGATCGCCTCGTCCCTCTCGTGCCGCACCCCCTTCCACCACTTCCTGCTCCACACCGCCCTCCCGCGGCTCGTCTGAGCGCATTACATGCCCACCCCATTCTTTCTCTTCGCCCTTTTCCCTCTTGTGTCCTCGCCTTCTGTCCTGCGTGTTGTTTATCTCTCTGCGGGATTATACCAGCCTTCTCACCCTTGCTGCTCACATGCTCTTCCATTCACAGTCGTACTTGTTTGAAGTGAATATTGGTTAGGTTTCAGCGAGCGGTTGTATCGATTCTTCCCGTTTTGTTGTTGTTATTGGGTTCGCGTGCCTTCAAATAATAACGTATATATTAGCTCTTTTGTATATTTTCTTTATGACGTTGACATTGCGATTGCGAATGTTATAAACATGAAATAATACTCGCGTGTAGTGTGTGAGTAATAGGATTTTCGTTGCCGCGCGACGAGGTTGGTTCCTCGTATCTCTCGCTCTCGCCACAGTTGACAGGTGTTGCGGTGCGTACATAGTAAATACGTGATCCGCTCATACTCCAGCGAGCCGTCAGTCCGTCGGCACCCCCGCTGGCAGGCCGACAATGGCGTTCGCCTCCCTATCGCGTCTCTTCGCGACATCGCAAGATGTGGTGGGTGGCTTACCTATGCAGTTGTCTTGTTTACTTTGTGGTAAGAGTTGTTTATTTGTCACTTTACAAATTTGTCATGTGATATTTGCTGAAAGATATTTGTTGAAAGAGTTGTGGTGTAGTGGAGCGGGGATGCCAGAGTGGTTGGTGGTTGCACTTTCGGTGCGGTGAGTGCAGACGGCAATAGGGAGAGAGGGAGCGAGCGAGAAAAGAGAGAGAGTGTGTGTGTATGAGAGAGTATTGCGTTGTTGTTGTCGATTGTCGCGTGTGTTTCATGCCACGTTCGTTTTTTGAATGTAATAGCTGTTGTGGCTATCCCAAAAGTTGTTGTGTTGTGTTCGCATGATCCGAGACAATCATCGATTTGTTGCGGTATTGATTGACATTCGTTGTGTTAGTCGTTTTCGTTTTGTTGTTGTCTCCTTGCATGTGAGTATGCGGGGAATGCAGATAGTGAGAGTGCATGTTTACTGCACTAGTAGTATTATGGCACTCGCCCGAGAAAATGTCAAAGATCATTCCTTGGAGTGCATACATCTATTCTTTCCAGTTTTTTTTTCGCTGACGTGTGTGATCTGATAGAGTGACGAATCAGTGTCTATTTATGTGACGCATTCATTCATGACTAGTGATAGTTGATAGTTTTAGTTTCTTTTCTCGAATGATCAATCGATTCGTCGATATTACTCAATGATTAAGGAAAGGTTCATATATACCATATTCTTTTTTTTGAGTGAGCTGTCATGGTCAGCCAAAACGGTCCGTATAAATCTCTGACTCGGAACTCATCGATTAAACGCGAGGCTAGACTCTATTAGAGGAAATGTATAAAAAAAACTTTCTGAAAATCAGAATCATTCTGAGGGTGGGCGGCCGTTCTGAGATCCTTTCGAGAGTATTTTGCAAGCAAAGTTGAGCCTGGGCTCTACTTTCCAACAAGATTCTTTTTGTAGGATGGATAAGGCTACTTTTGATGGATAATCAGGTTGGGACTCGCTCTAATAACATTGCTCTCGTCGCAGGCGCATCCCGAGGTGCCGATGTCGTCAGACGAGCTCCTCCCGATCGAGCCGAACGGCAGGGGACAGGGCGAGCTCATCACACACGACGAGGTGGGGAAGAGGGGAGAGGGGGGGGGGGGTGACAGGAAGAACCGAGAAGGAACGGCCACAGCAGAACGGGGACGGTGCGGAAGTAGTTGCACCGCAATGGGAAGGAGTGACACCGATGATCGTGGGGGGACGACTTGGAATTTGGTGTGTGTGTGTGTGTGTGTGTGTGAAATTGTGCTTGTGATTGTCAAAGTCGAAGAATAGGAAACTAGAAACATAAAAGGAAGCGTGGTGGTGCTAGGTGCTACTGTTGTGCGTCGAAAATCTGAACGTATTTTTATTCTCTGCGAGCTAATGTTTTCGAAAACTCTTTCTCTTCAGTCCAACGGTTCAATGCGCTCGGCGGCGCGCTATTTTCGAAATGCGGAGGACGAGCTGATGGGAATGACGAGGTGCGGTTCTCTCTCACTCACTCACTCACTCACTCACTCACTCACTCACTCACTCACTCATTTACTCGTTTTTTCACTCCTCGTCTCTTCTCCTCTCCTTCTCTCTCTCTCTCTCTCTCTCTCTCTCTCTCTCTCTCTCCACCCCTCTCCCTTGCAGTGACAGCGATGCGGAGGAAGAGGGCAGTGAGTGCAGCACCCCCTCTAGCGAGTTCAACGACAGCAACGCCGGCAGGTGGGTGGTGGATGCTACCCTCGCTTCATTGCGACATTGCGAATTGCTATTGAGATGTGATGTTCGTCGATTTGGTGTTTGGTTGCACCACTAGCAAATATCAATCGCAGTAGTGGTAGTGGTTGTTGTTGCAGTCTGCTCTCGTCTCTGACGGCTATGCTGTGGTCGCGCCGCAGCAAGTCTCCCGAGCCGCGCGACGAGAAAAAGAGTGTCGACGACTGGGTGAGTCTATTATTGGTTATTGCGCGATGTTGGCGCGGTTCGAGCACTGTATTTCAAGATGCGAGCAAAGTAGGGCAAAAAAAACTTGTTGTGATTTGTGTTTGTGTAGATTAGTCACCTTTTCACGTTTTCGATAGCCAGCAAGAATTATGCTAATGACATGAGATAAATAGAAACGCAGACGGTCGTGAAAACGCTGAAGTTGTGCTTGTGACTGCGCGAATTTAGATGACCACATTCTTTCATGGATCTTTTCTACACCAGTCGGAGTCGCGCCTACGGCGCTCCTCCTCCTGGTTATGTGAGGATGATTTTGCAATCACATGCCCTCGCTGGAAAAAAAATCCGGCGCGTATCACATGCTGGCAGCGGCTGGGCTATATATGCGGCGCATGAGCGTCACTTACAGACAGACGGGCGGACAGGCCGTTTTCTATATATTAGAATTTTTGACTTTTGATGCAGCATGCGCCATAAACAAGAGCAGCAGAGGGGAGTGAAATGGGATGAGAGTGTGTTTCAGATCCCGTCGGACAACGACCGAATCGTGATGTTCCCCGACCATCTCAAAGACGCCTACAAGAAGATCTACCCCGTCGACGGTAGGTAGGGGGGGGGACGAGTCAGTGAAATATTGTGGGTGTGTTGTGTAGAAGTATCCAGAATCGCATCTCGCTTATTTTTTTTATTTTTGGCAATTGCTCATTGTCATTGTATCATATTTTTAATAAGGATAACAGCTGAGAATTAGCTTCGGTATCGCATGTTCGCATGATTTTCTTATTCATACACAGTGACATATGAAAAGTGACTCAAAATTTCCGTACGTATCGGTCTCGGCAAAACAGTTTGTGTCATGTATAGGAAAGACACTTTTTCAATGTTATCATGAGATCATTTAATCTTATGCACTTACTTACTTGAATACTTGAATGCTTGAATGCTCCTTCAGCTTGCAAGCGCGGAGCCCATCTTTGGCCACAGTGAACGGTCTCGAGCTGCAGTTTCCCACTGCTTGTAGTCGTTCCTGCGCCTATAGAACAGTTTTGTGTTATTGCGGACAGAATCTGCCCAGCGGGTTGGCGGCCGTCCGGGTTCTCGAGTGACGTTGCGCGGCCTCCAATCGGTAGTCGCCCGTGTCCATCGCTCGTCCGTCCTCCTTTGTATGTGTCCGGCCCATCTATGTTTGCTGCGCGCCATGTAGGAGGTTGGGTTGGTCAACGCGGATCTTGCCCGCATGTCCGCGCTGCTCAGTCCCTCGTCTCGCTGCCGATAGAATGAGTATCCCAGCATCTGTCGCTCCATTGCGCGGTGTGCGGTCTGGATGCGACCGAGCGTGTTGGTAGTGTAGGCCCACGTCTCCGAGCCGTAACACAGTGCGGGAAGTACGCACGTGTTGAAGAGGTTCGCCTTGAGGTGTTTGTCGTTCAGCGTGCCCAGTGTCTCCTTGATGTTGCCAAATGCCGCCCATCCTGCTCTCGTTCTCCTTGCCACTTCCGAAGTGAGGGTGTTCTTTGCGTTCATGGCCCGTCCAAGGTAGATGTACTCCTCCATCTCTTCGATTGCCTGGCCGGAAAGATGGATAGTCCCAGCGGCAGCCTTCTCGTTTCGGATGAACTGCGTCCTGCCGATGTTGATGCGCAGCCCGGCCTTCTCGCTCTCCGTGTTCAGCTCGTTCAGCATCCGTTCAGCATCCGTTCAGCATCTGCCGTGGTCTCGGTGATCAGCACGATCAGTTAAGCGCAGATGGTTCAGCTTCTCTCCGTCCACTCGAAGGCCGTAGTCGCTCCAGTCGAGTTGGCTTCAGAAAAAGTTCACTATTTCACATATTCATGTATGTTATGTCACGGCAGATAAACATTATTATTATAGAAGCAGCTGGTTGTTGTCGTAGCAGTCGGATAGCGCAGCCAGGTATCCCTCCTCGACGTTGAGCATCTCAAGAGCACGTAGAAGGAATCCGTGGTCGAGCCGGTCGAACGCCTTCTCGAAGTCGACGAAGGTGAGCACTAGCGGGGTCTTGTATTCGCGGGCTCTCGCCACGACCTGAGAGACGGTCTGGAGGTGATCGGCGCAGTAGTAGCCGCTCCGGAATCCGGCTTGTTCTCGTGGTTGTTCGTCTTCCAGAGTCCGTTTCAGCCTGTTCAACAACACCTTGGAATAGGTTTTGTAGAGCAGGCTGAGTAGAGCGATCGGGCGCCAGTTGGAGAGCTTCTCGCGGGGTTCTTTCTTCGGAGGTAATCTTAAGCACGTACGTAATAATTAAGAAATTTACTTTTTTTCAAAGCGCCGGGATGTATGTTCTTATCACATGCGATCATGCGGTGAAGTTGTCCACAAACACCCAGGAAGCTCCTCCTACTTAGACACTTTTCGTGCGTCATACGCACCGCTCACGCGCTAATCAATTTGATCATCCCTGTGTTGTGTTTTCCTTTCATACGCATTCGGCAGTCGGTCGAGCGTTCTTTGTGTGCGCGTTCCCAACAAACCGCGTGGCGCAGTGACAAGAGAGACGTGTGTCGTTCTCGCGACCGGGGTTCGAATCTCTTTGCAAGTTTTAGTGAACAACAACAGAACACAAATGCTGTGGTTGTGTTATTCAAAATCGTGCTGTTTTTGTTTCAAAATAAACCCCGCCCATCCCTAAAAACTTGGAGTGAACTTCGAGATGAAATCGAGTCGTGGGGATGAGATATATAAGTGATATGCGCGTGTCTCAATGTCTATCCCCGTGTTCAGACGACGACGACCGACGCACGATCAACGGCTACTTCCACGTGGTCGGGGCTGCGGAGGTGGCAGACGGCAGGCGGGGACATTTCATTCAAAGAACAATCGAGTGTTTATCTAGAATCGCATATTCATGTACTTATTGAATGCATTAGATATGATTTGGTTAGCGCTGGGAAATGAACGTCCATTCCATTGTTGACGTTGAATGAACTTCAGCGTTATCTATAACTCATCAGTCGTATACTAACATTTTGGTGCTCCTGTTACTATCTGGTTCAAGATTGACTGTGCCTTTCAGTCCGGTGGTGTTCCATCTCGTGTTCACTCTGTGGAAGAGCTCCGACAAGCAGCGCCACTCGTTCTCCATCTTCCGCCACGAGAAGGTGCGGCAGAGCGACATCAAGGGTCAAGGGGGGTGTGGTCATGTACAGTGCGCCTGCGCCGAATGTGGCCTCCTACTCCTATTGACGGCATACCAGGATTTGAGTGCGAGAGACAGTTGTGGTCTAGTGGTTAGGATTCCCGCTTGCCCTGACATGATTGTCACAACGCTCTACTTGATTCGAGATAACTATTTGGAAGCGCGGAAATACTGAGAGTCTGACTATCCACTGTAGATCCGGTAAGATTGTGATATTCAGTGAGAATGACACTGCATGGAGACGTGTGATCTGTGATGATTGAAATAAACATTTTCACTCTCATTTCTTCAGATAGCGGATGTGACGGCGTTGTGCGAGCGGTGCCGCGAGAGCCGCGACCTGTTCAAAATACTGCCCGACGGTGAGAGATGGAGAGAGGAGGAGAGGAAGGGAGAGAGGAAGGGAGGGAGAGAAGAAGGGAGAGAGCGATGTGTACGAGGGAAAGAAGCGGGATGAAGTGAGAGAGTGAGACAGATTGTGATCTCTTTTTTTAGATTCTGCAGAAGAGCACATGCGCAAGCTGCTCACCTCCCTCAGGGAACACTTGTTGTGGAAGGTGGGGTTGTTGTTATTGTTGTTTTTGTATGAATGGCCGTGTTACAGTCTGCACATATTGCCGCGTGCTGCTCACTCATCGAGCACTTTCGATGCAAGGGCCGGCGGCTGAAGAAGTGAGTTTCGTGGAAAAAGAGACCTCTATATTCATTTATTCTTCATGGTCTCGAAGATAATGAACTAAAAACTCAATTCTTGAGAAACATGGCGTGATTTCGCATAGAATTTGATAGCTATTAGGGGTTGGTAAATGCTGAAATGGAGTATGGAGATCGACAGTGAATCAGTAGGTAAGCTGTTTGCAGTTGTCTGCGTCTGCGCTCGCAGCCCGAGGGCCGCACGGCGCTGCACATCGCCGTGCAGTGCGACAACGAGGAGGTGGGGGCAGGGCCACGTGTCTCGCATCATCTCATCTCACATAGCTATTGCGCAGTTCCGTGTAGGTGTTGCTGATAGAGTAGTCAGAATCTGCAAGTGGTCATGAGCCATGGGCACGCGACGCGGCGTGCACTTTGCGGGTTGCCGTCACTCTCTTTAATCTTCAAAAAACTCCCGAATACTTTCGAACACTTCAAAGTTCCTAGCAGTCTAGGCTTTCTTTTGAAACATTTGGAATCGCTCCCGAAGAGACTGACCGCACTTGTTGGGAGTTGTATCAGTGATGTGGACGATTGTGTGTGTGTCTAGATGGTGGGCTGGTTGCTGGAGGCGGGCGCGGACATTCGCGCCGTCGACTCGGCCGGCTGGAACGCCCTACACATTGCCGCCACCCACGCCAGCCCGAGTATGATACAGGTGCGAGGAGAGAGAGAGAGAGAGAGAGAGAGAAAGCGATTAGAAAATGATGAGAGGTTCTACCGACGCTTATTTTGCTCTCTCTCTCTCTCTTTCGACTTGTTCGTTTTTGTTCCGGCGTAGTGCTCGTATCTTTCTTCGACTGCCTGTGGAATGGGCGGTTGCAGCTGCTGTTCTCGTCTCGCGCGTCCGAGTGCGGCGAGCTGCTGCACGCGACGACGCACGACGGCTGCACCCCGCTCTACCTCGCCATCTCCAGCGTCAACCCCCGCTGCGCCAGCCAGCTAGTCAGGTCAGCACCTTCCACCCGCATTCACGCAGTCGGTCTGGTGGAAGAGTCCAAATCGGATATGTGCGTAGTAGCGAAGTGAAATGTTCTTTCTGGGGTGTTCTTTCTCATTAGAAGAAATGTTCTTTCTGGGGGTGTTCTTACTTCTAAACGGGTGTTCTTTCTTATTAGTTTTTTCTTCTTCTTTTGACTGTGCATCTAGGTAGACGCTTTATTATTAGACACAATCGTGCATAATGCTATTTGAAGTATTCGTGCGGCTAGAAAAGGAACGAGATCAGTTGTCACAGGGATGCAATATTCCTGAGATATGAGCGAGTTGTAGTTTCCCCAACAAATAAAACTGATTGCGAAACTAATGCACGCACCTTTTATTGTAGTGAGGAGTGATGCCAAGCCGATGTAGAACAGAGTTTTTTTTTTAACGTTCGACTTTATTTCATAATTTCATCCAGGAAAACACTACCTCAAACTTGGTGCTTTGACTATGAACAAACGTATCGTATCGTATCGTATCGTTGTGTTTCAGTTTCGGCGCGCACCGCTCGCCGCCGGTGCCGAATCCGGCTCTCGAGTCGCCCATCGCAGCCGCCATGAAGAACAAGAACATGACGGCGAGGTGAGGGGGGGGAGGGAGGCAGTGGTTGAAGTTGCGGTCAGTCTCTTCGAAACACTCCTAAATGCTTCCGAAACACTTCGGAATTGTCTTTTGAATCGCCCTCAGAACACTTCTGAACTGCCTTCGAAATACTCCCGAATACCCCCGAACACTTCGGAATTCCTTGCTATGCCTTCGAAACGCTCCCGAATGGCTTTCGAAGAGACTGACCGCACCTCGACACACAATCGAAACGAGCGCGGTGTCAATCGACGGCGCGCAGTGAATGACAGTATGACATAAGACAGACTCCTGACTATATATGACTGCAGCACTCTGCGCGCCTTGCTCGACTCGTGTCCGTCGTGGAACGAGCGCTGTCCGCACACGGGCAACACCCTCCTGCACATGGCCGCCCATAAGATGCCCCTCCTCGCGCTGCTAGAGCTCAAGGTGGGAGGGGGAGGTGAGAAGTCTCGCGTGGGCAAGTATGGTGCCAAGTATGGGTGGGCGATGGTAAGGAAGGGGGAGGTGAGAAGTCTCGCGTGGGCAAGTATGGTGCCAAGTATGGGTGGGCGATGGTAAGGAAGGGGGAGGTGAGAAGTCTCGCGTGGGCAAGTATGGTGCCAAGTATGGGTGGGCGATGGTAAGGAAGGGGGAGGTGAGAAGTCTCGCGTGGGCAAGTATGGTGCCAAGTATGGGTGGGCGATGGTAAGGAAGGGGGAGGTGAGAAGTCTCGCGTGGGCAAGTATGGTGCCAGGTATGGGTGGGCGATGGTAAGGAAGGGGGAGGTGAGAAGTCTCGCGTGGGCAAGTATGGTGCCAAGTATGGGTGGGCGATGGTAAGGAAGGGGGAGGTGAGAAGTCTCGCGTGGGCAAGTATGGTGCCAAGTATGGGTGGGCGATGGTAAGGAAGGGGGAGGTGAGAAGTCTCGCGTGGGCAAGTATGGTGCCAAGTATGGGTGGGCGATGGTAAGGAAGGGGGAGGTGAGAAGTCTCGCGTGGGCAAGTATGGTGCCAAGTATGGGTGGGCGATGGTGAGGAAGGGGGAGGTGAGAAGTCTCGCGTGGGCAAGTATGGTGCCAAGTATGGGTGGGCGATGGTAAGGAAGGGGGAGGTGAGAAGTCTCGCGTGGGCAAGTATGGTGCCAAGTATGGGTGGGCGATGGTGAGGAAGGGGGAGGTGAGAAGTCTCGCGTGGGCAAGTATGGTGCCAAGTATGGGTGGGCGATGGTAAGGAGGGGGGAGGTGAGAAGTCTCGCGTGGGCAAGTATGGTGCCAGGTATGGGTGGGCGATGGTAAGGAAGGGGGAGGTGAGAAGTCTTGCGTGGGCAAGTATGGTGCCAAGTATGGGTGGGCGATGGTAAGGAAGGGGGAGGTGAGAAGTCTCGCGTGGGCAAGTATGGTGCCAAGTATGGGTGGGCGATGGTAAGGAAGGGGGAGGTGAGAAGTCTCGCGTGGTCAAGTATGGTGCCAAGTATGGGTGGGCGATGGTAAGGAAGGGGGAGGTGAGAAGTCTCGCGTGGGCAAGTATGGTGCCAAGTATGGGTGGGCGATGGTAAGGAAGGGGGAGGTGAGAAGTCTCGCGTGGTCAAGTATGGTGCCAAGTATGGGTGGGCGATGGTAAGGAAGGGGGAGGTGAGAAGTCTCGCGTGGGCAAGTATGGTGCCAAGTATGGGTGGGCGATGGTAAGGAAGGGGGAGGTGAGAAGTCTCGCGTGGGCAAGTATGGTGCCAAGTATGGGTGGGCGATGGTGAGGAAGGGGGAGGTGAGAAGTCTCGCGTGGGCAAGTATGGTGCCAAGTATGGGTGGGCGATGGTAAGGAAGGGGGAGGTGAGAAGTCTCGCGTGGGCAAGTATGGTGCCAAGTATGGGTGGGCGATGGTAAGGAAGGGGGAGGTGAGAAGTCTCGCGTGGGCAAGTATGGTGCCAAGTATGGGTGGGCGATGGTGAGGAAGGGGGAGGTGAGAAGTCTCGCGTGGGCAAGTATGGTGCCAAGTATGGGTGGGCGATGGTAAGGAAGGGGGAGGTGAGAAGTCTCGCGTGGGCAAGTATGGTGCCAAGTATGGGTGGGCGATGGTGAGGAAGGGGGAGGTGAGAAGTCTCGCGTGGGCAAGTATGGTGCCAAGTATGGGTGGGCGATGGTAAGGAAGGGGGAGGTGAGAAGTCTCGCGTGGGCAAGTATGGTGCCAGGTATGGGTGGGCGATGGTAAGGAAGGGGGAGGTGAGAAGTCTTGCGTGGGCAAGTATGGTGCCAAGTATGGGTGGGCGATGGTAAGGAAGGGGGAGGTGAGAAGTCTCGCGTGGGCAAGTATGGTGCCAAGTATGGGTGGGCGATGGTAAGGAAGGGGGAGGTGAGAAGTCTCGCGTGGTCAAGTATGGTGCCAAGTATGGGTGGGCGATGGTGAGGAAGGGGGAGGTGAGAAGTCTCGCGTGGGCAAGTATGGTGCCAAGTATGGGTGGGCGATGGTAAGGAAGGGGGAGGTGAGAAGTCTCGCGTGGGCAAGTATGGTGCCAAGTATGGGTGGGCGATGGTAAGGAAGGGGGAGGTGAGAAGTCTCGCGTGGGCAAGTATGGTGCCAAGTATGGGTGGGCGATGGTAAGGAAGG
This sequence comes from Rhabditoides inermis, assembly GCA_963966185.1. NCBI lineage: Eukaryota > Metazoa > Nematoda > Chromadorea > Rhabditida > Rhabditidae > Rhabditoides > Rhabditoides inermis. The sequence goes on from CAWZYM010000272.1 coordinate 1,129,770, forward strand.
GGGAGGTGAGAAGTCTCGCGTGGGCAAGTATGGTGCCAAGTATGGGTGGGCGATGGTAAGGAAGGGGGAGGTGAGAAGTCTCGCGTGGGCAAGTATGGTGCCAAGTATGGGTGGGCGATGGTAAGGAAGGGGGAGGTGAGAAGTCTCGCGTGGGCAAGTATGGTGCCAAGTATGGGTGGGCGATGGTAAGGAAGGGGGAGGTGAGAAGTCTCGCGTGGGCAAGTATGGTGCCAAGTATGGGTGGGCGATGGTGAGGAAGGGGGAGGTGAGAAGTCTCGCGTGGGCAAGTATGGTGCCAAGTATGGGTGGGCGATGGTAAGGAAGGGGGAGGTGAGAAGTCTCGCGTGGGCAAGTATGGTGCCAAGTATGGGTGGGCGATGGTAAGGAAGGGGGAGGTGAGAAGTCTCGCGTGGGCAAGTATGGTGCCGAGTATGGGTGGGCGATGGTAAGGAAGGGGGAGGTGAGAAGTCTCGCGTGGGCAAGTATGGTGCCAAGTATGGGTGGGCGATGGTAAGGAAGGGGGGGGGTGAGAAGTCTCGCGTGGGCAAGTATGGTGCCAAGTATGGGTGGGCGATGGGAAGGAAGGGGGAGGTGAGAAGTCTCGCGTGGGCAAGTATGGTGCCAAGTATGGGTGGGCGATGGTAAGGAAGGGGGAGGTGAGAAGTCTCGCGTGGGCAAGTATGGTGCCAAGTATGGGTGGGCGATGGTAAGGAAGGTGGAGGTGAGAAGTCTCGCGTGGGCAAGTATGGTGCCAAGTATGGGTGGGCGATGGTAAGGAAGGGGGAGGTGAGAAGTCTCGCGTGGGCAAGTATGGTGCCAAGTATGGGTGGGCGATGGTAAGGAAGGGGGAGGTGAGAAGTCTCGCGTGGGCAAGTATGGTGCCAAGTATGGGTGGGCGATGGTAAGGAAGGGGGAGGTGAGAAGTCTCGCGTGGGCAAGTATGGTGCCAAGTATGGGTGGGCGATGGTAAGGAAGGGGGAGGTGAGAAGTCTCGCGTGGGCAAGTATGGGTGGGCGATGGTAAGGAAGGGGGAGGTGAGAAGTCTCGCGTGGGCAAGTACGGTGCCAAGTATGGGTGGGCGATGGTAAGGAAGGGGGAGGTGAGAAGTCTCACGTGGGCAAGTATGGTGCCAAGTATGGGTGGGCGATGGTAAGGAAGGGGGAGGTGAGAAGTCTCGCGTGGGCAAGTATGGTGCCAAGTATGGGTGGGCGATGGTAAGGAAGGGAGAAGAAGAGAAATTTCTCTCGGCCTAGTATGATGCGTTTTTTTTTTGAAGCGAAAGATGGGGGGATTAGAAGAAATGAACATGAAATGTGGATGTTTGGTGGAGCACTTGTGATCACAGACGCATTGTTTCTAGGGCGACGAGGTGGACATGGAAGCAAAGAACGCGGCCGGCGAGACGGCACTCCACTCGATGGTGCACAAGGTGAGGAGGGAGGGTGGAGATAGTGAGAGTGAGAGTGAGAGAGAGAGAGAGAGAGAGAGAGAGAGAGTAGCATGTTCTTCCTTTCAGGACGACCTGGGCTGTGTGATGGCGCTGTGCGCGTACAAGGTGAACCTGAACGCGCGCGACTCGCACGGCAACACGCCCCTCCACGTGGCAGTGTCGGTGGGTGATAGAAGGAAAGGAGGGAGGGAGGACGGTGTACTCAGTCTGACTGTCTGACAACACATAGTCGCTTTTGCAATGGAATCGAAGACAGCTGACAGTTACGCTATTCGTAATACTAGTTTTGCTTGCAGAAGAAGAACGTGGACATGGCGCGCGTGCTGCTGTGTCTGGGCGCGGAGGCGAACGCGTCGAACAACCACGAGGAGACGCCGCGCCACCTGGCCGCCAAGTTCAAGGACAGGTGTGGGCAGGGAGAGGGGGATGCTGGCGTTTGAAAGTAGGGTATTTATCGTCCGGCGCCTCATGAGACACGAGGTGCGGTTTGTGTTTTGGGTAGGCTGGTGTGCCAAGGGTGTTGCATTGCAGCGAGGTCAGACTCGAGTATGTATCAAAAACCGCTGTATGATACAAAAAGACGCATTCTGAGGGTCTTTTGCCAGCAAACGTGTGACGTCTACTTTTCAGCGAGCGCGGCCGGGAGCTGGTGCGCTCTCTGGTGATCTGCGGTGCGCGGTCGTGCTCGGCGAGCAAGCGCGGCTGCACCGTCGGATGCATGCACCGCAGCAAGCTGGTCGGAGACGCGCGGCCCGGTACGCGTGTTGTTGTTGTTGTTGTTGTTGTTTACGATTCTGTTTTTGTTTTTGGTGTACAATGCTGATCTGGGTTAGTCACCGCGTTTTGGGTCTATTCCAATTAGTGACTGAAGCTGAAAGAGAGAGAAGTGAACAAGACGTTGCCCGTTTCAGCGCTGTCGAGTCAGTCTGCGGCAGTGACGATGCATTGTGTGGGGTCGAATGACCGGCTGAGCGAGCGGTCGGGCACGCCGGGTGGTGGAGGAAACGACAAGGACAGCAGGGACGGCGACTCGCGCCACTCGAGCCACGCTCGACTCGCCGCCTCCGGAAAGCTCTCTAACGTTGCCAGCTCTGGTGCGTGCAAATGTCTCATAGCGAAACATGGTGTTGTACGGATTGGCTGGCCGGAAAGCTAGCACTGGTTTATGCACTAGAACCGATTGATTTTGATAGTGCTGTATGGATTGTGGATTTTGCTATGCATTGGTTGATCGCTCGGTGACTTACGATTATTTCGTCGTTCAGAGTGTCTGCCGGAGGAGGATCAGCTGCAGCGGGAGCAGCTGCCGCCGGGTGCGCCCACTGCGCCCTACGAGTTCACACTGGACGCGGACGACGGCGAGCCGGACGCGGCCTACTGCGAAGACGAGCCCGTCAGGAGCTGGCCGCAGAAGGTGAGCGGGAGAGGGGGAAGAACAAGTCTTGGTAGCTTGATAAGATGAGACCAGGTTTCATTAGATTCATTAGCGATGATTGTGCGGCAACGAGCGCGAGCGTCTTATTGTGTGTCCTGATTGGCTGGTGTTGAGATGGCGATCGCTCGTGTGCTGGGCGAGCTGCGTGCGATGGCGGAGCGCGCAGAGAGGGGCGAGGACAAGGGCACGCCGCTCATCGCCGCCCTATCGCTCGACGGAGGAGGCATCAAGGGACTCATGCTCGTACAGGTGCGGCGTCTTCTCTGTCTAGCTGTCTAACAGTCTATCTTGACTTTATCTTTATCTCCTTTTTTTTGATCGGTCGATTTTTGTTCATTGGCGCAGTAAGGAGAAGCCTGTCCTCCTGGCGTTCTTCCTGCTCATCTGCATTAGTAGTAGACAGGAGTGTGTAGACGTGTGTTCTGTTGCAGCTGCTGATCTGCCTGCAGCGCTACCTGCCCGAGCCGGTCGTGTCGTACTTTGACTGGATCGCCGGCACCAGCACCGGCACCTTTGTCGCCGCCAACCTGGTTCTGAGTGAGTGGGGGAGGGGAGAAAGGGATAGTACTTCATTTACGGTTAGGGATCTCTGACCTGGTTCTGAGTGAGTAGAAAAGGAAGGGAGTTTGGGTCGGGCGAGGGGGGGGGGTGATAAAAAGTGTCACCGTGGAGCATGATGTCGATTGCAGACCGCTCGCTTCGCGAAGCGCAGCAGCTCTATCTGCGATTCAAGGACAAGATCTTTACCGGGTGGGTTGCTGAAACAATTGATGAACAAGGTAGCTTTACGAGGAAAAATCGACTTGGACGATTACAACAGAATGTGGAATGAACTCACACACAAATGTATTCAGTAGTCCTTATGTGCAATAGGCCGGTAAGTAGAAGTGAGAAGTCTCACCTTGTTTCAAATGCGTAGTTGTCTGCTATCCGAGGATGTCAGGAGTCGGGAGTTATGATGTGTTTTTTTTATGCATTTCTGGTTCTCTGATTCTCTCTAACTCTACGTGGTTTATTTATCACTGTTGGTAGGGTATAGTTGTGTATGTGTAGAAAGTTCAGTATTGTGAAATGTGTAGACTACGACATCTTCATCTCTAACCACCGTCCTTTTATGAAGACACTATAGTTTTATGCTCGCAATAAGTTGCGCGGAGAGTCAGCTCTCGGCAATAGCGCGCAAAACAAGAGAGACAGACGGTTATGGCACCGTATTTCGATCTGCAAGCGAGGGAGATCGAAAACTATCGCTCTGGCGGGCTATATACAAAGTAGTATGTAAATTTATAGTTGATTTTCAACTTGAATAATATTGTCTTGCAGCTGGTCGCGTCCGTACAACACTGCGGTGCTAGAGGAGCTGATGAAGGCGACGTTCAACGAGAACATCACACTCGCCGACGTGCCCTATCCGAGGTGGGGTGGCGGGGGGTGTGGAGAGGAGTGTCGGTCCTACAAGCAGTGGTTGGTAGGAGGACCGAACAGAGTTCTGGTATCATGCCTCTTTCGAACCAGACACGCGGCGCATTTGCTAGTTTTGCGTGTATGTTCATGACGCATTCATTCCGAGTATTACTGTGTGAAGCTAAACTGTTTTCGGGAGTGTCGGTTTCGCGCGCAGCTCGCATAGTCTCTTCGCCCTGTTCGCACCCGTGTCTTCTCCTCTCTGCAGGCTGTGCTTCACGACAGTGCGCGCCGACGTCTACCCGGTACAGCTGGAGCTGCAGAGGAACTACAAGCTGCCGGTGAGCGACGAGGAGAACGAGCAGCTCGGGTTCGGAGAGCCGAGGGGTGAGTGGAAAGGGAGAGGGACACTGCGTGGATTGGGAGAATTGCAAGTCTGTCGATTGGTTCGTTCCAGCTCTCATACTCTCACGTTTTGAGCCAATTGCGTAAGCTAATGTTGCATGCCGGAATCTGGCTGATATATGTACGTTTTCGCTCTGCAGACACGATGCTGTGGCGCGCGTGTCGACGCAGCAGCGCCGCCCCCACCTACTTCTCGGCGTCCGAGGGAAAGTGAGTGGAGAGAGAGAGAGGGAGAGAGAGGGAGAGAGAGGGAGAGAGAGAGAGAGGGAGAGAGAGAAAGAGAGATCAGCGAAAGAGACGGCACGCGCAAAGATGATTAATTGAATGTTATTAAAGGTAGTGTACCCTCTGAACGCATGACTTCAAATTTGCAATTTGTGTTCTTTATTTCTTCAATCTCATTATTAGAAACATAATTGGTCAATATACTATCCCTTGAAAATATCTTTAACCTTATGCAAATACGCTTTAAACGTGAAAGAAGCATGAAAACTTCGATTTTATGAAAATTTGACAAATATGTTTAATATGGTTAATATACATTTTTTCCAAGTTCATTTTGATTTTTGATTGTGAATTGAACATCAAAAACAAACCACAAAACCATTAGAACGCATTTTAAGGGCGAAACAAACGAATCACTCCGGTCAGTTAGGTGATGTAACCGCTGTTGGTGAACATAAGTTTGCGGGCAATTGTTAGAACTGCTTACATTTTCCGGTAAATGTCAAACGTTTTAATTTATTTTTATATTTTTGAAATTTTAATTTTGAAATTTCAACTATCATGTTATGGAATTATAACTAACAAATAATGAGCAATAAACTGGTAACAACAACTCATGCAATCAGAATCAGAGGGTATACTACCTTTAAATAGTTTAATTGAATTGAGAAGAGAGCTTCAGAGGTCACGGCCCGGCCGTAGTGTCACTCATTTGTTCACTGACCGGTGAACTCAGACGCACGCTGCGCATCAGTTCCGCGTCGCGGATGGCTCAAACAATTTAGCAAAACTTGTGGCAGCGAACGGAATCGAACCTGCGATAAACAGATCACTGGCCGCGCTCGCTAACCATTAAACCATGAGACCATGTTCGCAGCCTCTCAGAAATTGACAATGATGATGAGCTTATTTTTCTTTAACATGGGATACGCGTTACTTTTCGTCGCGTGCGTCTACCGTCACGCAAATCAGTGAACGCGCGCCGGGCCGTGGAGGTGTTGCTAGTGGTCTATTTCTTATTTCTGCGAGAGCATTCATTGTTTTGCTTGGTTGTGGCACCGGCGTGGATAGTTTATGAGACGAGTTTGAAACGTATGTATTGAAACCTAGCAGTTGGGAAAGTTGTCTGCGTCAATCTTAGGGGGTTGGCTAGCGCAGTGGATGTGCGCGCAGCTATCAAGCGGAAGGTCCCGGGTTCAATCCTCTCGGCGGCCGATGATGTACCGCTAGTCACGGTGGAGTGACGACCACCCTCACAACTTTCGTGAGCCTCTAGTCAGAAGTCTGTGACGTCATCTGATCCAAATTCATTGCATTCATCGATGAACCCCTTGTAAGCAGCTAGCGACCTGTACTCGAGAGCCTTAGGTCAGTCCTCTTATTGGCTAGGTCGACGGTTGTATAACTTGTAAAAATCTGCTGATAAACAAACTTTTTTAATCATCAGCCTAGTTGCAACATGTTGGAGTTGTGATGAGATGTGATGTTTAGGGTTTAGCCGATGTACGGTGAGATAATAGTTTGGTTGCTCTGACGAGGAGTGTTGTTAGAGCCACACTCTGGGATCAAGACCAAATTGATAGGATATCTTAGTTAGGACCCCGGACATCGATTTCTGATGTTAGAACTTCCTACGCGCCATATACGTTTCCAGTACGAAAACGTACAGGGCTGGTTTTTTGGTTACCTCATTCCATCTCCGGCGGTCAAATAACGAGCCGTTGGGCCTAGTGGTTAGCGCGTCCGTCTGTCAGACCAGAGACTGGGGTTCGATTCCGCGCACGTGATTTTTTTTGTTTTGCCGGCACTTTTTGGACATTGTTGTAAAAAAATTGTTGTTGCGAAGTGCTTTGACCTGTTTGTAACCACACATGTTTATGGTCATTTTGTTATTGGCTTCAAAAATCGTTCAACTTGTTCAACTATACTTTTTTTCTTTACACTAGATATCGTTCTGGCTGAAACGTTTAGTTTGAAAACTGCTATAACGGAGCGTGAAAACTTGCAAATTGGGTTTTCTCCATCAACTAGAAACGCAAAGTCTAGATTGTGCCGGCAAAACAAAAATCACGTGCGCGGATTCGAACCCCAGTCTCTGGTCTGACAGACTGACGCGCTAACCATTAGGCCACAACGGCTCGTTCTTAGACCGCCAGAGATAGAATGAGGTAACGAAAAACCAGCCCTGTACGTGTTCGTATTGGAACGTATATGGCGCGTAGGATTATCCAACACCAGAAATCGATGGATGGGGTCCTAACTAAGGTATCCTATCAATTTGGTTCGGTTCCGAGAGTGTGGATCTAACAACACTCCTCGTGAATTGTCGTGGCATGTGTGTCAAGCGTCTCAAGGATCAACAATCCTTCACACATGTTTTCCCAATTGACGCGCGGAACATGGTGAATGTGGTGGGCACTGCAGGTACATTGACGGCGGCATGGTGTCGAACAACCCGACGCTCGACCTGCTCAGCGAGATCCACTTCTGGAACAGCACCTGCGCCTATCAGGTGGGTGGGTCGTGATTCGGCCAGACGAATCGCCATTGTATATGCAGCGGTATGTAGTAGGTGGTATGCAGGTAGCAGCGTTGACGAATTTCACGCTTCTGTGTATACAGTGTTTAGTGGATTACGGCGTAGTTTTCCCTTTTCATTGAACAGACAAATATTGATGTGGAACGCGTATACTGTGATAGTGATATGTATGGACACGTGGTTTTAATGCATATCAAAATGAAACACTGCATATAATTGCGTACTGACATGTGTTTGGCAGAGTTCGGTGGGCGGCGGGGAGACGGTGGCGGCGGCAGGCGGACAGGTGCAGCTCGGGTGCGTGCTCTCCCTCGGAACGGGTGAGTGTGAGGGGGAGGGGAGGGGAGAGACAGTTTAGAAAATGAAATGTGTGAGCATAACCAGAGCATCCAGAGCACAGAGCACCAGGGCATATGAGTCATTCAAAATTCGAGCGAGAGACCTGATAACGTTTACATTAGGACAAGAAAGAAGAGTCCTGAGCTTTTGACGAGACAGATTCGTGTTTTCTGGGCGTGGGGCTATTTTCGAACTGGAGAAATGGCGTGGAGGTTATGTCAGCTTGTGCAGGTTAACACCTCTCATGCTATATGTACATGAAAATGCGATCCTGGATGAATATTTGATCTGATTTGATTTGTGTCGTAGGCGTGACGCCGGTGGCGGACGTGGATCCGTCGCTGTTCGAGATGGCCGACGTGTTCGGCATGCTGAGAGGCATCCGCAATCTGGGAGCCATGGTGCTCGACCAGGTGAGCAGTTAGCGGTCTGTTCTCTCTGTCTCTCGCTCTCTCTCTCTATCGCTCTCTCACTCCATTTCTCCTTTTCTCTCCTTTGCCGCCTCCTTTCGGCTGTTGCAGTCCGTGACAGCGTGTGTTGTTTTCCCTTTCCCATGAGTGATGAGTGTTTCTTTTCCGGTGACGACGACGGAGGGCGCCCCCATCTCGCGCAGTCGCTCGTGGTGCCACGCGTTGGGCGTGCCGTACTTCAGAATGAACGTGCCGCTATTCAAGGTAGACACGACAAGTGAAAGAACGAAGACGTATCGCGCTCACTAGGTCAATCAAAGTAGCAAGCGCAGAATGAGGCCGAAAAATACGTTGACGCTGACGCTGGACGTTCGCGTCAAACCGTACAAACTCTCAGAGAACCCGGGCAAATTAGCGGCAAAAAATAAAGGCTCGGCAAATTAGCAGCAAACGAATGGCAAACCACGCCCCTCGGCTAACTAACGGCAAAGTCCGAATTAGCTGCTAAATTAGCCGCTAATTCGCCGCATATCATGGCAAGCTCCGCCCACTCAGCAATATCCGCTAACTAGCGGCTAATTCGCCGCTAATTCGCCACGTGTCGGTGTTCAAAACGGCAAGCTCTGCCCATCCGAAATTCGCAGCTAATTTGCGGCTAATTTGCAGTACACTTTGCAGCTCCGCCTACACGAAAAGTTTCGAAATGAAAACAACCTTTCATATTGTTTGCCGGACTTTGGTTTTTCTGTTTTTTTTTCTTGTGTTACTTATATATGTTATGTTTATTGATTGGTGCGTTGCGATCCTGAATGAATATCGTTCATATTTACACATACTTATTGGGGACATGCTAGCTAGTGCAAATCGAGGCGGCGGCGCCCATGACGGCGCCCATGACGGCCACCATGACGGCCACCATGACGGCCACCATGACGGCCACCATGACGGCCACCATGACGGCGGCGGCGGCGCACTAGCTACCATGTCCCCACTGCCTTCTTATCTTTCACATGTTTACTTTTGTTTTGCATTGTTGCAGTCAAACGTGTCAATTTTTCGTGATCTAGTACATTTCAGATCACTGCAACGTCGCTGGGCGAAAGTACAAGTACACGACGTTCAAGTTTCCAGACCAAACAAGTTCAAGAAGTACAAGCAGACGATATTCAAATATCAAGAGCTAAACTAAATATTGATGTGCTCAGATTATGGTCAATAAAAATATTTCTTATGTGCATTTTCGAAAATGTGTTGCTAATTCGCGAGAATAAATGGATTGTCTAAAGTGGGCGGGGCCTACGCCGATCAAAAAATTCCGCTAATTAGCGGCTAATTAGCGGCGAAAGTAGGGCAAACTAATAGCGAATTAGCACTAGGTAGTCGCTAACTAGCCAAAACTTTGCGGCTAATTTGCCATTATTTCGCTGCTAGTTTGCCCGGGTTCTCTGAGACTACAAAAGATAGGGGGTGCCACGGAGACTAGCGGCTGCGTGGACGCGCCTGCCCACTACTTATAGTCACCGTCTGATGGAGTTTATGTTATTGAGATTGACAGCCGGGGTCAGTGGGCGAAACGCAGTCGCCGAAAAAAAAAACTCGAGTGTTGCGCAATCTCTCTGACGTGCATCCGTTGAGCTTTTGAGTGCGCGCGCGATCTGAAGTGTGACTTAAGTTGCGGTCAGTCTCTTCGAAACACTCCCGAATGCCTCCGAAACACTTCGGAATTGCCTTTCGAATCGCCCCCAGAACACTCCCGAATCGCCTTCGGAATACTCCCGAACACTCCCGAACACTTCGGAATGCCTTGCTATGCCTTCGAAACACTCCCGAATGGCTTTCGAAGAGACTGACCGCACCTTAAGAAAGTTCTACAGTAGTCCGCGAACTTATTTTTCTGGAAATTTAATGTTAATGTTAATGTTAAAAGTATAACGCGGCTTTGTCACTCGAGTGCGCTCAGTCAGTGGTTTATCCTAGTTTTGTTGAAATGTTGAAGATACTTGAGTTCTTAATATCCCTTGCCACTGCATTGGATTGATACCCGTCTGCAAATCTGTGTAGCATAGTTAGTCGTTGCATTTGGTCGACGATTATCAGTGGGGCTTATGGTAGTCGGAAATTGCGAGTACACATGCGAGTAGAGAGAGACGAGGAGAAATATAGTTCGGGGTTTTCTCCGGCGATTTCCTCTCCACGTGAGTGTAACCGTAAGCCGATGTGTAATCGGTTATTAGAAGAATCAGTAGTAGAATAGGAAATGAGAACTCGTGGATTAGAGGAAGGAAGGAAGGAAGACTACTCTTGAGAGCGGGGAAATGATTGCAGAAACAAAGTACATACGAAGGCAGGCATCAACTATGCTTTACACAAGCATATAGCGAGTACCGTATGCATCCTATGCAATAGAAATGTGTTTGTTTTACTTAGTTTAGCAGATAAAAATACGCTTGTGAAAATATGAATGTTTTATCTAGTTGTACATTTGTGAATCTTTTTTACTTATCTAAATCATCCATATGGAAAAAAACGCGCAGGTGTCCTGCACACACTGTTTCTGTCCTGACAGATGTGTTCCTGTCTTCCACCGACTCACCCACTCCCTCCTTGGTTGCAGGATCTGATGCTGGACACGAACGAGGAGACGGACCTGGGTCAGATCATGTGGGACTGCGTCGTCTACGCGCACACCCACACCAAGGACTTCGAGGACCTGGCCGAGGCGAGTCTGCCATGGGACGAGAGAGGAGTATGGATGAAAAAGACTGCCTATAAAAGGGATAAGGCGAGAACACGTTTCTGTTTCCTACTTCATGGGCCTGTCTGTTGGTTTGTGAGGAGAGTTTCTAGATGATTGTGGTGAAAAAAGAAAGCTCTATTTGATTTGAGGGGTTAGAAAGAATAACAGCAAACTGCGAAGACAATGGTGATTTTCCTGGATGAAAGGTGTTTGCAGCATCACCAATCACTTTGTTTGGTTCCGTGAAAGAGACGAAATGATGAGTCATCATTTCTTGCAGCTGCTGAAGGCGATCGGAACGAACCGTCTTCGTCGGCGCACGTCGATTCGTCGGAAGAGGTGCGAGAGCAGGCGAGCGTCGGAGGAGAAGGAGCAGGAGATGGAGAGGGAACACGAGAAGGACGTGGACAGGGAGCAGCAGGAGAAGAGGGACGAGGAGGAGAGGGAGGGGAAGGAGCAGCTGGGAGGAGAGGAAGTGAGCGATGTGTAGTCGTGAAACACTATGTGAAAGACTGTCCCTTCATGCAAAAACACTACCAACTTTACAACCGTGCATTGAGTGCCCTCGACTTATACTTTGCTTACTACTGTATTAATTGACCAGATGTGCAAATATGTTTGTGCGTGTTTTCCCGTGTTTTTTTGTTTTGTTTATTCGTTTAGACGTGTTGTTAGATGGTAAGCGAGTATGGAATGCTATGCGGATATGATATATGTGTAAATAGAGCTAATGTGTATATTATTAGTAATAAAGAGTTTTTAACGAATGGCGGATGTTGCATTCTGGTTTTGTGAAAAGGATATTAGAGCAAGATGACTTCGTCAATCGAGTGTTGTAGGTGTGCTCGTGTCTGAATCAGCTTCCCCCTTTCATGTCTTTTTCTCTCACGTGGATAGTTATTGTATAGTACTGCGGAATAGCCTATGTTTCATATCAATTTGGTAGACGTAAAATACCGATAAAGGCATAAAGTATTGCTCGCACTAAATTTTTGATCTCACTTCAGAACACCTCTTATGTTGTCCAAAAAAAAAGATTTTTAACAAAATAAAGTGTATGATCGTTAAAAAGTATGTTCAAATACTTATTATAATCACTGGTTTATGATGACTTATTGTAATGATGACTAATTTATTATTTATACCACGAATAAATAAGTCAGTTTACCGAAAATTGCATTATGAACGAAGAAAGCGTGATTCTACCCTTATTAAATCGTTTTGACAACCTACAAACTCATATATTCTTGTTCAAGACCCTTCCTTTTTCGTCTTCACAAGTTTCCCTCCTCCGAGTTTTCGAATCCCTGTCGATTCACCTCTGTAATCTAGCACAATATTAGCTCATCAGCTATGCTCACGTGGTTAGGAGAACGCAGGGAAAGCCCCGCCGTTAAGCTCATTTCCCCTTTTCATTGCGCCTTTCCTACCATCACGTGCAACGCACAATTACCGACGTCCGGCGACAGAGTGCAGACTTGCAGCTCATCGGCTAGACTAGACACATCGGCAAGAGAAAGACTAGTGCCTATCTAAAGCTGATGAGTGTTATTGTGCGCTATAAGAACTGTTTGCGAGAAGCGAGTGTTGAATATGCATGTAGACCATTCATTATGAAGAGTTTCGATCGGATGACGGATGTTGCATTCTGGTTTCACGCTCTCGGGGGTGTGAATGAGAATGGGGAGAGTGGCGCGCGAGTGAATGCGATACGTGTCAGTATTGTGCGGGAAGGGATATAATCATCGGATATGCGAGACACACTCGCTCTCTCATCGATGACCGGCTGTGTGACTATGCGCGAGTGTAGACCGTATAGGCCCCATTATACGTTCACGCTGACGCTGACGCGACGCTGACGCTCCCGTGCAAAACATGCAGCTATTGATTTCGTTGACGCAGCGTGATCAAAATCGATAGGTGCATCTTTAGGCCCCATTATACTTTCACGCTGACGCTGACGCGACGCTGACGCTCCCGTGCAAAAGGTGCACCTATCGATTTCGATCACGCTGCGTCAACGAAATCAATAGTTGCATCTTTTGCACGGGAGGGTCAGCGTCGCGTCAGCGTGAAAGTATAATGGGGCCTCATGAACCGTTTCAGCTGCTGTTCTTCCAGCATGCGCGTGCTCGTTGTGCTGTTGACCATTCCCGCGGCGCTCCTCGCTCTGCCATTCACACTGCCCGCCGGCATGAAACAGGCAAAGGAAGTCACCGAGCTCGTGGTAAGTGGTAAGCACTCGTATTCTGAAAGACAGTCTGTGGACAGACAATTCGTATACAGTCTTGTCCATGCGAATCATTTTTCAGCCGATTTCGCTGTCACTCGACGATGCGGGATCGGCGGAGAAGTCGGACTTCTCGCAGCCGCTCATCCTGAAGAAGAACAAGAAGACCGGCAGGAGACCGGTGCAGGTGCGAATCGCTCTCTTTCTGTCTTTTTCTCTCTGTCTTTCTCTCTCTCTCTCTCTCATATTGACCTGACAAGCGCGTATTGCTGAAAAAAATGTAGCGAAATGAGAAAGTGAACAGGGAGACGCTATCTAAAAGAGTTCGATCAGTGATCAGTCACATTCGGTCCAACTGCACTGCAGTGAACAATAGAGTCGATGCGCCACAAACGGTGTCGGTGACATCACGTCAATCCCATCAAGGCGACCGATCACTGATAACTACTCGAAGAAGCGCACTTTTCCAGCATTATCGGTAGTAGACGTGCATGTTAAAGTCGAGGCCAGACTCAGCCTCGTTGCTGGCGAAAAGATCGCCAGAACGTCCGCGCACTCCCACAATGATCCTGAAAAATGTTTTTGTACCATACAGTAGTACAGTACCCTCGCCATGAACTGTGGATTTCAGATCGTCACTCCGATCACTCGCGCGCCCGAACTCGCGCCGAGACAGTCCATGCAGGTGAGCGAGTTGCGAGATATGTGTACCGATGTGAGCGAGAAGAAACATGACTCAATCATTTCATTCGAAAAACGCACTGGCACTGCACCTGCCTGATTTTTCTGTAATTGAATGTTTCTGGGGAGGCAAAGACACGAGTGAACTTTGGAACCTCGGATTTTGGTTTCGGAGTTTTCTGGGGAGGCAAAGACACGAGTGAACTTTGGAACCTCGGATTTACTTTGGAACCTCGGATGGCGTTACTACTACGAATTGCTTTGTTCTTTGCGTTCTTGCTATTTGTAGCGTGTACATTTTTATTTCCTGCCAGTGTGTGCTGATTTTTTTGTATCGCGTTTTTCCCACTGACTACAAACACAGATTGAAAACAGAGTGACGAGAAAAGAGGGGAGAGTGGGGGTAAAAATAGAATGAGGGTATGTATGGGCGATTGGGAGAGAGAGAAAGAGAAAGAAATATAATTAGGGCGAGACAAAGAGGAACTGATTTAATATGCAAGATATATGGAACATGCATGCGTAATGAGGAATCGACGGATGATAGGACACGGAAGAGTTGATATGAGATACTTGAGCGTGACGCGAGAACAACAACAACAATGTATAGTACCTGACACTGTCTCACCACAGACGTTCAAACGTTCGGACAAGCAAAAACGCAAAAGGCAGCTGAAAAGTTTCGAAAGTCTGTGTCTTCACTGGCTGATTGAGAGAAATATTGAGTGAGTCGTACACATTAGGTGGTATTATTGTGATGTTGCTTACATTTCATATTTTAAAGGATGTATCCGGACAATGTATTATTTCCTGATCTTCAGGATGGGGTCGCTTTCGTTCTCTTGAATGAAGACGAGTTTTTAAGTTCTGTTTGCGCAGAAAAATTGTCAAAAATGCAAAAATGTTAAAAGAAGGTTTCACTGACGAAAACAAAGACGACCCAACCTGAAGATCGGGTAAGATTACATTGTCCGGATAAATCTTTTAACTCTTAACGCCACGATCACACGCCTCTCTTAGCTCCCATCGCACGCCAACTACGGGGTGCAGACGGTGCTGCAGACCAACCTCGTCGACCACCACGGAAACGTGCTCAGGTGAGAGCGCTCTCTCTCTCTCTCTCTCTCTCTCTCTCTCTCTCTCTCTCTCTCTCTCTCTCTTTCTCTCTTTCTCTCTTTCTCTCTTTCTCTCTTTCTCTCTTCCTCTTTCTCTCTCTCTCTCTCTCTCTCCCTCTTTTGTCGTTTTTCTCCCCATCGCTGTATCTCCTTTCTGATCTGTCTGCAGGACTCTTTGAATTGCAGAAAAAAACACAACCGATTTTCGCAAAATTGCAGGAACGTGATAGCGGTTCCGATTCGCGTCGCTGGAAGGAGAGAAGGAGAGCTGGACGCCAAGAAGAGGTAAGCTCCTTTCCCCCTCTTTCCCTCTCTCTCTCCCTCTCTCTCTCTCTCTCTCTCTCTCTCTCTCTCTCTCTCTCTCTCTCAATCTTCCTCTCTTTCCAGCACTCAATAATCTACGGTTAATCCCCAATTAATCCTATATCCTATATTGAAAATGTGTTCCGACAATAGACAGTAGTGACCGTGTGAGAGTTTCTCGTACTCGCTTTCAACAATACTGGGAATGAAGTCTATGTGGAAAGTAAACATTAGTAGAGTAAAACAACAGAATATATTTAGATATGGAGACATTTCTCGAAAGCCTTTGAGAGTTGCACGTGATTGCTGTAATGAGATGAAAGATGAAAGTAAACATGAAGAAGTGCTGGATTCTGTTATTTGTGCAAGATATTAGATAAGCATAAGTGTTGGATAATTCTAATCTTCATCCGACTTTTGAGCTTTCATCAAGGATAACATCTGAAATGCAACAAAAAGAGGATTGAAAGTGAGTTTTCATAGGTTTAAGTGTTAGCAATTATAGCAAACAACACTATGCCTATGCAGTCGTATTCACACAACATTTTGATCAATGAAAAGTTGAAAAACAAGTCCAAAACATACTACTTACGAACAAATTGTGTGTTGCAAAAAAGATGCGGTGTAAGCTCTATGAACACCCTATTTGGCGGAAACAGCAAAAGTTGAAATTGTTTGCAGCGTGGCGACGTCGTCTCGCCTCGTCGACGACGAGGCGTCGGTCGACGTGAAGTTCGCCGCCCAACCCAGACTCCTCTAATCGAACACCAATCTCATCTCACGATTTCATGTTTCCGGCGACTTTCATTGTCCTCCAAACCTCCAGAGCATTCATTTGGCCTATCCCTGCACTATGAACAGTTTCATTCGTTTTCGAAAACAACATTTCACGAATACGATAATATCCGTCAAATAATTGTATTATCTGTTTAACGTCATATATATTACCTAATAATATATTAATTCATCAGCACTTCCTGGTATGGTGTGATTTGGGTGCATAATAGAAAATAGATTATTCTCAGACTGAGAGAGAGGAAGCGATGTCCGATGTGTTGAAACT
This sequence comes from Rhabditoides inermis, assembly GCA_963966185.1. Lineage (NCBI taxonomy): Eukaryota > Metazoa > Nematoda > Chromadorea > Rhabditida > Rhabditidae > Rhabditoides > Rhabditoides inermis. The sequence goes on from CAWZYM010000272.1 coordinate 1,146,106, forward strand.
CATGATGACCAAAGACCAAACTCAAAAGGTTAGAAAGTTCGCTTTCCATTCCCCAACAATTTTTGAACAACACGTGACAAGAGTGACGTAATTGAGATGAAGCCTATGTAGCTTGCCTAGCTACTTATGTGTGAACTCTGAATCATTCTGCTGCTCTTTTGCGTCTCTGAAGATGCCATAGAGTCGCAAACGATTCAGAGTCGCGAAAGATTGATTTGAAGGAGAGACTAGGCGAGAGACAGGACCATGTGCGTGTGTGAGGCTTGCATGTAACGCATTCATGTCTGCTGCAAGTGTGATACATCTCGAGTGCAACAGCACGATAATGTTCGTGCTGTTGCACTCGAGATGTCATATATATAACACTCTCTTCCCCTGAAGTATCTGCCTACGTTGAGACACGGATTCAATGGACTTCTACGCCTTCTCTCTCTCTCTCTCTCTCTCTCTCTCGTTTTCTCTGGTCTCGTGAGTCGATTATACAATGCGAGAGAGAGAGAGAGAGAGAGAGAGAGAGAGAGAGAGGGAGAGAGAGACCCAAGGACGGCTTGAATGCTTTATATCGATCCGCCTCCAGGCGAGGAGAGAAAGAGGAGAGAGCCCCTATTCCATGCGCTCTCTCATGCTCTCTCTCTCTCTCTCTCTCTCTCTCTCTCTCTCTCTCTCTCTCTCTCTCTCTCTCTCCCTCTTCCCCACCTTCCACCAGCCACTCCCTCCTCCCTCATATCTCTCATTCTCTCTTTCTCGCCAGAGCTAGTCCTATCCTATTTTGGTGTGAGTTCTCTCCACTTTCTCTCCGCCTCCCAATCCTCCCATCCGCCAATTATCGCGGTGTTCTCGTGTTTGTTCTGTTCTTGCATTATTTTCTCTTTTTTTCTCTTCGGATAGTTGTACCACTGTCTCTGTCTTCCACGCCCGACTCCCGTAAACAAGCACTATAAACTAATAGTTAACCGACCATACGTCTTTGCCTCGATGAGTGTGACGCGTGCGTGCTTTAAAGGGAGTGTACACTCTGAGTTTCAAAGTTGAGTTAGCACCGGTATGCGAAAATATGATGAAAACTATGGAGTTTTGCCAGTATAACTATTTGTTGAAAATGCCGGCAAGTCGATGAAAATTGAGCGCAAAATGTGTCAAAATGCAGAAATTGGTGCCAATTGGTGCCAATTTTCAATGTTTGACATAACTTTTCACAGACTTAAAGGTATCTCCGACACATAGTTGTATTGGCAAAAGTTCATCATTTTCATCCTATTTTCACATCCTAGTGTTAACTCAACTTCGAAACTCGGAGTGTACACTTAATAATAATAGTTTATCCATATTGTATCAATCATCAAACAGCACAAACATCATAGTACCGGTTAAGAACAAAGGGTAGTTGGGCAGAGTGATGACTGCGACAGAACCTTTTGACACCCAAAACGTGTATAGAAAAGGTCTGTCAATCTTAGAAACGGCTACAAGAACTTCTGAAGTTAGTAGAGAGAAAAAGCCAACTACGTCAGGGCACTTCGTCGCCAGAGAGCAGTAGAATTACATACGAGTGGGGTCATCTACAGTGAAACGTGAGCGGTTGTGTGTGAAAAATGACATAAGTTTGTTTCTGAACTCAATCTTTTTGAATTGGCATGCTGTGGAAGCATCGAGAATGTTCCAGTATTTTGTAACTCGATATGTAACAAAACTCTGACCAAGGGTGGTTCGCAACGCACATCATGTGATTTTCAAACCATTTGAACGCAGCGAAGCAGATCTAGCATTCGGCAAAACAACAAGGAATGGATTTTCTGCTTTTATATGACCACGACAACGTGGCGACAGGTTGTACACGTCGCAGCTCCTCTTCACGCTCGTCTTCTCGATGCACTGCTCCTTGTTCTGCTCGCTCTCGTTGCGCACCTTCCATTTCTCCACCAGCGACTCCAACAGCAGGGCTTCTCGATTGATTCTCGATGGTTGCCGCCTGCGAGCGTCTCGGACCGCATCTTGATCGTGTGCATCTGCTCGGCCACCAGCTTCTTTCACCTTCGTCAGTTCAGCCACCGATTCATAGTAGGCCGTCTTGTAATCGTCGGGTTCATGCATTCTGCCGACGCAACCGCACGCGAGATGAAAGGAACGGGGAAAAAAGTTGTGTGTGTACTCTTTCGCGAAAAAAACGAAAAAAAATGGTACACACATACACAACTCCATGTCGTTTCCGCCAAGTGCCAACGCATGAATCATATATGATAGAGTGAGATTAGGTGAGACGGAGGGGGGGGGGGGGCGTAAACACGCGGCTACAGTGGCAGACGTGGTAGCGTGTGGTCGGCTGCTCGTGCGTGTATGTCTAAAAGCGTCATATCATCTGCACTCTGCTGTCATCGAATCATATCCACTGTTGCATCTCTTGTTAGAAAACTAATCATTGTACATTCGGATTCGGACTACGGAAAAAATGATTATGTTCGCACTGTTTCATTTTGCGTGCTCTCTTTACATTGTCACTGGTACGCGTCTAATCATTGCAGACCATCGCAGACATGCCGTTGTTCCGCAGCAGGCGCGAGGGCGTCTCGGTGCGCGACCGCTACGAACTGCGCGACGTGCTCGGCACCGGCGCCTTCAGCAAGGTACGCTAGTGTTCCGGACAGTCCGATTTCCAACGAACATTCTCTCACATGTCGCTCGCTTTCCCGCTGCTGTTCTGACCTGTGCTGAGATTGCCGCAAATGTCATTTATCAGTTAGTATCGTTTACTTGAGACGCAGTTCGTTTTTCGTCATACTTGTTCTGTTTCAATTTGTTTGTGAGTTTGTTCTCATATTCACATTCCTTGATGGCCGCTAAAAGATGCACGCGACTCACAAGAACAGCCGAGATTTGAGGCGTGCGGGAAGGAAATATGAGAAAGAATTAGATAGATTCTGGTATCGCTGCATTTCATAGTGAAAAGGAACTCGTCCATGCATCCTAGCGCAGCGTGCGAGAAAACACGAAACACGTCATTGTTGTGACACTGAAAAAAAACGAGGGTTTCGCATAATCGCAGACTAGTGCCGTGAAAACAACAACAGTTTCGGACATCTTTGCACAGCTCATTAGCAAAAGATCACACGTGAAAAGTGCGCCGAAGCGAGATACCAACCTTTTTGCTGGCAGATCTGATACGTCGCTTTTACCAGTTCCACAGTCTGGCTTTCTTCGCTGTTGCGGTTGCCGTTAGCTGACTCTTGTCATCGGATCGACCCCACTGCGCGCGACTCGAGAATGCAACCATATACAGTATACATCTCTCGATCCACCTTTCAACAAGTTCAGTTTCAAATGCCCTCAGAGTTTGATGTAGCATATCGTGGCTTCGAAGCAACTTGGAACATGGTTTGCCGAAACGACTTATTAGTGACTGTGCCAGGTGTGCCGGTCCGAAGCAGAAAAAATAATTAGTGTAGCTGAAGTTTCAAGAAGTTTTTAACTGCAAATTTGACCTAGCTGCGCTTGGAAAAGAGGCAACTCTTCTTCAGCACGGTTTCGCTGAACGCTATTCGTTAAACGCCACGTGAGAGCAGTGGGAATTGAAAAGGGTCGGGGCGAGCGAAAGAGTGCGGGCTGGCGAAAGACGGCCGGCGCTTGCAGCCAGACGATTAGCCTAGCGGGGGATTTGCGTTATCCAGGGGCTCGGCTGCAGAACCGTCTCGGCGTCGGATGAGCTCATTGGATGTGCGACGATAAGTAGTGATTAGTTTTGGAACGTTCATTGCTTAGAAGAGTCCAGAACGCACCGAACATGCTGGAATGAAAGCGATTCACACCTGTCCAGCTGATACGTTCCACGTTAGCGTAAGGCACGACGCAGACGCAAGCCAACGATGGCGCGCAAGCATACATACGTCTATTGTGAGTGTGGATGCATTCCAATCGCGAGTGATGCTCGTACGTCAGTGAAGCCCTTACAAGTCGCTCTCCCTCTCCCTCTCTTCTCTTCCCTCTCTTTTTACATCTCCCAGCTGACTCAATCAATCGCTCAAGTACAAGTATATACATAGATTTGCATTTGTCTCCCTCCCCCTCTTTCTTCTTTCCTTGCTCTCTTTAGAGAAACACACTCTCGGCTAGTTGTGTTGCGTGGAAGTGACGCTAGAATGAAAGCGATTCACACCTGTCCACTTGAGAAGTTTCACGTTTGCGTAGATACAGGACTGGCCGATGACGCGCGCTATTAATGCGGACTCAGCGAAAGACTCGGTAATGAGAAAGACACGCAAGAAGGTGAAGCTGTCTCTTTAATCCCTTAATGAGATCTACCTGCTAAATGACTAATAAACACTGAATGACTGAATACCCACCACTGGCCTGGTCTTGTGTTGGATGAAGCGTTTTTCCATGACACATTTGCATCTGCATCTTCAGTGAATCGACGCATTTGGTGCGACACGAATTGACTCACATTGCGTTGTGATTCGGAAGACGACACGAGTCGGTCTCACACGCCATGCGAGAACATTGTCCGTGAACAACCGCAGTATCAGTCACTGCACGTCTTCGAGTGATGCTAGGACTAGTTAACAAGAACTCAACGCAAAAAAAAACCCCAGAAGAATGCGATCTCTGAAGTGAGAGCTGGAAGCCGCGTTTCTCAGAACTGCTTGCAAAGTTCGTCGTAATGGATTACAGAGAGATTGCAAACGCGTTTACATCTTTTTCGGGAAAGTTGCAGAGTGGCTAAAAAGTCGTTTGTCAAACTTATTACCTATAAGTTGATCTTGTGAGACTCATCGCGTAAAACCAACATCAGGTATAGGTTCTGAGCCAAAAAAGCCAAGTTGGCCTAATATAGCGCATTAATGATGTGAGTCCGCGTGAGTTTGCCCATTCGTTACACAAGGGAGTGTGAGATTGTTAAGTGTTTCTTATGGTGGGTACGCCAGTGTCAGAAGCATAGACCATAGAACGACTTAGTATTCATGTAGAAAAAAAACATCTGTTCCCCAAGTGTTTTCTTGGATATTTGAGCATATAGTCTTGCAAGTAAAACATGTGTTTTGTTTGAAGAAAGCTATCAGTTGAGAATCGAGCTAGCAATTTATCTGATTCTGCTGCAGTTGAAATAACCTGTTTTAGAATAATTTGTTAACTGATTTTGTCACGAAACTTAATGACTTGAGGGTGAAAAAACCCATGAACAAGTGTATTAGTGTGAATTGCTGATGACTTGCAAAAAAGACTTGCAACCATCGAAAGCTGTCTGATTTCTCTGAGGAATGGGATAGTTGATGACTTTTCGCCACACTCACACAAGCGCGGCTCGACTCTCTGAGAATAGCCACTGCAAAAACAGCGTTCAAAGACAGAGAGAAACAGCGATTTGCGTTTGAGAGAAAACATATAAAGACAATTGGTCGAAGGGAGTATCTAATGCAATAGTACAGAAAAGGAGCAAGAGATTGCGTGAGATTATTAGATTGTAACTCGTAAAGCTACTGCACCGGATATTCAGAGATCAGATGATTGCTTCAAATTGCTTGCATTTCAGCAGTTAAACATTTACGGATTTAAGCATTAGACGTAGCATTCGCGGTTAATCCAAATGCCATGTTCGATCGCTTGCGGTTCGAAACACTCTCGTCAATGAGAAAATTCTTGTTGAGACAACGCAAGTGATATACATGACCAAACTGACGGACCCGAACTAGACACCTGATTTGAACTTGCAACCTTGATCGATTCGCTCGTTGCAGGTGTTTCTGGCCGAATGTCGCGAGCAGCCGGGCTCGATGGTCGCCGTCAAGTGCATCGACAAGAAAGCCCTCAAAGGCAAGGAGGAGAGCCTCGAAAACGAGATCAAAGTGCTACGAAAGTGAGTGAGCATGTGTGTATCATGTGTGTATCATTGCGTGTTTTTCGTGTTTGCAATGACTAATCTTTTGAGGAAGTGAGTTTTTTTTGTTTGTTGTGTGTTCATTTCCTACCACCCTGTTATCAGTGTTTACACAATAGGTCTATGAGTTTCATGAGTTTTTTTTCCGGAAGTGGATTTTTTTCCTTGTGTATGTAAATAGTAAATTATAGGGGACAATTGAAGGGATTGTATGTATAGTATAGAAAAAATGTGCATGCACGTTGTTTTGACAAAACGTCACTTTTATGGTTGCCTAAATACCTAACGAAACATGCTTAATTACATCACCAGTAATTATAAAACAATCATGTTCTTTCAACCACTTTCAATTTCAGTATAAAAAATACATATCAAATGATCAAATATTGTTTTCACACTTTCACGCTACATTATTGACTCAATGAAATTGATAGTTTTTGTAGTTGTTTCCGTAGATCACGACAAAAACGAACACAATATTTTTCTTGACAACTGCACGTCTCTTTCCCCCATGATTGTCTTTGTCCTGTGGAAAACTATGATGTTGATGAGAGAGGGAAGAGAGGGGGTGGAGGGAATCCGAAGTGCTCTCTGGTCACTTACATACCCCGGGGGACGGAATTGAAAGAGTGTGTGTGTGTGTGTGTGTGTGTGTGTGTGTGTGTGAGAAAGAGAGTGTAGACAGAGTTCATGTGGGGATAACGAAAGATGCTCTGTGCGAAAACGGTCAGTCAAATTAGGAAGTCCCATTTTCTTCGTTCTACTCTCTCCTCATCCTCAATTCACGAAAGGTAGCGGGCCTTTTTCCGGAAGTGAGACGACCGAGGCAAATGCGATTCTGAACGAGAAAGAGAGGGAAAAGAGGTATTAGTTGTGACGAAAAATGGAAGTGAACATGTAAATTGCATGACATAACGGCGAAGTGTATGTATGACGTCAGCCTTTTTTCGATTCATGACATGTAATATATGGTAATGGTATAGCTTGCGGCTCAACGACAGCACTTCCATCTACCTCGCTGACATGGCTCGATTGCAGTGTTCCACACGTAATCCTAATGACGATACTGGAACTGGCTCATGAAACATTCAATAAACTTCAAAGGCCGTGTGCAAGAGCAATTGTTCATATTCTGTTTACAGACTACGGCACAACAACATCGTACAGCTGTACGACACGTACGAAGAGAAGCAGCACGTATATCTCGTACGTTTCCAATTTCGTAATTTCGTAAAGCGTTTTGTGTGCTTTCGGCGCGTATTGACTGGCAAATGCGTTATGTAGGATAAAATTATTCAATTTTGTTTATTGAAACCACGCGGGTGCGTGAGCGGAAACCAGTTTGATGCAGACGACGCAAGTTTATTCGTTTCATGATCGAACACGTTGAAGCAATACGGATATCACATTACGACGCAAGAGAATTATATTCGTTCAATGTCATGATCGAAAACGTTGAAGCAATTAGGATATCGCATTAGAGCATCAACGCGCCTCCGCACACTCTTGCACGCAACTTCTTAACAAGCTTCTTGGTAAAACTTTTTTTTCGGTTCAATATGTACATACTTATTGAATAAGTTGAACATTTCTTCAGTAAACTCACACTCACTTATCGAACGGTTGGAAACTGGTGCGTTGGTGTCTTCTCTGGCAAAAACAACAACAACAACTGATGTGTTTTTGCAGGTGATGGAGTTGGTGACTGGGGGTGAGCTGTTCGATCGGATCGTCGCCAAGGGCAGCTACACCGAGAAGGACGCCAGCAATCTCATACGACAGGTGCGACAGGTGTCCACACATCCATCCACGTCCCCCTCTCTACCTGTCGCCGCCATGTAGCGTGTCTCGGACATTTGATGCAAAAGCCGCTTTACGATACGAACAGTGCACTTTCTAACTTTCTAATATTTCCGAGTCCTGCGAAATATCGAGTTTTGTGCTTGAAGGGTGTGTGCGCACAAACTATAGTCGCTTTTCCAATCATCCAGTCTTTTCACTAGGCACTCGTAATCCGTAGTCATTCCTAAGTGATTGGCGCATTGGCGGCAGTGTTTCGAAGACGTTCCGTGTTTAGCTCGAAAAGAAGAGGGAGCAAGGTGTTGACTGCCAGATACTCACTAATGAGTGGTCTGTCAGACGCACTTTGATCCATGGGGTGGTTATAGGATATTCACATGAAAGTGAAAGTGTAAGGAAGGGATGGCGAACAAGGAAGTTGTGGAATGAAATCGAATGCAATACTCGCGGCTACTTCAGGTGCTGGAAGCGGTGTCGTTCATGCACGACAACGGCGTCGTCCACCGAGACCTCAAACCCGAGAACCTCCTCTACTACAACCAGGACGAGGTGAGCCAGTGTCCCTCGCTGCCTTTTGATCTTGGTAAACGACGTCTGGTCCACTTCTGCTTCGTATCAAATTCGCGTCTGACCTTGACAGCTATCGTACTTTTTCCACGGCACTCACGTCTCGCTTAGAGTATCAGATTATCAGAATATTTATCTCGAATCAAGTAGCACACAATATCGATTACGTAAATTACGGTGGGATATGGTAAAATACAGTAATACAATGCCTACTGCGAGTTCCAACAACACGGATTTCGGTTGTCCCGTGGATGCGTACGTGTTATTGGTGATGCTTGTCATCCCCTGCTTGCCGCTTCTGGGGAAGTTTCGATGACGCGACACAATAAATTGAAGCAACAACTTGGTTTAGTACAGATATGCATACATATGTAGTTCGATCATGTGACTCAACTGATACGGTACTAGAGCCCATATATCTTGGAACCGCTAACGATCATATACCTGAATCACGTTACTTAAAACATGGTCAGGGTCACACCAACACCACACACAACTCACATTTTGTTGTATTTTGTAATCATCTCTCTATTCACGAAACTCACGTGTTCCTAAAAAACTGCATAAACCATAAATCACTAATATGTCACATTTACCACCTCTGTGTTTTCGTATTTTGTTGTTGCAGGAGTCAAAAATCATGATCTCGGACTTTGGCTTGTCGAAAACGGAGGATAGCGGAATCATGGCGACAGCTTGCGGCACGCCCGGATATGTGCGTTTTTTTTGAGTTTTGATTTTTGTGCATCACCCATATTTTTTCATATGTACGCTGTTAATGTTAACTCCAGTATTTCACAGTGAACTTGAAAAAAAAATACCTTTTACTCCCGTTCGCCCTGTTTCGTTGTGTGTTTCGTATATTCTAATGCCCTATCTATGAGAGGATGAGATTCCTACTGTAAACAGTAAACGTGGTGGTTCAGTGGGGGACACAAGAACATAACGAGAACCGCATTCTAACTCTCTTTCCCAAACATATCAATGACCAATATATTGAAGGTTTATTAGAGAACATAATATGATATTCTGGGAGGGAGGCGAGCCACCGCCTCCTGTCACGCTCCTCAGAAGTCTGGCTTGTCCTCGGGGCGGGGCTTCTAGCCGGGTGTAGAGAGAAGAGAGAAACGAGAGAATGGAGGGCGCAGACAGCGCCGGCAGGTCCTCTCTCTCCGGTGGTTGTCGAGAAGAGGTCGATAGGAGAACGCGGGTACATTTCGTAGACCTTAGCGTGGTGAGAGTTTCTCATCCACGACAGTGTGTCTTTGGAGCAGTTGTCAGTGGCAGGAATAAAAACGATCAACACGATTGCGAATGCATGTCCGCGACTACGTATATAGATGATTGACTACATTATCTTGCAACTTGTCCAGATGTATAGTGGAAATATATAATGACGACACATCGTTCGCTCATGTGCATGATGGAATACGTGACACTATCAGATGTGCAGCTGTAAACAACAAGTGGAAACACGCAAACAACTACTGTGTATTTATGCGATGTCACGTGGAAGGTTTTTTGCGCACTTGGTCTGATCAGCATGAAAACGATCCTGGTATGTTTTCAGAAAAAAAACCCGCAGAAAGTCGCAGTGCCTTCTTTTCTCACGCATAGTTGAACGGTCAATAAAGGCACAGCGAGCCAACTGTCGTATAAAAACATGTCAACTGACTGTACCATCACTTCAGAATTTTTGAACCTATGATCATCTCGTCAAAGGTGCTGGCTACCTTAACAAAAAAACACATGACGTCAACATCTCTGCAAATGGTTCGGACATCTCCGACAGTTTACTAGCTATAAAACTACCGTACTTTCACAGCGTCTCTTTTCAGGTGGCGCCGGAGGTGCTGCAGCAGAAGCCGTACGGCAAGGCAGTCGACGTGTGGAGCATCGGAGTCATCGCATACATACTACTCTGCGGGTCAGTCACATCGTCAACTCAAAAACAAAACTATGAACCCTTCATAGTGGCCGAGAAGCACACACGCCGAAAAGCACGGAAAAACTGGAAAAATTTACCCCACGTTTGCCAGCTTCAAAATTGATTTCGTCAAAAAACACCAAACTAGGAAAAACGTTTTGTTACTTTGTGTTTTGTTTTTTTTCTGTTTTTTTTTCAAATAAAACACTTTCGTTGGTGTACTAAAGTTTCATGCATCAAATAAAGTACAACTTCATTTTTCCTATTATCAGTTTTTTTTCCCAGATATCCTCCGTTCTATGACGAGAACGACGCCAATCTGTTCGCGCAAATCATCAAGGTTCGTTTTTTTTGTAAAAAAAACTCAAAGTACGTTTTTTAAATAAATTATTTGTTTTCAATTTAATTCGCTTCATGTGATGTGCAACTATGTATTTGTCATTTGTCGTTGAAAGGATTCATGATGATTTTCTTTCGGTGCTTGAACCTTGATCTTTTAGAAAAGTTTATCAGGGATACACACAGCGGTTTACCTGTTGCATGACAATTCATACATGATGTGTTTACCAGATTATCAAGTATTCATCAAAAAAAGAAAAAAAGTTCAATTTTGTTTTTAGGGTGAATACGAGTTCGATGCTCCTTACTGGAACGAGATCTCCGATTCCGGTGAGATTATCAACTGCTCAAAGTTTCTCTTTTTAGTGTTAATTCTATGTATTGAAAAGAAAACCTAACCAAGACGACGCGTCTTTCAATTTTTTTGCCATCTTCAGCAAGAAATCTCTAATCTGCGAAGCTGATGAAAATGACTTTCATAAAATTCATCGGAACAGAATTCGGGAATTTTGTTCACATTATATATACAACTTTCTCGAAAAAATTGCTTGAGACAGCGAAGTTGCGCATCTGTTTTTCGCAAAAGTTTAGAAAAAAAAATGTTCAGAGAATAGCGCGGCGTCGTTTTTCTTCTTTTTTGTTCAAAGTATTCATTCGTAAATGCATCTCTCTATTTTGTAGTTTCTTTTTGAAAAACGCTAATATCTTGGTTTCTCGATGATTTGGGTAGTCATTTTCATCGGTTTTTCTATAGATTATAAAATTGAGTTTTTTTCCAGACTTCTTACTCAGATTATTCTCCCTGTCGTTTTACTATGGTATTTTTTCACTATTTTCTCATTTTGAGAACATAAGTAGAAGTGAACGCAAACTATTTTGGTTTTTTCTCTGAAAACACTACTACTCTTATCAAAAAGTGTACAGATCAAAACTATAGAGAGTTGCTTGTATCTGCCCCCTGCTGACTTTTTTCAAATGTCGACTGTGTCGCCACAATGGGAGTTTGGAAATTTTTTTTGGTCGCTTCCCTTTATGTTATGATTTGCTACAGCTAGAGACAGAACAAAATGAAAGATCCGTTTTATTATGTCATCATATTAGCAATATGTTGGAAGCCACGCAAGACTCAAGATCTGAAGCCCGTTATTTCTGAGCTCAACATGACATGGATATTTCATATATATTATATCGATATATTATATCATCCTTAACAACACGATAGAGAAGCAAACAGCACAGATTTTACTACAGTTCAGCAAGTATGTTAATATGTAACGGATTTTCTTTTCCAGCCAAGGACTTCATCTCGCACCTGATGTGTTGCAATCCGGACGCACGCTACTCGTGCGAGCAGGCGCTGGCGCATCCCTGGTGAGTGCTCTGCGCATGTTCTTAGAGTGCGCATTTTCGGTGCGAAGGCGTGCAGTTTGATGTTTTTTTGGCATTTCTCTGTGAATTATCAGGATCGAGACAAGAGATCTAGTCGATGAAAACACATAACTTCAGCGAAATCAGTGTTGCACCGTACACACGAAACCTGAAACGCTTACACAAACCATCACTATGAAAACTACACAGCTCGATCTGCCGGTCATGTGTCTCATTTGTCGGTGCGCCACATTCTCTTAAAGACACAGTGGCCTGATTCTGACGATTTTTATTAATTGTTCACATGAGATCGAGTCGATCGTTTGAATGCATTTGAACGAAAGTTGTACGTGTACGTGGTGATCAGATTCGATCATCGCACGCTCTGAGCGCAATATTTTGAATTCCCGCGCTACTCTCGCACTGTCTGGTCCTCTTCTTTTCGCGTGCTCTCTTGCTTTTGCAACGGTCATTCGCTGTCAACTCGCGCAGTGAGCGGTGTGCCACAGGCAAAATGGGCGATGAGCGAAGAGGGGAGGGCGAATAGGCCCCCGTATCTTAACAACAGAGTGTACTTGGTTTTGTACTTGTTAGCTACCGCGCCGCGTGTCCACACGCCACTATCAGCGCTACTTCCGCTAGTCGCCTGACCAAACCTGCCGTGAAACGCGCGTCTTTTTCAGGATCAGCGGCAACACGGCGCGCACCAAGGACATCCACGGATCGGTCGCCTCCCACCTCAAGAAGTCGCTCGCCAAGCGGAACTGGAAGAAGGCGAGACGGGGTTTCGTTTGTTTCTCGCAACTGCACGTCAGAAGTACCGCATCCGTATGAAATCATGAAACATCAACTCGTCCGATTCGTATAGAACGAGCATGAGTGAGATAGGAGAGTGGCATCTTGGTGTCGAGCGCAGTGTCGAGCGCAGCATGAGTGAAACAGTTAAACTAAGAAAGTGTTCGTTTTCAAAAAGAACATGAGCTTGAGCACCGAGTTGATATCATGAACGTAGACAAGCTATGCCCAATTCCTTGGTCGTATTCTGAAAAAATATGAGCTCTTGTTGGCAAAAGAAACACGCGATTAGGGGTTCATACTGTAACTGCGAAAAATGAAATAGTTCATTTGCTAAATAGTTTTAGTAGTTAGAAAAGCAGAGTACGATTAATGATTAATGAATGGATAGTGTTCATTGTGGCCTATTTCTGAAAATCTGAAAAAAATAATGCGTCAAACGAATACCAAATACATCTGAAATCTGAATCAAAAGTTCTACGTGTGCGCAGTGATTAAAAACGATCAGCTGACTTCAGACAGCAGACAGTTTTAAACGCATTTTTTTTTCTGGGCCGAAACTGAACGCATTTTTTTCTGAGAGCCCTGCGCTCTCGTCTTTTCTCGTGCTTTTTTGCACTGTCTCGCTTGTGCCGTCACTAAAGTCGATGAGCGAGCAAGAAAAATAGAATAAGCTTCTGTACTTATCTCTTCGAAAACTAGTGCGGTTCTTCGCTACTAAGAATGTTTTTATGAAAAGACATCAAGAAGACAAATGGACGATACGTGCTTGTGCTTAGTCTGAGAATCTGCTAATCGCTCGCTAATCTATTGTGGACAACAAAAGATGTGAAAGGCCATGTCGCTGCTTTCAGGCGTTCAACGCGACCTCCGCGATTCGCCAGCTGCAGATGCTGCGACTGTCCTCGAACCGCGTCCAGCAAGTCGCCACCTCGTCCGCTATCCCGTTATGAGAATCGACTCCTCGACATTTCGATTTCTCTAGCTCAACTCAGATCTCCCCACGTAACTCTCCTCCCCCTCTCTCACACGTTCACAACGCATTTTCCGCACATTTTTTTTCCATTTTAAAGTGTTTTTTTTGCATTTTTTGTGTATGTATGTTTCATGTTGTGATATTGAGATATATCTACGATTTTTGTTTTTTTTTCTGTCTGTTTTTTGACGCTCCGTAAACACGCGAGAAAGACATGCGTAGGCGTACGTATGTATGCCTTGCTCCGCCAGATAAACGCTTTTTTCTCAAGATATAGATTTCAAAACGTCGCAAAAAAGAAGAAAATATTCCATGTGTTTGGAAAACACTAATTAGTTGCCTACAGTTTGTCAGAAAACTGTATGACCACTACGACCAACTTTCGTTCGTACGCTAAGGGCAAACGGTGTTGCGGCGCCCGAATTCGATCCAGCCTACTCGAACGGCTAGATCCCTTTCGCTATCGAAGCTACGAGCAGAGCTCGCTGTTGTGGGGAGTCAAAACGAGCGCAACTCATCGATTAACATTTCCAATGCTCTCCGGCATCCAGAGTTTTTTTTAATGATCATATTTACAAACTAACGTCGAGCCTCGAGCGTTCGCAAAGTGTGGGGTGGGGGAGGCCCCATTGTCATTTGCTTGTAAGAGCTTGTCTGGATCTAGTATCTTAGGCACTACTGATTGCTTCATATCATTATGATTGTGTTGTCATATTCAGATATAACGATTCCGGATAAACGATTGATTGATTGATTGATTGAGCTTGTCTGGCGAATAGTCCTTTTTTTTCAAATCGCGGTGTGTAAACCGACACACGGTTCGGCCAGCCGATCGTTTGCCGTTGTCACAGACAGTGGCACGCTTGTGCGCGCGCGGCGCGACCGCCATTAGAAAGTGCAAAGACCGCAATTAGAAAGTGCAAAGATAGTGCATGCCGCTGTTAAAGATTCACACGCGTTGCGCGGCAGTGACCGAGCCTACTTGCGCTCAAGCCGACCTGTCTGCGAATAATAATTCAAGCATGTCTAGCCGACTCTTTTATCCACGTTGTGTTGTTGTTTTCGAGGCGGTACCTGCGTGGGAAAAGCTGTTCAATCACATAGGAGAGTGCTGTGTACGCCCGTGGTTCCTTCCCGGTTAGTACACAATTGTCGGGATTGGTAAGAAGAAAGAAAGGAAAAAAATAGATTCAGGAAAAAAATAGAGAAAAGATAACACTTTGAATGTAAACAGGCACAAAGAACCGTAGACGAAAATGTGTGCAAACCGCTATGTACAAAATAGTGACCTCTATGTACAAATTATGATTCTGACAACAGCTATCTTTTGACCAGATACAAACTTGAAAGTCAAGCCACAGAAAATGTGCGAAGATGAGAGATCGCGGTGAGCACGCGCTTTTCTCATTGCATAAAGGTATAAAAACGAGATAAGTCGAAAAGACACGGCTTCCTTTATGCGAGACTTGCAAGAGCAAGACACTACCGCACGCTATACCGTACTGTCATTCACTGCACGCCCTCGAGTGACGCCGCGCTTGTCACTGTATTGACTGACCTGTTGTGTGATTGTTGTGGTAAGCCTTTGAGTTTTTCTGTCATTTTCGTGCCGCTATCATCGCAATGACGTATATAAATAAAAGCGCGCATCCACTGGAATTGGCGCTAACTCGGGTGTGTCAGATACACAACACACTCGCCTCCCATCTCCCATCTATGTGCGAGCAAAACAACCGACGCCATGTTCCTCGGATTACCAGCCAGCTGTTAGACGCTCTCGATTTCAAGCGATTTCCTATCCGAATATTTTCCCAGACACACACATAACGTTAGCGCCGGTCCAAGTTCATTTGGCAGCGGTGAACTTACATTGCGGTACCATCGCGCGTTCTTACTAGCGCATGTACAGGTCAACGGGCGTGAGATAACGGTCAGCTAAAAATAAGACTCTGAAAAACACACACACACAATCTGTTTCCCCTTTCACAAAAGCCAATCACGAGAAAAACGCTGATTTTCAACATTTTATGACTGTAGAATCGAACTGTGTTACAACTTCTAAACAACGTACTTTTGAAGTCGTCAGCATTTTTATTAGGTTTATTTTCTGTTTTTAAACCTTCGGAAAATTGTTCATCACATAAACCAAGAAATGTCGTTGCTATGGCACTATTTTCTCGTCATTTCCTCATTGTCTGGTTCAGCCGGCGGTAATGCCGTATGATGATAATTGGAGATGGACCCCTTTTCAACACACACACACACACATTTTGAATTGAAATAAGCGCCGAACTGTGAGTGCAATGTTGTCATCAGAGGAATGATATGCACGCGTCGTTACGGTATTGGGCGGAAACAAAACAAATCGTGTATCCGAAAATTATCCGATAAACATTGTTTCTACTTATAATGAACCTACGTGCTAAACAATTTCAGTTGCAATTTGCAGCCGGTTATGAAAATCAAACCTCCACCAACAAGCGTCCCTCTTTTCAATCATAGTCACGTTCCTTTCTCCACTTATTTGCCCTCTATCAGCTTTATGTCTCTACTTCTTCGACGAGGGTGACGCGTCTTTGTACTGCGCGTCTACGGTGGCGAAGTGTCGAAACGAAACGTTCAGCCGCGTGCCACACGCCCCGCAAATGTCACCACAAAGTACAACGTGCGAATCGCTTTGCGGACGTGACGGTTAATGAAACGCAAAGTGACTTAAATTAAATTCTCGATTACATACTTTTGCGGAGGGAAAGAGTTGAAAGTGTTATAAACCAGCGAGGGTAAGGCGCAGAGGAAAAAACAAGGACGAAAATTTGAGAGAGAGAGAGAGAGAGAGAGAGAGAGAGGGGGGGGGAGCGACAGGGCGTGGCGCAATTCTTCACCATCACGCCCACTCGAATACTGTGTAAGATGCATTACCAGACAGGACGAAAATAGTTTTTAGGCTCCATTGTAACTATGTGCTGTAAACCGTACATGATTCATAGTTTCATAGTGTGACGAAAATCGCCGCTGTCAACGCTTTCACTGATTCCATGTTTTTTTTCTGCCCAGCTATACTTGACGTTTTCAACATAAAAAAAAAACTCGACGCGTCTGTCTGAAGTCATTTTTAAATCGCTGTCTGCGTGATCTAATGTATTCGGGTTTGTGGCGAGTAGTGGAAACGATAGCGTCTCCCGTCTCGCAAACTTTCGGTGCAGCTCGAATTTCGATATCGCGCCGTCCGCTATTCAATTTGTCTATCGCCAAGACGCTCTTACCTGTCGTCTCGTGTCGCGCACTGAAGCTCCGATTTCAATTTCAGCAATTTGGTTGGCTTTCTCTCTCTCTCTCTCTCTCTCTCTCTCTCTCTCTCTCTCTCTCTTTCTCTCTCTCATTTTTTTCTCCAGACACTGCCAATTTGCGAAAAAAAAAAGGATCCCATGAGCGTTTCGAAATGTATGAAACGCATATAGACTGGAGAATTACGATAGCCGTCTGCAAACACTTTTCATTTCCGCCGTTCTCAAATATCAGAGAATCAGAGCAACTTTTCAAGTCTTATGTCTTATGTGCGTGCGCGTACTACATAGATGATGCGATTCCCTCCGTAAAGTGAAGGAGCTGATGGCGTCAGCTTGCAGCTGAGTGAGATCGGAGTATCGGAATAGCATTTGGCCAGCTCGTGAGTGGTGAGGCAACCTGCAACTTGTGCCTTCAGTACATGCGAACCCATGGGTCCGAGGAGAGACGTGCTGCCGGTTGCGTAGTATGTATCTCTCAGGCACAGTATGTATCTCTCGATCCTATCTGCATGTCATTAGCTCATATTTTCGCGGGCGTGTTTTCGCTGGCAGCATTCGGCTGCATCCACCCACAAATGCACCATTTTGCCGGCTACAGCGCGGAGCCATCCACGCTTGCTCGGTGCTTGTTTTTATATATCTACTTCCTCTTCCCAATCACTCTTCACTTTGTTCTCGTCGTTTTGTCGTTGTTGTGGTGTCAGCGTGGGTGGGACAGAAACGCTTATCGACGAATTGCATTAATCCGATTCCTTTTCAACACTATCAGCCTACTCTCACACTCAAATCGTTTCGAGAGTCAATGTTCGCGTGCCAGTGTCCAGAGTCCAGACGTTTATGACATAGCATACATGTATGCGACATGATAATGTCGTCGGAAAGTGGGTACAAAAAGTGTGCTGCGTTAAATCAAGGCATCACGCTTCACCAAATGAAACGTGTTGCAGGCTGCCAGATACAATATGAGAAAAAAGGACATGATACGTGAAAGAACTTCCTCGGAGAGTCCTCTAAATGAGTTAGTCTCATGATCCTCTACGTGAGAGATACCAGATGCAGAAGAGAGAGAGAGAGAGAGAGAGAGAGAGAGATTGTCGAGCGCGCACTTCTGAATAAGCGATTCCATTACTCCATTAGCGCCGAGAAGCGACGGTACGGGACAGTATCATAACACGCTGGTTGTATCGCGATGAGATGTCATGGTGACAGACGGTCGACTCTGAATCCTTCTGCCACGCCGTCTCACTCCATCCGCACAGCGTCTCGTTTCTCGTTCTGCTGAGTTTGGCGCGAGTTCCTATTCGAAGTGCACTTCACGCGGATAACTCAATAGCGCGGAGATATTCTGTCATATAGGTCTCATGAAGTTTTATGTAAAACTGACCTTATAACTACTGAACTATGCAACCATGTAATTGATATATGCTGGTTTCGCATATACGTCAAAACCGCGTGGCAGACGACTTGGCGAATGTTTACCGAGCGAATCGGCCGCGTGTTTCCTCGTTTCCTCTCCCTTCTTCTTCCGCGGCAACTCTAAATTCGGGATTGTTGTTGACTGTCAGTTGCCTCCCACACTCGGGTCGTCGCGTCTGCACTCTCCTCCATTCCTCCATTTCACATTGTTCTCTCCACCCCCTTCCTCCATACGTGCCAAAACCTTTTTCGCTGTTTTCGCATTCTCTCCACTTAAACTTCCCGGCTTCCAAAAGCACAAGTCCAAAGACGGCCGTGACCTTGGAGCGTTTCTAGACAAACATGAAGGATGGAGAGGAGGAGCCTAGAGGCGTCTTAGAGAACGAGCGATATTGTCGTCGCGAGTCGCTTCCCTCACTAGTGAACGACCAATGATTCAGGTTCTTTCTCTCTCATCAGCTACTCTCACTGTATACTACTTACATGAACTTCGCGACAACTCATCCATATATATTGCTTCGCGTTGCTAGCTATATATCTTTTCAGACTTTCTGTCTTTCATATTATCATGGTTGTGAGCATGCGATCTGACAAGAATTTAGGCCATCCTCCAGGGATTCTAATAAGTCAACTTATCAGATACGTAGTCATTTTCTGTCGGCGTATTTTGTTACAACTGCATTTGAAAAAAATTCAAAAACGACATGATAACCTTGTGTACGTTTTCTATCAATGCAAAAACTAAAATGAATTTTTCAAGTAAATTGTCTTTGTTTTGTGCGTTTCTTCCTTTTTTCATATTGACAAAAAGGGAACATAAAATGAACGTGAAACGATAATTTTTTTCTAATCCAATTTGAGTTTTCGCATCCAGTTCTTTATCAGATTTTGCAGCATCGTCCGTGTTTTCGTTTTCGTCATGGTATTGTCACCAAATAGTTTTTTTTATGTGATGTTGTCACTTCGAACAAATTTGCGTTTTACATGTACATGAAATAAGACTAATTCACCCAATGGGCACCGCAGCGCGCCGTCAGCGAGCACGCGCCGCGTCTGCGCTCTCTTGTATTCCAGTGCGCTCTCCACTTGTCTGTGGCAACTGCCAGTGATAACGGAGCACTTTCTTACCGTATCTTATTAATACATATCCGAATGTCAGTAACACTCCATGAAACTAGCGTAGATTCGAAGCGTTTCTGAGTTTTGTTTTCGCATATGATTCACCATTTACTCACGGAAGTGACAGTTTCTCGCATATATCATTTCTCAGAAAGTAAACCGGTACTTACAGTATGAAGCAACATGTTAACACACATGCTCTTATTCTTATCGCATTTCAACCAATACAGTAGTGAAAAGTCCTTCTTCTACCCCCACCGCAGAATAATCTTTTGAATCGGGGAAATACGTTTACTTTACAGCAGTGTACTCAACAGCACTCAAATAAGTGAAAATCAAATAAATGGTATCACGGTATTGTCCGTGTCGTTTTCATTTTTCTCACAGTTTAATCATAATCATATTTACATCACATTATCCATAACCATAACAACCTGAGAGATTGTACATCTTTCTCTTTCCGCGAATTCCCGCAAATGTTGGTCGCGTACTTGTACGACCGCTGTAGCAGCCTGTTCGCACATTCAGCATTCGAGCGAGGTAATATCTGTGTAGTGAACTATGTACATGTGTTTGCTATCCGTTCCACTCGGCTATTCTATAGCATGTGACGAGTCCGCCACAATCGCCCCGCGTTCCCATCAGCATTGTACTCTAACGCGCGACGTTTTGTCAGTTTCTCGTGTCCGGCATTCTCGCATGGTTTGTCGCGAGTTGAAGTGTTCAGATGAATTCCTCGCTGGCTCGATCGGCGATAGAAACGGTACTCCAGCAGAGGGCGTTCCTCAGGGCAGTCTACGAGTGGCTCATACCCGTCATGATCGTCATTCTGCTGGTGAGCACGCTTCTCTCTCTCTCTCTCTCTCTCTCTCTCTCTCTCTGTTTGTCTCTCTGTTTGTCTTTCTGTCTTTCTGTCTCTTTCTCTCTCTGTCTCTTTCGACTCGCTCTCATAAAAAGTCAAATCAACCCAAATACGAATCGGCTAATCAAATCTGGAAGGCTCCTAAGTAGAATCGTCATGTGCTTTTGTAGCAAATGTTGTGGGATACGTGCAAATGGATGCGTCTGTCTCTCTCTCTCACGCTAGAGTACACTTTCCAACTTCCGGCTTTGTGAGATATTGGCATCGTTAGTAGAGGATTAACACGCTTCCAGAATACTACTTTGCGTTCACAACACGTGATAAGCTATTATTAGCGTTACTGTTTTAGGCTGAGCTTACTACTCTGATCCCAGAACACATCATGCCAGCGAAGAGCTAAACAAAGTTTAGTAATTCTTTGATCGAGTCTCCCCAGAGAACCGAAACGAGAGCTCACTCGCAGTCATACCGAACATGAAGTGCTATGTAGTTGATGAAAATGTCACACCCCCTCAACTTTCGATGCTTCTTTTGACGCTGTGGAGAGGCTCATGCAGAAGTCAGAATGATGTTGTTTGTCTGCCGTAAAGATTCCGGCAAAGACGTTTTGCGCGTCGCAACTTTTGAATGTCGACAATGATGCGGTTTCGTGCGGTTTCGCGCTGTTCTTTGCCCGAGCGGTCGACCACCAAGTGAGCCTAGTGAATCTTGTGAGTGAAATCTTGCTGCACATGATTAAAACAGTTTTTGAGTTTTGTTTTTCAGGGCAGTAACGTATGCGGAAACGTTCCGCTATACGCGGCATTCCAAATTCAACCCATTGAATCATTGAATGCGTGACTCAGACTGCGGCCGAGAGGTTATAGATACGTGAGGATCGCAATGAGGGCCGGTGTGAATGAAAGACAATATCTCTTTGAGCATTCGTGAAAATGCCACTTCCTCATATAGGTAAAACACATGGCAGGGGAGTTAAGATGCAGAGGGGGAGAGAGAGCAGTGATCTTTGCTCCAGCAACTCGCAGCGCTTCCGATTAGTAGTCAAGTCAACACCCAAAAAAGGAAGACGTGTGATCAGTTTCTCTTAGGGTTTGCAACGCATTCATGGCCATCCTGTGGTGAAGAGTGTTTCAAAAACGCACTACAAAAGGCTTGTGAAAATGACTGTATACATTGAGGTGGCGATCTTCGGCAACTGTGTGATCGTGGTCGCCTCGCCTCGCCTGCACCGCCCCGTCTCACCCTACCTCAAGCTGTGCGTGAGCCTCGCCGCAGCGGACATGTGGGCGGCAAGTCTACTCATAGCAGGTGCGAAAGTGAATGTTTCGGTGCCAGAGAGTATGTGCATGATGCGAGACCATTGGGGATGTTAACTGCACTACTGTTATAGACTTGAAATTGTTGCCGATATGTCCGGAACACTAATATCTTTGGTTTTCGAAACTCGGAAACTAGACTTACGAGCCTGTACGTTCTCGTTCAGAAACGTGAGGTACATAATTCTAAAACCAGACATCGATGTGCTTTGAATATGAACATGCTTTCGCATTAGTTCGATGCCGAGGGTTTGGACACTCTCGACTCTTCGCTAGTTCGCCTACAGTATGCTGTGCTCTTTGCTCGTCTCGACTCGGAAGTGCGCGCACGCACTGCTATCACCCATTGACACACGCCACATATTGCATTCCTTCCTCACCCCCCCCCCCCCCCTCTCATCCCCGCGCCTTTTTTTTTACCACACGTGGGATTCTCTCGTGGCTGACGCTTGATGACAAACCGCTAAAACAGCGTCGCGTAGTCGATCTGTTTGTGTGTCCACCAACAGGGGATGGGCGAAATGAGCAATTACCAGCGAGCGCGGCGTGCGCGCTCCACGCCCCGCCTTGTTTATTTGAGCATTCTGACTATTCTGAGAATTATACGAGTGCACACCACAGTAGTCAATTACGCTAGCAGCGTTAACCATTGCACACGACTGGTCACCAAAACAAGAGCAGAGAGGAAGGGGGGGGGGGAGGGAAGGGGGGTGGTAGTAACTATGATTGGGTTGTGTATTACTACGCGCTCTGCGGCTGGTATAATCTCGTGATGATATATGTCTTGTGTGTTGTATTGTGCTGGTTGAGTGAAAGGGAAGTGCATGGGGGAGGAGACACTGCTTTTCTGTTTGAAGATTTCTCCAGAACTAGGACTTGATGAATAGTTTCGTTAAAGGCAAGCCGTCCCATACATTGTCACAAACGCATGAAATAAGTGATACGCTGATAAAGATAGAGTTTGCGAGACGAATACATATGATACGTTGGTGCGTTTAGGTGTTGATAGTGCGTTTGGGACAAAACGTTTTTGAAAACACGTAATTTAGTCGCTCTTCGAAGGCAAGGAGGTATGGCTGCACAAACCTCAAAATCCATATTCTCTTTGTGAAAAAGTCATATGTGTTGTGTGAGAAAAAAAGAAAAAGAAAGAAAACGTAATGATAACAATAATAAGAATAATAATAATAATAATAATAATAATAATAATATTATTATTATTATTATTATAAAAAAGGAAAAGAAAGAAAACGTGATTTCTTGCAGGACTCGTCGTGAACTCCTACCTGCCAGTCGTTCTGGAATTCCCACTACGTATAAGGTAACGCACATGTACATTGATCTCTTTCTAACTGCTCTCAGCTTTATTTGCCCAGTTTCTGTCGCATCGCGTTCCCATGCGCCTCATGCAGAAAGCAGATTCAAAATCTATCTCGGGAGTGAGGTAATAACGCTCTAAAGTCGGTGCTGATTTGCGAACCTACTTTTTATAGAGAAAAAAACGGCAAAATCTTACAGATAAGTAACACAGAAAAGAGCAAAGTGCTGATAGCAATATCAGTAGTATCTGTATCGTATCCACGCACGGGATTACTTGGAGATCAATTTAACTTAAGCTTAAAGAATCGCGAAAAAGGTGAGTACCATCACCATGGGTGTTGAGATTGAAAGTGAAATCATCGCTCCCGGATAAGAAATGCCATAGTGACGATGGAACATAACTATTCTTTTTCATGTTTGACCTCGTCACACAGTTTCGCTGTGTTCCCGTTTGGTCGTTCTATTTCCTTTCGTTCATTGCGGTTCCGAATCAGAGTGCAGAACAGAGACGGGCGTGTCAGTGAGTGGATAGCGTGGGAATGCCCGTCCGAACACCACTTTGCTATTATGGCAAGTGCTCCGGCCGCACTCCCTCACAAAGACTGCAGCCCGCTCCCGCATCACAGAGCATACTACTATTTAGAGACATGCCAAATACGTCCTGCGAAAGTGTTGACTCGTTGAAAATGACTAAGTAGAGACTCTCACTTCTACTTTCTCAAATCGAACAGCTTGTGAGAAACATTTCAATCAAAGATGTTTGATGTCCGTGAGAGACAGTGTGTTTTTGAACGAACAAAAACGAACACGGCGTCAGTGCTACAGTGGCATCTCTTCTCGAGCCGCGAACGCGCGAAAAGCGAGTACGAGTTCTCCGACACGTCGTTCACCGACCACTGTTTTGCAGGTGCGCCGACGCGTTTCTGGAGATTTTGCGTGTGGCGGGGATGCTCACCTCTAACTGGCACCTGTTCGCCCTAGCTATGAACCAGTTCGTCGGCATACTCTGGCCGCTCAAGTACAAGGTGGGTGCATTTGCATGTTCATAACAACCGCTCGCATTCAATCTGCTCAAATAGCCCCCTGCTCTCACATCATACATCACTGAGCGAGCAATACAATGCACTGAATGCATTTGAATAGATTAGTTGATTGAAAATTGTCACATCAATGATCCCGGATTTTCCAAGTGCACTTGTTTCATGGCCATCGTACATCTTTACGCGGTTTAGTTTGGAGAATGAGAAAGAAACGATTGAATCTTGTATCTTTTGTGTGAGAGCCTCTCCCATGAATATTCTCATGAAGCCATTGACTAGAGTGCCCCAAAGGACAGGCGTCAAAATTTGCATAGAAGATATAGTATAGCATTATTTTTGATGCTACGATTCAATAGCGTGAATGCTGGAACGTTTCTAGCGAGCAGGTGTACTTGCTATTTTACTGAACAGTTACGACACAACTACACCTCTCCTTCATTCAGAAAACGAGTAATATGAAGGTGAAAGAACGCTAGTAGAGAGCGAAAGAATAAGGGGCCCGACAGACTTTTTCGCTCAGCGATAGCGAATCGCTTTCGCTGAATGTAGAGCGATAGCGAAATCGCCGGTGCTCAAAATCGCAGCGATTTTGGAATCGCGAGAATGCTATTTGTCAGTGAATAGCTTATCGCATGTGCAAAAATGTGATATTTTTATTTGTTTTTGGTTATAGAGTTTGTTTATAATGTGTATAAGCATCAGATGCATAACGTCCAACGAACCGCTGATGCATAAGATCTTGTGTAATTTCAAGTGCAGAAAGCTCCAAATCCCGTGCAAACTACCTTTTTGATACTATAAAGTGTAAATATAGCATTTGTGAAAAAGTATAAGAAATAATAACAACGATATACAACATAAAACATCAAAAGACTGAAAATCGCGTCAAAATCAGCGAAAATCCGGAAACTACCAAATCGCAGCGAATTCGAATCGCAGCGATAAAAGTAGCGATTCGCTGAAAATTTCAAGCGAAAAAGTCTGACGGTCAAATCGCTGACTTTCGCGATTTGGGTTACGGTAGCGAATCGCTGGCGAAATCGCTAATCGATAGAGCATCTTAATACATTACGGAATCGCTGCGATTTCATTAGCGAAAAAGTCTGTCGGGCCCCTAAGCAAAAAAGGAAGAGTGATTCACTAGCACTGCTGCCCGACAAATCAAGTTTCTTACTGGTGCGTTGACACGGTCGCTTTTTGTGATGATGTGAGCGAGCCGTTCTCCAACTTTTTTTTGCTAGGGTTCCTCTCTCTCTGTCTCCATCTTTTTTGAGCCTATTCGCCTTATAGCTCTCAGCTGCATATTGGGATGACCTCGGGCAAGAAAAAGATAAGGAATAGGAAGATAGACGGAAAGAGAGAAAGAGAGAGAGAGAGAGAGAGAGAGAGAGAGAGAGAGAGAAGTTTTCACTCTTAAATTTTCAGTCATAACACAAACAAGGAGTCGTTTGTGAGAGTGAGAGCAATTCGCAACGAAAGCGTGTACTTGTGAGAAAAAAACACGCTAGCGTGCGGCGACAAGACTCATAATTTTACTCAACGTCCCCCATTTTTTCTCCGACTCTCGTGCCTTCAGTCGAATGTTTATGGAAAAAGACGGCACTAACTCACCGCTATTATTATCACCGAGTTCGTAGTAGGAGCGTAGGAGCTTATTTAATAGTGCCAGTGTGAACATTCGGCTCTTTGCCTTTTCACCGTTTGTAATACCGTAGTAAAGTATTTTCGTATAGCACTCAGTCCCACGCCGTTTCAATGCCGCATAGGTACGTTCGAATGAACTATAAACTATTACCATGAAGCATTGAGGGGTAAGTGAAGAGTGAGAGAGTTGGTGAAAGAGAGAGAGAGAGAGAGAGAGAGAGAGAGAGAGAGAGAGAAAGAGAGAGAGAGAGAGAGAGAGAGAGAGAGAGAGACGGCGAGAGTTCCCCTGCTCGAGATGCAAACGTCACAAATACATCGGATAGTGGGACTGCGGCGAAAATTGGACCAGAATCGAGTATGAGGGGAATGGAAGAGCATAGTTTTGCAGCGGCTGCCCGCTCATAATCCATTGCGTACTCGCAGCACCTACGAATAACTGATCAGTGTTCAGCTGATCGATGTTCAACTGAACAATCACGCTTTTCAGCTGATTGTGACGCAGCGCCGGATGCGCTGGCTGGTCGTGTGGCTGTGGCTGATGCCGCTACTCTTTGTCCTAGCCTGGTTCGTCTGGGATCCCAAGGATGGACTCAGGTGAATGAGACTGGTTTTCAACGGCGAGAATCAACATTGTTATAAAAAAATATATACAATTATACATGCCATACAAAACAATGAAGTCAGTGTGTAGTCGTTCACAGTATCTTTTCAGCGACCGCTGATAGAATAACTGCTGAACTCACGTTTAGTGCATATAACGCTAATGTGATTTTGGATTTGAATCTCTCATCAGACAGCGTTGCAACTCTTTGTTTCAGACACCCGCAGTGTATTTACATGTTCTACCAGCGTTTCCCGTTTCGACTCACCATTTTCGTCATCTTTATGGTATGGATGGTTTTTGGTTTACTACTAAACGCAAAATTTCCATTTTTGTGTTCGCGGTGACAACATAGATTCGGCGCTTTGTTGTTGTAATCAGACATTTCTGTCAGCAAAAAAAAGTTGATAAGGTTGTGCAGGGAAAAGACACGTTTCTCTTGCCGCGGTTGGAAAAAGTGCATACACATTCACACATGTAAACAATACTTTTTTTTTTAACTGTTTATCCAAATATACACGGTAATAAACTTATTATTATTATTATTATTTAGGTGCCGTTGTTCGCAACAATCGTTATCTACGCTGTGATTCTCTTCCACCTTCTGCAGGCGAAAAAGGAATTCGAGGCTAATAAAGAACCGTACGTCTTGGTCTCTCTAATCACTTGTACATACTTTATTACTCTTTTTCATCTCTCTCTCTCTCTCTCTCTCTCTCTCTCTCTCTCTCTCTTCTCTTTTTCTTCAGATTTCTTATTGCAGGAAAAAAGGCCAGTATCAGACGCTGCCGTCGTCGGTGCCTCGAAAGGGACAGGTGATTGAAGGGAAAAGTGGACTCATACGCAACAAATAAAAGCCTACGAGCAGTCATACATCAAACATAACGACTCGGAAAATTGGAATGCGGCTAAGAACTTTTACCATGGAAGAAAAACAACAAACAAGGAAAAAGTGAAGTTTGATATTTTTCTGCCATATATCATCGTCACGAACGCGCATCAACTTGCAGGTGTCGTCGAAGCTGAAGCTGGTGTGGACGACGGTGCTGATCGTCATCACATTCAGCTGCAGCTGGGGCGCGTGCGTGTGCTACTTCGTGCTCGTCTGCCTCGACGGCTGCCCACTCAAGTACCAGGTGAGAGTCACGCCGACCGACTGCTGTGGTACTACTACTACTAATAATATTTATAACCGTGTATACTATATAGAAGAACACAGGACAAACACATAGATAGAGTGAATACGGCAACTGTGATTGGAAAAATAAATAAACACAAAAATAGGATAAAAACCGATAACACAGGTTCCCAAATGAGCACTCATCTAATTTTGGACGGAGGGAACAAATGGGGGTTATCTAGGAGGTACGATTTCACTGTTTGATGTTTCGCAGATAAAATGATGCTATCTGCAAACTAGAACAGCGATTTACAATAGCAAACGTTTATCTCGATTCGCAGCGTCGGTATTCACAATCAGCAAAGAGTCAGTGTATGCTATGGGCTTTCAATGATTTCTGATGAACCATCAATCGAAACGAGAGTGGTTTGAATAAGGAAAGGGACTACCCGTGTCAGTTTGTAGTTATTATTCACTGCGCGCCCTCGACTGTTCAGACCGCGCTCACAACTTCTAGGTTCATCCTGGTGAAGAATTCGTCTATGTCTCTTTTTTGTGACGTGGTAGGCGTGTTATAGTTACATAGCTCTTACTAATCGCACTCTGAGAGTGAGCAATCAAATATGTACGTTATTAGTTTGTCATTAATGAATGTTCATAGACGACAGCGTTTGATTGAAACTTCATACAGTACACGATGTAGACGCATGTAGACGATGTAGCATGTAGACGTGTACTTTCACTAATTGGACGATTTGAACATTTGAAATCACCGTAAGACGAATATATTCTCGTGAGACTTGAGGGTGAAAACGTTTGAATCAAACAAACTTTTTGTGCAACTTCTGACTAACTACGTTGTTAGTTTGAAATTTATCTGAAAACTGTAAACTTCCATATATATTTTTAAAGAAAACACGAAAAACACATGACGGTGAGAATTGGTACTCTATTAGAACGTTGTTGGATAATGACGGTTAGATCAGTTCGTGCATGATTCTTTCCTGAAAATAGAAACATGATTCATATGTAAGGGTGTGGTGCACTCATGATTGAAATAGTGATCATAACATAATACACACACGACACGAACCTTCTATTATCGTGCCACACAACAGCCACACTCCTATTGTGAGTGTTCTTGTTAACATTATAATATTCTTGAGTTTTCTCAATACTCTAATATTTATAATAATGATAGGTTTATTCAGAATCAGCAATCACATAATCACAAACCCACAGATTCTAACAAATGATCAGAGGGACTAAGCCAAGTTTCACAAATGACATTAATTGATAGGGGAAAGTTAGACAAACGATGAGTTAATAAGCTTAGATTTTTACGAATAGTCCGAATATTACACGAAAAAAGACTAACTATATTGCTCTCAGTACTCTTAGACATTTACGGTAGATCCCTCGTTCTCATCCTCCCCACCCTTTCCGGCGTCGGCAGAATCGACGCCCGAAGATCGCCTGTCCACTTGTCGCACTCCCCGACGGGCCCTTCCAGTAGAAGAGATGCTCGATGGTCATGTTACGGACACAGTACCTAGGCGAATGGATTCGGTTATTAACGGACAACACATAGCTACGTAGTTGCTTATCTCTCTCCCTCTTATCTCTCTCCCCCCTCGATAACAATGGCTCATTTCCCTGTGCTGTGACGCCTCTCATGAAAGCACTTTTGCATGCGTCAAAACTTTAAATAGTGTGATTAAATAAGCACAGACTTGTGTTTTGAGTTGTGTGTTATTCACATGTCTGGGACAAACGCACTACATACAAACATGCTGTGGCGAAGGCGCAAACTAGACAAGTATGCTCGAAGAGTATGATAATACGCGAGCGGAATCGCGACTAAGTGTTTTGGTAAAAGCTAACTGAGTCTGAGAGGCAGACGTGCGCTCTTACAGTTCCGTTGTCTGAATAGCCTAATTGAACGGAGGCGGAGACACAGACTGCTGTTCGCAGTTTCCCCTTATAGTTATTTTGGGCAAATGACGTAGAGTTCTTTTGTATAGTGTAAACTTTCAGGTCTCAGTCTCTTTCGAGAAAGGCTTCTTCATAAGCAGCACCGTCAATTGTCTGGTGAGTTAGTGGTTTGACACAAAACAGGTTTTTTTTTCAAACTTCACTTTTGAAAAACCAATAAATTGGTTCAATCATGAATCATATTGAAACAGTAACACAACAAAAAAACGTGTTCGTGTGTCGATGAAGAAAATCACAAGTCATTTGGCCTATGTAGTATAGTGGTTAGTGCTCATCATTCCCTTTTCGTTGTCGCTGCGTGCGGTTGGTTGCTGTTGATAATGGAAAACGAAGAAGACTACAAGACGAGGTACTATTCTGTGCTGGCGGACCTGAGCGCTGCGAAGAAGCTGGTGGGGCAGCAGGCGGAAACGATCAAGAAGCTGAGACGGTCGCCTCCTAGTCGGCCACGATCGATATGCAAATGAAGATCATCGAGAAGAACCTGGAGGAGCTGTCCAAGGACTGTCGCAATCGGATGGAAAAGAAAGTGATGGAGGAGAACGAACCTTGGAGCTAGATACACTGACTCGCAGAATGCTTTCCGATTTGCGTATTGTACATAGCTATCTGTATGGTTTCATAAACGCTCCTAATCCATTCACGCTTGATGAATCAAGATCAGCATCATTGCGTTCAAATGGCTTGAAATTACAGAGTTACTCTAAACCACCCTTACACAGAGTTTTATCACGCATCGAGTTGTGAAATACTGGAATCTTTTAGATTCCACTACAGTATGCCAATTCAAAAAGACGGACTTCAGAGTGCGACTAATGTCTTGTTTCACAAATAACTTTTCTCGTTTCACTGTAGATGACCCCACCCGTATGTAAATGATTGCTCTCACGCGACTAGGTAGCCCGGTAGTTCGATTCCTTCCTGTTCTGTACGGTTGAAGTAGTTTCAATTGTGTTTGAGATGACATCCCATTCTATGCGTCCGCATGGGCGCCAATGGGCTCTGTCACAGCCGTCACTTTGTCCTTACTCACGGGTCTGACCGGTAGTTGTTAGAATCTGTGTGTTTGTGATTATGTGATTGCTGATTCTGAATAAACTTATTATTATTATTATTATTATTATTATTATTATTATTATTATTATTATTATTATTATTATTATTATTATTATTATTATTATTATTATTATTATTATTATTATTATTATTATTATTAATATTATTATTATTATTATTATTATTATTATTATTATTATTATTATTAATATTATTATTATTATTATTATTATTATTATTATTATTATTATTATTATTATTATTATTATTATTATTATTATTATTATTATTATTATTATTATCATTATTATTGTTATTATTATTATTAATATTATTATTATTTTATTATTATCATTATTATTATTATTATTATAACAAATATTTCAGGTGATGCTGAAACTGGCGGCAAATCCTTTCATCTACACATTGCGGATACGGGCGATTCGGGTGTCCGTGGAGAATCTGCTCGACACACTTTTCCCCAATAGAGCCTTCTTCCGCAGCAACCAGAGTGAGTCCAAAACTGTATTCTCGTGGTTTTTGAAAGTAGTCAAAAGTGAACACTATTTCAATTTTGTGGCAGTAAGTTTGAGAGTGATCGACAACATGAAACAATATAACTTGCTGAAAACCAAATCGAGTCGAACATCTTTCAGCCCGGAACGGTCCCGCCACCTCTACAATGTTGAACAACCGGAACGACAGCTCGTTCAAGACACAAATCAGACACGACTCGGTGAAAAAGTCGTTGATGTGAAACACATTCGAATCCCACGCACCTCCACACGGGTCCGCACTACCCTCTGTTCTAGCCGGCAATTGAGTAGCCATGATGACAGCGGGTGCTATTCATTCTCACGTTCTCTCTCTCTCTCTCTTTCTCTCTTCTCCGCCCGTACACCGGTGTGTATCTGTGATGTGCATGTGAGTGTGGCATAAAACATTTCATCGTGACGTTCAAAACACATTATATGTATCAATATATGACAAGTTGTGAGAGAGTGAGCACGGTGGACATGATAGAAAACGATGAAACGTCTAAAGCGTGGCCGGGGGGGGGGGGACTCATAACAGGGGACCCGCGTAGGTTTGTACAAGTTCGTGGTATTGCGTGGGCGACGGTCGGAGAGAGGACGTCTTCCAACATTGCAGTCGGACGTTGAGCATGGATGGATTGGGATCAGAGTAGCGTCTCGCTGGCGGCTGGGTAGAAGAGCTTCACCGAGCCGTCGTCCACCGCCACCGACTCCTCCACTTGTTGCGCCGACATAACTGAAACGCGCAAAGTGATGTCTCAAACCGCTCGCATAACTCTATGTTTTTGAGGCGTTACGGTTTTTCGATAAGATCGCCCGCCATTTCAAAAGTTCAAAAGTATTCGAAAATGTAATTCTGGAACCTTTGGTGTTGAGGGACGGGTCGAGCGAGACGCTGTCTTCCTTAGCCAGCCACTTCTTGTCCTGAAAATGAGAATGCATCTTCTTCATATCAGATTATCACTCTTTTTTTCTCAACAACGTTTTTTTTTCATTGGGTTCTCTATCTTCATCATATCAAAGCTGCGCACTCACATTCGAGAGACGGTCGCATCCGAAGATCTGACGGAGCAACGCGAAGACCTCTTCGCGAAGAGTGACCTATGAAAGTAGAATGAAGGAGAAAGAGAAAGAGAGAGAGAGAGAGAGAGAGAGAGAGAGAGAGAGAGAGACTCACCTGGCAGGTCATGTAAATCGGCAGTCGAAACGCGCACGCCATCGTTGTCAGAAGAGACACGCAGTCCACAGCAATCGCATAAAAACTGCATAAAAATAAAAATCAAAAAACAAATGTTATACGTTATACGTTTTCGTTATATTTTCATGTTATAGTTTAAAAAAACACTTTTTTTGTGTTTCTGATAACACTTTTTTGACGACAATTTTGCTGACTGTTGTTCTCCTCATAAATATATTTTTGAAGCAAATTAAAAAAAGGTTGTGTATCTTGTATCTATACCGACTTCACAAATTACTGTGTACACTTTTTTATTTTTAATAAACAGTTGTAACAAACATTTTATATTAATTTTCTGTTCAATGATGCGAAAAATGTATTGGTGTTTCGCACAGTTTTCTCGCTAATTTCGTGTACTAATTCCGTCTGTGAATCTTCTGCGTGAGAATACAAGGAATGCACGCATAAATTAGCTTCGATAGAACAATCCGGATGACCTTCCCGTTCGGCGAACGAAAAACATCGTCGAAAATCACCGTGTGACAGCTTATAGAAGTATACAATAAACAACTTGAGAGACTGGCTACATCGATTCAAGTCTGTCCCTATGACACTATGAATAGATTTAATCTCTGTACAATAAAACATGTGGCACTTATAAAAAGAAGGTCCAAAATTAACTTTCTTTTAACGTTATGGTTATATTAAACAAAACAAGTGTCACGTCACTACAAAAAGCATGGAGAACAAAATTCAAAACCTAAAAAAAACTTCACTCACGATATGAACTCCCCGATAAGGCTGTCTTTGTCGATGTGTTCCCAGCAGACGAGGACGACGTTGATGATGTTGGAGATGAGGTAGCAGCACACCACCATCACCAGCGTGCGGGTCGCCGCGCGCGCGTTACGCTGCAACACCAGCACGCTGACTTTGTTCGTTCCGAGTTTCTGAGCGCACCACTTTCGTACTTCGATGCACGAACTCACGAACAGCAATGACAAAACTCTCTCACATATCCTACTTATTTCCTACTTACTTTCTAATTACTTCCTACTCTCTTATGTCCTAGCTATAAATCGTAAGTAAGTGGGAACTTGATGGGAAATTAGTAGGAATTAGTAGAAAGACAATGTTGACAATAACACAATGTGCAAGCGGTGGTAACACTTTTAAAAATACTTTTTACTGCAACGCATTGAAAATTGCCTTGATTGTTCACTATTGGAAATTTGGCGTACGTGAACGAGAGTAAAACGAGAGTACGCTCGTCGCACGCATAGCCAACTCACACCGGGTTTGTGGCACGCGCGAAAGACAACGCAAAGCGAAGAGAGTGCGGCAGATGGCTAGACGAAAACGTGGCGCGGATTCGCGCGGCTCTCAAAAAACCAAGAGGGAAGATCAGAAGTGGGAAGATCAGTTATGTGGTAGAGTGATTTTGTCAGTGAGTAGACAGATTTCCAAAGCTGAATGAATGAATTTATTACAGTAATGATCTGCGTCACACATCAATGATCAACGTTTAAAGGAACAGTGGCGACTTAATTCTGCAACTAGCTCTCTTAAACGCATACTACCACTCATGCAAAACATTTGCCGTAGACAGGACTCGAACCGGTGAGGTGTGCCGTAACGGCGCGCACACGCATTGAGCCACATAGCAGCATGTTAACGAGCTTTGGACCAATTTTGAATTTGAAATATAGCGTTGCAACAGCGAGTTGCAACATTTGAAAGTAACGGATAATCGTCGTTCTTTTTCACTATTCGATTAACCTTTAGATAAAAATGATTTTAAAAGTACCAAAAGTTCAAAATAAGTCGCCACTGTACCTGGTTAGGCGCGTGAATACAAAGAAAAAGTATATTTTTAATAATTATGAATAATAATGATATATCTCGAATTAGGTCGTAGTCGCCTTTTGTAATTGTTTGATGGCTAGCCATGAACCAATAAAGTAAATGTAACCCTAGTTTGTCATACTAGGATTGTTGATATTAAAAAGTCCACGATACGATGGTGTCTTCATGTAACTTGCAAATTGTTGAACAAACTGTACTGTGTTTCTCCTCTTGTGCTTTGTTTTTTTGTTTTTTTTAATTACAGCACATGGAAATACACACACAAAAACAATCCTCCGTTCATTTGCTCGTTGACTTCCGCCTCTACTACTCCGAGAAAACTCTCATTACCAATTCTTCACGGATATACGGATCTCTGAAATAGTGTGTTTTTTTTGCATCCGACGTTGTTGACATTCCGCCACTGTCAACAAGTCAATACCATGTCACCTTAACCCTAAGTTGTCCATTTCATGAATCTAACAAATGTAGATTGCAAACACTCTCTACTTTACTAACATACTCCAACCGACTACTTTTTTTTATTTCAGCATAGACTTACAGTCAGTTTCGGCCACATGTCTCTGCAAAATCTGCGGTCGCCACTGATTCCCGATGAGGACCACCCACACTCTGACTCGCTCTCTTCCACTCTTTCATACCACCTGTTGAAAGAGAGCGACACAATCGAATCCCGCCAATGAATCTCGTCAGCAACCAGCAGCCCAGACTTGCAGCAAGCGTGGTTAGGCGCAAAAGATCATGAGACATTCACTTTTAGCAATGTGTAGCACACGTGTTCGACCGCAAAAAGAATAGGACACAGTCACACAGTTGCCTTACCTTGGTCTGACTGGCTTCTCCCGAATCGGCGCAAACAGTGAGTTGCTGGCGTCTTTTGGTGAGTGTGCGCACGATGCGAATGTTGAGGAAGGCTAGGATGAGGAACGGCGCGAACACGGTGACAAAGTTACGGTACCTGAAAACGACGATCCATCATGTTACATGTAGTCACTTCTTTTGCCACCTGAGAAAAAAAGATATTTTTTTCATTGTTTTACCTTTCATGAATTCTGTTTAAAAGTTTTACATGTTATACAAAATAACAAACTTCACGTATTGTTCACAGCTGTAGCACTGTTCTATTTTAATTAAATGAACTTTGCAAATAGGCAAATAGAACTTTTCGACAATTCGCTGCCTAGCAACCCAACTGCTTAGTACACTTGCTGTGATTGTGCGTTTATTGAAACGATAGGAGAAACGGCCTGTGGTTTATAGTGTGTCATTTGAGGTGTATGCGTGTAGTCTTTGAACACATGTACAAACATGTGGCGAAAGACGACACAAGCAATGCCGAAATAGAAGATTGTTGTCGGATTCGCTTCGAACTCGAGTGGTAGTTAAATATCCGGTGAACGGCCAGAGTGTAACAATGTTGCGGGTACGAAGAGAAGAGAGAAGAGAAAAGAGAGAAGAGAGAGAGAGAGAAAGAGAGAGAGAGAGAGAGAGAGAGAGAGAGAGAGAGAGAGAGAGAGAGAGATTCACGAGTACAAAATCAGAGAACATCGCCCAAAATAAAAGACGAATATAGCGAAGCACATCACCAGCGCGTATTTTCGGCCCTAACTCTCAGAGTTTGAATGAATAGATTGCAGACCAGACACGAATTTCGCCACAGTAACGTCACTGGGTGTGCGACTGACCAGAATCGCCAGACGACGTTGTAGGGTGTGTCGAAGACGAAGTCGCGGTACTGCATCTGCACCTCCAGCATCGTGCCCGCGCACTCCGCGTGGTCCATGATCTAAACGGAGCGACAGTGGCATTTCCAGTTTCACTCGGTTCCCCGACACTTCGGTTTCGATCGCTTTGCATAGTTGACTTTGCGTCTGTATTGCTATTTTGGCGTGCAGCGCTACGTTTATTTTCGTGTTGAAACGTATTGCAAAAAAAAAGGCTCGCCGATAGTTTTCATGACTTTTTTTTGTTGAAAACATACAAAAATCGAAATAAATCATGTTAGCTTTCATTAGCATTTTCGTGAACAATAAAGTAAGCGATGCTTATTAGAATTGCCATGCTTTAGTCCGTTCGCCTCACCTTTGAATATAGGCGTGTTTCGCAAAGCGCGCACCACCACTCGCGGATTGATATTCAAAGTGAGTTAGGAAGCCAGATCGCATTGCTCCTCGTTTCCCTCCCGCGCGCTTTTGGTGTCCAGACTTCACACTGGCCCCTCAGAAAAACCGTTCAAAGATCATGCAAAGCGATCCGCAGTCTTTGCAACATGATCAATCACGATCGCGCTCACGAGTCAAAGAAGTGAGCATTTCTCTCTCTCTCTCTCTCTCTCTCTCTCTCTCTCTCTTTCTCTCTCTTTCTCTCTCTCTCGAACGCGAAAGTGTTGTGTGTGAGGTGAGATCTCTCTTTCTCTCGTATCACCTCACTCCATGATGGATCAGCGCTAACAATCGCCTGTTTGAGTGATTGCCGCTCGGATCCGGGTTCGCTTTTCATGAAGCTTGCAGAGAGATAGAGAAAGAGAGAGGAAGAAAGCGGGAGAGAGCAAGAGAGGAAGGAAAGGAGATAGAATAACAAGGCGGCGCGGGCGAAATCGCATTTCCTGTCCTCCCTAGTGCGGCGAATCCCAGACTTAGCACCACCTCGTCAGGTTCGTGCATGGTTTATGCATCATGACTACATTCGTGCAGCTCTAATGTGCGCAGCAAATGACTGCGCGTGGGCAGACGAGCTGTCAACGCCAGATGCGCACACGCGCGTTCGCCTTTTCTAATTTTTTTAAATAAGTATTTTTATTGCGCACACTGGTTAACTGGTTTTTAGTAGGCGCAAATTTCAACTTTCGCTAGCAAACGATTTTCATAAAAATCTGACGCGAACCTTCGTAAAGAATCTAATTCCGTAAGAACGTTGTTTTGTATCATGTATGTTTTTGGGTACGCACTCAAGACTCAAGTTTACTCTCAGCTTTACACACTATTAGTGAGATTAAAGTTCCGACAGTTTATCTGAGTGAAAACAACAACACAAAGACATGAAAACAGCGCGTTTCTGGATCTTCACTTGAATAAAGTGTTTACCTTGAACTCCATACAAAGAGTGCCCTTGGAGACTATTCCCAGGAGAATAGCGCCCGCCGCAATCAGCTTCCGTCGCCTGCAAATAAGAAACTTCGAAAAAAAACCTTCATGAAATAGCGAACAACACAATTTTTCATCGGATTTGACAGCGGTCACACATTGTACAAAATTGATTGTCGACATGAACGTATCGTATCATACTGTCGATGATACTTTAGTCCCTTAGTTTATGTATTTCCAGTTTGTGCGTTTCCGCATGTCATCAGTTACCAGTAACACTCTCGGCCTGCGAATCAGAGAGACCCCTAGTGAACAGAGAGAAATAAACGGCAAAACACTTCAGAAATCACAGAAAGCGGCGAACCGTAATTCCTTAAGTGTGGCGTTAGTGAATGAGTGAGTGATTGAGTGGATGAGGAAGAGCAAAGAGAAAGCGAGAGAGAGAGAAAGAGAGAGAGAGAGAGAGAGAGAGAGAGAGAGAGAGAGAGAGAGAGAGAGAGATACTCACTTCTGGGCGAATTTGAGTTTCCGCGAATTGGTGGTGAGACAGTAGCGCTCGAAGGAGGCAGCGACGATAAGGAAAGACGATGACGTCATGCCGATGTGAGAAATCGTCAGCATCGGCACCATGTAGGAAAACCTGGAAGAAGACACACTAGTTGTTGTCATTCGGTCCCTATTCCCTAATCTCACATCTCGTTCTGGTTAAAAAAAACAAATTTGTGTCGTGTGTAAAAGTCATTAATGTTGCTGAACTCGCTCAAGACTGGCTAGTCAGTGTTTCGAAAACTGGCAAGACGCTCTTTTCCACTTTCATGTCTTCACTCACCACAGCTTGACGAGAAACGGGGAGATGAGGTAGTCGGAGAGGACGTTCACGCTCATCAGACACACATATGAGATGGAGACGAAGACGTCGAAGAACGAGAGCAGCATCAGGTACATGTTGTGCGACGTGCGGTGGTGCCGCCTGCAATAGCGACGCTCAGTTGGAGCTACTGGTCAGTAGGGGCAATGTTTGACTGTGACTGATTGTTTTGCAGCGATTTTTTTGATAGAGTGACCGCCACGTTGCCTCCTCACACTGGATACGTGTTCAGCGAATGTGTAGTGATGTAATGTGTGTGAAGCTATGTCCTTTCAGTGAGAGTGAAAGTGCGTGACGCGGTTTCCTTCAGGGACAATCAAGCGCGATGTGGTCATGCGTTGAGCCGTTGAGTATCGTTACATTGCACTGATTTCCACGATGTTAGCCGGCGGAGAAACGACAACGCTCCAGATGATCTACGGAAAGACGTCCGAGGAGTGAGTGAGTGCAGTAGAACCGCGTACGCGTAATCTCATAGCTGCGACTCTCGTCGGTTATCCGCGAACCCCTGAATCACCCACATCGGTGGCCCGCTGCTGATGTCATTGTCCACCCCTCTCTCTCTCTCTCTCTTTCTCTCTCTCTCTCTCTCTCTCTCTCCTCCCTCTTCTCTCGTATCTGTGTGTGCAGGCAATTGATTCCGGCCACTGTGTTTCGTGGAATCATTGTCATTCTGAAACAGACACAGAGAGACCGCATTATTCGAGGGTCGTCGATGTGAGCAGACGATAAACCGCGAATCACGTGTCTATCTATTCGCTATTCCGGACCTACAAAACGACTACGGAAGCAATTTTCCGCATGGCAAATTGTGAACGTTCCATTGGCCTTATTGCAACCACGCAGTCGTTAGACGTCTTTGAACTCTCTGGGTACACAATAATGTTTTCTGTGCGTTCTCTCTCTCTCTCTCCGGCAAAAAGAAGAGGGCGTGAAAGCCTGATGGGAAAGCTTTGGCATAATCATAACGCGCCGGGAGACCGAGATTCTCTCTGTCCATCTCTCTCTCTCTCCCTTCTCCAAAGCCATGCGCGAGGCAATTTCGTGCCCTCAGGCAGCGCGCCGCAATGCTATTACTGTGTCTGGGCCCGGGGCACTCTCTTCACATATTTCGGCATAATCCGCGCCTAAAAAAAGCGGGCGCGCAAAGGAAAAGTGTGCGGGAGGCGGCGCGGCAAAAACACAGCGCATGTGGCAAATTGTGCGACGCCGGATAGCCCCGGGACCACCCCGAGCGCGAACGGATATTTACGAGGTCCACTTCCGCATATATATATATATATATATATATATATATATATGGCTCACAGGCGCACACTCAACCCCCGCTACTACGTGTTGCTGTAGACTTTGAGAGAGAGAGAGAGAGAGAGAGAGAGAGAGAGAGAGAGAGAGCCGTGTTTCATTTGAGCGTGAAGGCGTAACGCGATACGGCCGATTACAACAAGCGAAAGGATGACAAGAGACAAGTGACACGTTGACAAGACGACACGGAGGTCCTCAAACATTGTGAAAACATGTGACGACGCGAAAAAAAGGTGCGCGTCTGAAACGACTGGCCTGCTGAAGAAGAGGTAGAAGAGCAGCACGTTTTCCACGGTTGAAATCAGTGCCACCGTCGATCCGAACACGGAGACGAGCCAGAATCTGGAAGAAGAGTGCGGGGTTCGATCAGCCAATATATATATATATATATATATATATATATATATATATATATATATATATATATATATATATATATATATTGATATTGATATTGAAAGCTCAACACTCTTTTCGTGTGATACTGCGCCTCTTTTTTTCGCAAACCCCTACGCGCTACGACCTCTTTTCCAGCCTTGTGGATGTTTTCGTTGTTAAAGATACAGGGCTCTGCCCTCCCCGCTCATCGGCCCTTTTGCCCGTGGCACACCGCTCACTGCGCGAGACAGCACGCGAACAGAAGAGAGGCAGGAGAGGCGCAAGAGCAGAAGAGCGGTGGCGGGAGTTCGAAATTTTGCGTTCAGAGCGAGCGATGATCGATTCTGATCGCAACGTGCACGTTGACAATTCGTTCAACTTGCGTTCCAATGACTGTTTTGTCACTCATAAATGATTAGAAATAGTCAGAAATAGACCCCTGTATCTTTAACGTGTCATGATCATGTTTGAAATCAGAATAATTAAATTTGAAAGAAAATAGCGATAGACTCGAGTCCGATTTGTTTTGAAAAACGCCGCGCGTTTCGCAGTAGCAGTTTTTTTTTCGAGCACATTGGATATTTATTAAAGAGTGCACTCGTCTTCGTCTTGAGCTATGGAGACACGCAATGCGGTGAGACACAATTTGCATGCGTTAAAGTTGAGTAGTTTACGCAGTTGGTAAAAGTAGTGACACGTGATTGACGCAAAGGAACGCTAGCAATTTCGCCGCGACATTTTCTTCCTCGTATCAAAATGAACGACGATTCGTGAACAGGAACCGTCATTAGAATTCGAGAACAGACTGGGTTTCTGGCAGAGAACAAGGATGTAGTCTCGCCCGTCACGAGTCGTGAGATGATCGCATAGTCCAAATCTGACCAGGAGCCCCAGCTGCCATAGCGCAAAGCTGGCAGGCACGCACTGCGCCCTAGTTTTTTAGTACCTCGTGTCTGATTGCAAAAAGAGAATTGGAGAGGGAGAGAGGCGCGGCGGACGTTCTGTTCGCGAGTTCAGCAACAGTGAGACAAGGGCTGACCTGGAGTCGGTCATCGGCGGCTGTTCGTAGTAACAGGGATCGTCGTACGGCGATGGTTCCACCGCATCCAGTGAAGCGTTTTCCATTCTGCAAAGACGACTACGACTTGACTCGAAAATGCAATGTAATGTTAAAGTGTTACATTGTTATGAATGTAATTCATATTGTGGAAAAACGATCTTTAAAGATACGAACACATGACAGGAGGAAGTGCTAACTCCGCACGAGAAAAATATCATCTACCTACAACATTATTCAAGATCAATTGACATAATGAGTGAGAGAAAGGAGGGGTGCTCGGGAGCGGAAGTATCGTCGAATATGCTATTCATTCGCATGAAGAAGTCTGTGATTCGCAGAAGGGGCGCTGAGAAGGTGAATAGCAGGTTGCAAGCACTGCGCAACTCGTTGAAAGAGAGAAGGATGCATAGAAAAAGAGTCTGCCTTTTTTCGCCTCGCGCTGACATCTTTTCAGCGACACCCTTTCAATCAGACGCACACCTGAGGGAAGAGATCGCTCACACCACTCTCTCTCTCTCTCTCCCTCCCTCTCTCTCTCTCTCTCTCGTTTTCTCTCTCCCTCTCTCCCTTTTTCTTTATCTCCCATTTCATCTTTTTTCCCGTGAGTGCAACTCGTACTAAAATGAAAATGATGCTCACTAAATCTAGAAATAGCCGTGCGTTAAATGGACTGATGAACTACTTGAGCGCATATAATGAAAGAAGAGTTAATGTTAGAGAGAGAGAGAGAGAGAGAGAGAGAGAGAGAGAGAGAGGCGGGTGGTGGATGCGTTAATGACGACCTTACAACAATCACTAAGAGCGAAGGGGGTTCGCGGCCACCTGTGATGAGAGGCCCGAGGGCTCACATACATGCATACCAACTGTTGCCGAATGGGCGGAGTCGGGGAGTGGCGGGTGCGAGAGAGAGAAAGAGAGAGAGAGAAAGAGAGAGAGAGATAGAGAGAGAGAGAGAGAGAGAGAGAGAGAGAGAGAGAGCAAGATGAGAGATGTGCGCCGCGAGAAACCGTCAGACTTTGCATATACTCAACACACGCTAAAATAAATCCGAAAGAAATTTAATCTGAGTGAGAAAACTGCGGAACTTGAAAGCTGGTAGAGAGGGAGAGAGAGACTGTGGGAGGAAGATGTGCATACAACACAGTCTCTCTCTCTCTCTCTCTCTCTCTCTCTCTCTCTTTTTTCTCTTTCTCACTCTTTCTCTCTTTCTCTCCTTCTCTCTCTCGTCGCTATTTGCTGCAATTAGTGGGATCGACAAGACACACCATACATTGCAATAGAAAGAGAGAACAGAATAGAGAAACATAGATGAAGAGAGACGTGTACATCAGAAAAAAGAGACAGGTGCAAATGTAACAAAATATAAAGTCTAATCAATCAACGAAGAAAAAGTAGTGAAAAAATAACTCTCGTTTCTAGTTTACAACAATGCTGATGCGTTTGAGAGACGTCGTAGACCAGACGTCCACATAGCATTAGTTGGAATAACATGTTATAAGAGACCGAGATAAGAGAGAGAGAGAGAGAGAGAGAGAGAGAGAGACAGAGAGAGAGAGAGAGAGAGAGAGAGAGAGAGAGAGAGAGAGAGAGAGAGAGAGAAAGAGAGAAAGAGAGAGAGAGACAGACAGAGACAGAGGCAACTGTTCCCTATATCAACACCCAAAACTAATGCGATGAGCCAGTGTTTCGTTCTTCAACGAAAATGAAATAGAGTTCTGGTGTAGTAAACACATTCACGGCTTTACTAATCTCTTATATTTATACATTCGAATATCACATAGTGACATAATGAGAATCTAAAAAAAAACTGAGTACTATTATAACAAGTTTAATGTAATGTAATGTCATTTTTTTCTTAGCTTTTTCAGTAGTTTACCTAGACACTTCGGTTTCATTACTAATATTCTGGCCTCTTCAACATTGTACCTTCCCGGTCTCGTGTTTCTCATGGTTGGCGCCTGATTCCTGGCTTTAACACAACTTTCAAGATCAGCACGTTTTTAAGTAGGGTTTTTGCATTATGGAACACACTCCCAAACAACATTATTTTAATAGCGAAACATCAAACAGTGAAATCGTACCTCCAAGATAACTCCCATTTGTTCCCTTTGTCCAAAATTGTATGAGTGCTCATTTGGAAACCTGTGTTATCAGTTTTATCCTATTTTTGTGTTTTTTTTTATTTTTCAATCACACTTGCCAATTCACTCTATTTATGTGTTCGTCCTGTGTTCTTCTTTGTAGTACACACGGTGATAAATATTATTATTAAAAAAACACAGAGAGATGATTCATCAAGGAGTGCCGATAAACGTTTGTTCGTTTGTTTTATTTACGTTTGTTTGCAGTTTCTCACAGATTACATTTGTTATGATTGGTCATACATCATCTAACAATTCTTACGTGAACTTCATGTTTTGACGCAACAATATTAGTATAGTGCATGAAATCAAGAGTGTTTCTCGAAAAGAGGGCACTATATGAGCTAAACATATTTGACGTTTCAGTGTTAATGTGGATATTGCAGTGTTAGTATGAACATATCTGACGTTACAGTGTTAGTGTGAATATGATATTTGAAAATGATCAACGGAAAGCGAGAGTGCACCTTTAAAATAGAACTACAATCATTCGACGTGACATCTTTAGTATATGTATTATGTATACGAACCTCAGAATTTAGACGGAGCTTCGAAAAACGAGAGTTCCTTTTTTTTAGCTTCAAAGATTGGACGGGACAGTTAAAGTATATGTCACGATAATCACAGTAAATTTTTGAAAGTAGGAAAATCAGGACAACTAGTCGCGACAGCTGGTTGCAACACAAACACTCGATATTTTTTTGGAAAAAACGTTTGTTTCACATTTACCGTATTCTTGTGTTTGTGAGCGATTCAGTACCGAATAAAAATATTTTTTGTCACGTTTCGCGAATATGCTAGTGAGATTTCATGAAGTGCAGTGACATTTTGCTACTCTACAACTCACTTCACATAGTTAGGCATGTGGCGTACTTGGAATGTCACTGTACCTTTGAATAATTACATATTTTAGATCGGCTCGTAATAAAACAGTATGTCGTAATTCATGAACGCACATTAATTTGTCATGTATACATGGTACAGTACAACATTTATGTATGTCAAGCAATTCTCTGGCGACTTGTGATTGATTAGTACATTTGGTGAAATAAATAATTGGCACTTGCGCCCTTTGTTTGACTCTTTCATCAAAATCGTATTTGAT
Organism: Rhabditoides inermis; assembly: GCA_963966185.1. Lineage (NCBI taxonomy): Eukaryota > Metazoa > Nematoda > Chromadorea > Rhabditida > Rhabditidae > Rhabditoides > Rhabditoides inermis. Next base: position 1,190,039 of record CAWZYM010000272.1, read on the forward strand.
TTATATGAAAGTTTTTCGCAAATATTGACTTATACCCAGCCTCACAGGAATGAAGAGAAATCATTGGACAATAAATCATCCATGAAAAGACCACTCATATATTTTTTTCGAAACCATCGTACGCGCCGAAACAACGAAACTCGTCAAGTAGGAAATTTCAAATTCTCGTCAAAACTGTAGCATAGTAGTTGTGTTCACGCTTTAAGGCATTACTGCGTTACTATGCAGGTTCGAGTCCTGCCATAATTATAACGGTTTTGCAGAAAAATAGGCGGATAGTAACTGTTAAACGTCATTGTTTTTTTTGTTTTTTTTAACAAACAAACAGAAAGTGGATTTAATTAGATCATGTCCTTGTTAGAACACTATTCGAAACAGGATTATTGCCGCGTCTTAGAGTGATGCACGTTTGCGTGGTTCACGCTTAGAACTGAAATTGGCGCAGCATAAGGCAAAAAAACCTTGAGACACAACTGACTACCATCAAAACATCTTATCGCGAATCCGCTAGCGTATTATGATGCTGTCCCTTTTTTAAGCATTCAAAATCAATTTCTTTTGATACTGTTCCTTCACGCATTCAAAATCTATGTCTTAAGTAAAGAGTGATGGTGTGTATTCAGAACACCATGAGATGAAAAAAAAACACGGAAAGGAAAAAAAATTGAAAACAAGAAGACATTTAGTGATGTACTCAAACTGCGTCAAAGTTCGAATGTTTTATCTCAACTTCTTAACTATTGATATGCAAGCAGCATGCATAGACAAATGACACTAATGAAAATAAACTTTAGGCTAAAAATCATGCTCGCACAAGTACACAACTGAGAACAAGACGTCATCAGTTGAGCCACAAAACGGCGTTCCGTGGACAGGTGCAAACTGATTTCTGATCGCTGTACCTTATTGTGTTGTACCTCATTGTGACCTGTCTGTATAAGCATGTCTGTAACTGTTTGTAATGAGGCGTTTCGAAATGAGCCAGTGTGCTATAGTAGTAGTAAAGTACACATGCACAACGTTTCGATTCTCATTTACTGTACGCTCTAATGCGTGTTTAGAACTCCGCCCGACTGAGCTTGCGCGGAGCGGTCGCGCGGCGTTACGACCCGTTCTCCATTCCACCCTTATCTTGTTTGTTGCGAAGGAGGGCGATTCATGGTTCTAAATGAGCGTTATGGCGGAGCGCAGCGTAGCTACAACCGGAAGTTTTGAAGAACTTCGTTTAACACCGTATGTCAGGCAGTTTTCGTACGTAAATGTCAAACAATCCTCTGGCGAATTACAGAAGCAAGTTCTTTTCAGTTTTTTCCTTCGTTACATGAACTTAGACAGTGAAACTTGATTACCTATTTTGCATATTTATTTCGGACAACACTGTTTCGGACAACGCATAATTTTTTCGGACAACACGACTACACGATCACTATTATAGTTCATTTGGTTTTGTCGGTTCGCGATACTGAGGACGGCTGGTATCGGACGCCGGCTAAGCGTGCGTTGTGCTGACTTGGCGACGCGAGAAGGCGACTCGTGAGGACACTGTGGCGCGCCACACACCCCCGCCACTCATGTCCATCGGCACTCGACTCGGCTCCTGTGATGAGACGTCGAACACGCTCGAACTCATCTCAGGTGCCACACTCGCCCTTCCAGAACTGCTGCGCTGCGCCAACGAAATCATTATGAGCGCAGTCTGCCTTAACGAAGCTGGAAGCAGATAGTTTTGTAGATTGCATATTTGGGGTTCGCTCACCTTTGAACATGCGCCTTGCGGTTTTTCGCAGCTCTCGGATAAAGTAGATGACAATGAGTGGACCAAAAATTGGGTAGATAGAAACCAGAACAATCAACGACTGAAATGCTTTTATGAAAATACAAACATTCGCAACGCGTTTGTTTGTAGCTTCATAAGATCATAAGATCACTTTTCTGCATGGTCTGTTTGACTGTAAAAAGAATATTAAAGACGCATTTAACTGTGTTCTGTTTCATTTGACGTGACGGTCGGTGTTAAAACACAAAACAACAACCGTCACGTGTAGGATGCCACGTGAAAGAATGATATAATTAAAAAGTTTTCTTTGAACAAACTTCATGCTGAAAATGTTGAGAACACGAGAAAAAAGTTCTGAAAATGAAAATGAGAAAAAAATACTGTTAGCAAAAACACAACGGTCGTTTGCGATCTAACACACGCGTCTTTTGCATTTTGTATTTATTTCAGCACTTTTAGTGAAACCGGTACTTAGTCAACATGCAAATCGTCTTTTTTTTTAATTGCGCTTTTTTAGTTGCGCACTCTCAAAAGCGATTTAACGGTGTAAGTTGAATTGAACTGTGACAAAAAGAAGATGTAATGACATGAAAATGCAAGCGTTTGTCTTAAAAATCGTGTATATAAAAATGGAGTTAAGTTTTTTTCAGGCTAAATGACATTTCACTAAAATTTGATTTGATTTTCTTAAATATCAAAGAGAAAAAAATCGAGAAAAAAGTTACTAGACAGGTAGAGAGATAATTGAGAAAATGCTGTGTACAACAAAACGCTGAAACTTCGTCATTACATAGGTGTCATTGGACCTTCACTACAATTGTCGGAGAACACATTTGTGATTTTGTTTCTTTAACTGCAGTAATTTCCAGTTTTATATACCAACTATGCAATCTTTGTTCCTGGAACAAAATTCAGATAGGTTTAAGTTCTTAAAGGCACGGTGGCTACTCATTTCTGCCACAACTTGTCACTTCTCCTTTTTTATGCAAAAGCAAAACTTTTGGCGTTAACGGGAATTGAACCCGCGAGCTCTGTGCCACAACAAAGCGCACATGCACTAAGCCATCAAGGATGTGAAAGAGATTAGTTAGCTTGTGCCTATGTCCTCCTACCCATATGTTTGCAGTATTGAAGCGTTGGGCAATTGTCATTCGTGTTGAGACCAATGTTTTTTTTCTCGAAAAATCGAATTATTCGAAAGTAACGCAGAATCATCGTTCTCTCGCGCAAAATGCGAATGTTAGGTTTATATGAATTCTTTTTAAACTTATGTGAGTACTGAGGAGGTGGTATCCATACAAGGTTTTGACTTGCGAAAAATGCTGACATTAATCGAAATGCTCACTTTTGAATATTTTGAAACAATCACCTTTGCAAATCGAAACTCTAGTCCAAAGAGTGGAAAAGTGGCCACGATAGAAATTAGCATGAAATTCAAAGATAGTGGAATAATGGACTGAAATGTGACTTTTCGGAAAATACGACATTTTCTAAGTTCTTCTCACCAAAATGCTAAGTACTCAACCACTCATTCACAAGCCATAAAATAACAATACTGTACCTGCAGCAAAAGCGCTCGGAATATGTGTTTTTGAGTCTTGCGAAACACTGCGCTGAGCTCGTTGTTATTCAGCTTCTTCAAAATTCGCACAGTTGTGAAGGCAATAATAGTGAAGAGAACCAACTGAAACGACATTTTGACATTTTGACATTTTGATACATAGGCTAAACCCCTCTCCAATTTTCCAGGAGCTTGCGCACTAATGGTTTTATTTGAATTAGAATTCATGTCACTACGAACAAGAAAAAAATTCCGTGACATTGCGAACAGTATTCGGCATATTTTTATCTATGGACTAGTGAAAATCAATTTTCAAAAATGTCGCGTTCTAGAACGGTGTCAGCGATGGTGTTGTTTGCGTCAAGAAACGAAGTCGCCTATTTTAGAATGTTTTAAAACGCGGTTTTCGCAGAATGGTAGAGAAAAATATTGTCTACCATTCCCGCATGGTCATGTTTCATCAATAGTCATAGTAGCGGAGAGATTTTTTTGCGACGACACTATTCGAACGATTTCAGAACTGGAGAAATGGAGAAGTTTATGAGTGTGCATGTTGAAAATGTATACTCACCGTGTGGCTCAACATTCCAGCGTAACCAGTCAAGCCTTTCAGATAGAACTCATCATCGCCTTTACCGTTGATCTGAACAAACACCAAACTCTCGCAAAACAATTTCGAAACACTTTTTTGAAATTGAGTCCTAATACATTTGCTGACTCTAGTACGGTATCGTACTGTGCGAGAACGTAGGGAGCGATCTGAAAAATATAACAGATGTTGATTGTTACACAAAGTTCGATGAGATTTTATTACTGCGGTCGTTGTCAAAATTCGATACCATGATGTTTCTTGCATTAACGTTTGAGTCAGGACGCGGCAGAAACGCACCACATTTATAGTGTGCTGGTTGGGTACACCGATATACAGAAAGTATAGGAATGCAGCGGTGAAGTATAAAGCGAGTGTGATGTAGACTGCAGTATAGCGAGACAGCATTGGCACAAGACTGGGTCTGCAAGAAATGGAGGTAAAAAAACAACCACTTATATGTAGAAAGCATCCGAAACTAAGACAACATCGCAACTAGAAACACTCAGCTATTGCCAAAAAACATAATGTTTCCGCGTACGATAGCGTGTTTTCTCTAAAGATCGCAAATCTTGGCCGGACCAAGTTGGCCCACTCACTTGCAGAGAACCATGCATCTGTAGACGAACTGATACGTGAGTGAGACTAGACAGAGAATGAAGGTTGAGGTATAGGCCAGAAGAAATGGAAACCGATTGAGACCGTGGGTTATAGGAGACTCAGAAATGACGAGGTAGGAGTCTGACGTAACAATCACAGTCTGAAAACAGTAATCGCCGTCTTCAATGCCTTGAATTCAATGAGAGTAGCATTATAAAAACAACTGACCGGTATTGTAAATACATTGACAACCGCGTAGAAGATGTTGACAACAGCGAATATGCCGAGTAGATATCGGTACTGGCTCATAGTTTTCTTACAGTTGCTTTTGTAGATTATGTGAATCAAAAAGATGTTGAACGGAACAGAAAGAGAGGAAGTGTAGTATGCAGTAGTCACAAACAAATGATGAGAGATCATACCATACGCTGGTTGGGATGAATTCATAGTTGGGATGGGTCTTGTACTGGAACTGTGAAATTTTTTTCTGTCAACTAGAGAACTAAAACTGAAACTTTTGGAATTTTACGACTGGGAATTTACGAACTTTAATTAAAGAAACGAAAATCATATGAACAAACACTGAAACAAGTACAGTATGACATAAATTCAACTAGAGTACCGCCCACTTTGATTTTACGTCTTGTTGGAAAAACGCAAAAAAAAACTCTCACTAATGACAAGAGAGCAAAGAATGTGGCTGACAAACTTTTTTTGCAAGCAGAAGCACCTTTTCTGATTTCTTGCAGGTTTTCTGATTATCTGACTTTTCTGAATAGTTCATCAATATTGTTTTTTTCGATACAGTTTATCACGAGAACAACGACCGAAGATCGGATGATGGACAAATGACGACTTCGGGGAAAATCAAAATGAGTGTCAATGACGAAATTATCTTTTACGAGTTTGACTGTTTGAATAGGTGTACGTTTTCTAACGACAAAAAACTTGAACGAGTTGAGGCCGGGTTTACCAAGTGAATAGCATCAAAACTTGTTAAGCGGTCGCTGGTTCGATTTCCATATATATATATATATATATATATATATATATATATATATATATATATATATATATATATATATATATATATATATATATATATATATATATATATATATATATATATATATATATATATATATATATATATTTTTGCGAACTTGTTTTGCGGAAGTTCACTACTTCCATGTGGTTCGCTTGAACCTACTCTTATCTTAAGAGAATAAAAAGACAGTTTCATAATAGGCTTGCGAAAGGATGTTTTGCTAACAGTCGGTCGTGTCCGAGAGGCCTTTCTGCCATAGTATGCGTGCAAGCCGTCTGCGCTCTCTCAAATCGCACAGTCTTTCGCCCAACTGATTTTGGCGCAAGTTTCAATTTGATGCGCGAACCACGTAAACGCGCATTTTTCGAATAAGCGAAGTAATACAGATTACTTTTCAATTGATCTTGTGTAATGACTTTATGTTCTACCGAATAGACTCTATTCATTTTTATGTGAAACTGTCCCTTCAAAGGAACAGTGGCGACCTAATTCTGCCACAACTTCTCCATTTCACACGAGCAAAACATTTGGCGGTGACCGGAATCGAACCCGCAAAGCTCGGGGCCACAACGCAGCGCCATGAATCAAATAAGGGCGTCGTTCATTTGCGCTCATGTCTCCAACCCCAACGTGCAGTATTGAAGCGTTGGCAGGTAATTTAAACTTTCGTCTGCATCCTTGGCAGTGGCAGATTCGAAAGTAACAAGAATCGTCGTTCTTTCGCAAAAATTGCAAATGTGTTATGTAGATTAATATATATATATATATATATATATATATATATATATATATATATATATATATATATATATATATATATATATATATATATATATATATATATATATATATATATATATATATATATTTTTTTTAAATAAACCAAGTCAAAAATAAGTCACCACTGTTTCTTTGAAGGATGTATCCGGACAATGTATTATTCTCTGATCTTCAGGATAGGGTCGCTTTCGTTTTCTTCAATGAAAACAAGTTTTAAAGTTCTGTTTACGCAAAAAAACTTTTTTTCTTGAAAAATAAAACAAATTCAAACATGACAGTAAAGCAGCTTGCAAGAAGGTCGACTTTTTTCATGTTCAAAACCAGTGTTAAAACGGCGAAAAAAAAACACTTATTGGCATTTTTTTAATGCAAATGATGTGTAGTTTCGGAAAAAAAGTTAAAACAGACTCGCACTCAGCTCGGAATTATTCGTTGACAACATGAAAACAGTATCGTGGACTTGAAACATACCGTATACTGAAGGAAATGCATTGCAGTCTTTTTCTTGGCGTTTATATCACTATTTCGCGGAATCTCTCACATATGTAGCTTTGTGCTGTTGTGGTAACGCTCTCGCTCAGCACGCAGCGGCCCGCGAGTACGACTTTTGGGTACCCACGCAAAGTTTTGTCAAATCGATAATACTTTCAAAACGGTTCTGAGTTTTATCTGATTGAAACTCATTTGCGAATGAAACTCCTTTGCGGGCCTACTATAGTTCTGCTAGAACATACTGGCTATCACGTTGCTGCACTGCACTCAAGTACTAGGACACTTCATTCACCGCAGTGGGAGCAAGCTGGACCCACAACCCAAAGGTCGATCTATCGAAACTTTTCGCAGATCATTCTTTTGCTGAAAAACATTGTGATGAAACTTTCAGATTTTGACCTTTGTTGACCCGCTTTCCAACAGTTAGCTTAGCCCGATAAACCACACAATTTGTACATTTCAAATTTTTATTTTAGCCAAAATAGCCGGGTGACCGAGCAAAAAAGCAAAAAAAGTTGCGGTCAAGTGTTTCTTGTGGGCAATTATCATGCAGAACTCCACTACTTCTGGAGAAGAGTATGAGAACCATCGGCGGTCGTCTCTCAAGTTTTTCTAACACGTCCTTGCGAAACTGGTCACTTCGCGATGTTCACGTTCATCTACCATGAAATACCAGCACTCGAGCCGAATTGTTCCAGCGAAGGAACCTCTATCCCTCACTCTAGATTGGTGTGTGCTACCAAAGAACCTATCGCTAAACCATTGTATGTATGACGGAATCAGGCGGCTGATCAACAAACTTAATTATTGAGTAGAACGCAAATGTTGACTTTTCTGATGGTCATTTTTTTCATCCATTTGAAAGCATGTACGAATAATGTATTCGTAATGAAGTCCTGAAATTCTAGTCATAATAACACCATTTTTCCTCTTTTGTTTCCACACTCCGGAGCATATCTTGTCGATGCAAGAACGATGCTTCAGCTGGGCACGTATGTACACTTACCGAAGAATACAACTACATCGCTTTGTTCAAGTGTACTGGCGTATGACTATGAGGACCCGACCGCGCAACGCGTGCGGAGAAAAATTAACTATTGGATTTTTTTTATGGTTGGCATATAAAAAAAGTATAACTTGCAAAAACCGGGCCGGATTTCAACCCAAAAAAGCGTCCACCTCATTCTGGAAAGAATTGTGTGGTGAAGAGTACTGAAGCTAAAATAGTTATTTTATGTGTTCTCAAGATCGCGTTTCATGATCATGATTTGCAAAACAAAGATTCGCCAAAAAGAGATGTCTCAGTATTAACGCTAGATTAGTTTTATTGTTCGTATAAAATTGTTTGTGTCGTGTGACTCAGTGTCGCCATTCCTTTTGTGCATTTCTCTGGTACACAAATATGTAGCCTCCGTGAACTTGTCATTGAAAAAATTCACGAGCCGGTAATCGGTTGTGAAGTTGAACTTGAAGTTGAACTTGCACTGCAACGACGCCGCGAAAAGCGCGTAGCAAGGCAACGTCAAGTATGGAGAGCGTGCCATTGTTTGATTTTCACGTCCAGCGACAAGATGGGGACAAGTTGCGGAGTTAGCAGCACACCATTTTTTCTCTTCCGTCTTTGAACGCCTACCCGAACTGTGTTTTTACTTTTCGTCAGGGTAAGCGCGATGACCTAGCTGAGCATTCTAGTTACCGAAAAGTACAAAACGCACACGGCCGGGACGGGAACTAGCCTTACAAGGAGGAAGCACTCACGTAATGACTTCAGGGTGCCCTCGTACTCTTCCACTGCGTACCCAGAATGGAGCAGGTGGACGGAGAAGAGGCAGAGAAGCGAATCCAGCTACAGATAACACACGTGTTTTCCACATCGCTGATGTGGAAAACAACGTGAAGGGGTGAAGGGCCACAATGAGAAACCAAAGCGTTGGTACGTGTCGATGCGTTTGTTGGTGGCAAAAGCTGTCCAAATTTTTCAGCACGCTGATTTCGATGAAATCCTTCTCATAAACTTTTACCGCGGCGGAGTATTGTCTTGACCCGGCCGCGCAATGCGTGCGGATTAGCGTTAAAATGAAGTACTGATAATTGACATATAGAAAGAATATAATTCGCGAAGACCAGACTTGACTACAACCCAAAAGACGCAGTCCGCCTGATTCTGAAAAAAAACAGAAAATTTTCACAGTTCAAGTCTCCTCGAAGCCTTGGGTGGTGTAAAGTAATGATGCGAGTAGTAGCGAAACTGCTATGTTTTTTTTTCGCCACAAGAAATTTTTAGGAGGAAAGAGAGAGATACTTTATTTTAACGCTAATCCGCACGCATTGCGCGGCCGGGTTAAGACAATACTCCGCCGCGGTAAAAGTTTATGAGAAGGATTTCATCGAAATCAGCGTGCAGAAATTCTGGACAGAATTTCTGCACGCTGATTTCGATGAAATCCTTCTCATAAACTTTTACCGCGGCGGAGTATTGTCTTAACCCGGCCGCGCAATGCGTGCGGATTAGCGTTAAAATAAAGTATCTCTCTCTTTCCTCCTAAAAATTTCTTGTGGCGAAAAAAAAACATAGCAGTTTCGCTACTACTCGCATCATTACTTTACACCACCCAAGGCTTCGAGGAGACTTGAACTGTGAAAATTTTCTGTTTTTTTTCAGAATCAGGCGGACTGCGTCTTTTGGGTTGTAGTCAAGTCTGGTCTTCGCGAATTATATTCTTTCTATATGTCAATTATCAGTACTTCATTTTAACGCTAATCCGCACGCATTGCGCGGCCGGGTCAAGACAATACTCCGCCGCGGTAAAAGTTTATGAGAAGGATTTCATCGAAATCAGCGTGCTGAAAAATTTGGACAGCTTTTGCCACCAACAAACGCATCGACACGTACCAACGCTTTGGTTTCTCATTGTGTCAATACTGCAAACATATGGGTAGAGGACATGCTAACTAATCTCTTACACATCCTTGATGGCTTAGTGCATGTGCGCTTTGTTGTGGCACAGAGCTCGCGGGTTCAATTCCCGTTAACGCCAAAAGTTTTGCTTTTGCAAAAAAAAAGGAGAAGTGACAAGTTGTGGCAGAAATGAGTAGCTACTGTGCCTTTAAGAACCTATCTGAATTTTGTTTCAGGAACAAAGATTGCATAGTTGGTATATGAAACTGGAAATTACTGCAGTTGGAGAAACAAAATCACAAATGTGTTCTCCGACAATTGTAGTGAAGGTCCAATAACATTTATGTAATGACGAAGTTTCAGCGTTTTGTTGTACACAGCATTTTTTCAATTATCTCTCTAGCTGTCTAGTAACTTTTTTCTCGAAAATTTTCTTTTTGATATTTGAGAAAATCAAATTAAATTTCAGTGAAATGTCATTAAACCTGAAAAAAATCATTTTTAGATACACGTTTTTTAAGACAAACGCGCGCATTTTCATGCCATTACATCTTCTTTTTGCCACAGTTCAATTCAACTTACACCGTTAAATCGCTTTTGAGAGTGCGCAACTAAAAAAGCGCAATTAAAAAAGACAATTTTCAGGGCCCTTGCTCGAAATTGAACTATATGGCTCAATCGATAGCCAAGGGCTTCATAACCAATGTTGTCTATGATCATTTTTGCTGCGGAGCACGTTCAAGTACCGTAATCCTCGTCCAAAGTTTCAAAATTTGCATACAGAAAATTTGAAACGTAAATATCTCGAAACGTATGGCCGATCATGTGGATTTGAAAACGGTTTTCGACTAGTGACCTCCAGGGTATCTCTGATATCAGTTTGGTCAACATCGGCTTCGGTGACCTAAACGACACTCCATGTAAGAATTTTTGAAAACTTTTTAGTTAAGAACTTTGAATGCTCCTTGTGTCTGAATGAGCGATTTTTTTACTTCCGTCACAGTGAGTGCACTGTTAGAACAGTGTCGCCCTGCTTGACTCCGCAAGTTGTCTGTAGATGGTCGGCGCAGCAGATGCCGCTCCTGTCTTCTAGTTGTCTTCTAGTGTCTGTCTGCGTCGTAAACAGCTCGGAGCCCCCCTCCCCTGTGTAATTGTGATCTCTTGAATCGATACAAACTGTTTCTCTTCACGCAACTTTGAAAAAAGTATTGACCAACTTCATTTCAGGATAAATTCGACATTGAAGATAAAAACTGGTTGAAGAAGTAGCAGTCTGGCACAGAACTCAATCACAAACTCACATAAATGATAGAAAATCGATGTGTTGTTAGCAGAAAAAAAACACTGCATTATATCATACACACAAAAGTACTCAATAACGCTACAAAACTGTAGTATAGAAATAATATAGACAACTGCATTCTACCACCACTACTTCTCGCCGTCGCGGCAGTCGATGCGCACCGCGTAGACGTGCCTGTCCTTGTCGAGTCTCTCAAATGTGAGTGCGAACGGCAGAAGCTCGGACGCGCCTTCGCGAGACACCTGTGCCACATCGGATTGACGACAATAGAGCCACTTGTTGTGTGTGTTGCTAGTAGTCTCACTGACTACAGGTTGCGAGTCACACGCGAGTGGTACGCGAGTGGGTGTCATTTTGCGAGTGGGGAGCGAGTGAGACGCGAGTGGTTTCGTGCGAGAAGAAGGAAAGTGCGGGATAGAGAGACGTGCGAGTGGCGCGCGTGTCAGCAGCGAGTCGCAATCCACTCGCGTACCACTCGCAACCTCTTTTCAAAGTTTTGCAGCGGGTCTCGTCGCGATTAGCCTGTTTTACATGTGAAATACGAAATCACACACACACAAACACGCATTTTCGACTAGCACACAACGCGTTATATTCAGAATGTTTTTTTGTTTTGTTTTTGTGGCTGCATTATGTTTATGTATAGTGTAGGTTTATGGAACGTCGTGCTTGTTTTTCGATGTTCTATATTATCATAACGATTATCCACTATGACATTTACAGTTTCGTCATATCTGTTCATACTGCTTCCAGTCAAGATTCCGCCTATCTATTATCACCTAAACAACAAAGGTAAGAGAGTTTTCTTATCGTTTCAGTTGATCTTCAACATGAGCCAGCGGCAGAGCAGCAATGATCAGGTGAGATTTTGTTATTTTGATGTTTTGCTAACATTACTGATCTATTTTTGCAGTTACGCCACCTGTACACGGACCAAGCGACCATCGTCACGATTCGCAGCTATCAAGAAATCAAGCACACAGTCACCTTCAAGCAAGATCAAGATTACCAACGCATACCCGCATACCCGCATACGGCATACGTCTACGCTTTCGTATACTAAATCCATCACAATTTCATGATTCAATGTGTTTTCCATGCGATAAACGTTTTTGAGTATATTCGAATGTGTTTTGGGTATCGGAATGAATGGGGTACGAATGCAAAAGCGAGGGAGGGGACGGGGCTAGAAGGAGAAATAAAAGTGGGCGTGGCCTGCGATGTGTGCTTGATCCGCGCGAGTGGCGCGCGACTCGCACGCGAGTCAACAGCGGGTCGTTGGCAGGGATGACAATTACTCGCTGTTCACCCGCGTGCGAGTCGCGTCTCACTCGCAACCTGTAGTCAATGCTAGACTAAACTGTGCGATTGTCGCTGTGATGTTCTTGCGAGTCCATCTTGCGAAATAGTCACACATACTGATTTGTTACTATTGAGCATTGTGATTTTCTGATATTGATGAAAACTCGGACCTCGAATCGCAGTCGCCACGTCTCCTCCTTCCAGTCGCCGAGTAGGGACATGCGCTGAAAGAAGCACACGGGCGATAGTTATGTCTGCTCGCAGAGCAATGGACACGCTGAGGGGACCTGTCTGTCGCCGCAAGCGCACACTAGCATGGTAAAACTGTGAAAGCGCTCACTGAACAGAGAAAAAAACGTTCTCAATCTCTCTGTTGGCGTGGCCAAAACGAATGATCAAAAAAGAGAGTAAGTTGACAGACAGGCCCCCTGTGTGTGATTCGCGTCGACTGACCGCAGGATGTGGCTGGAGTGCGGTGAGCAGGCGGGCGATCGGCGCCTCGGACAGAATCGACAGCGACTCGATGTGGAGACATAGCGCGAGGGAGAGAGACGGGAGAGCGGACGAGAGGAACAGCTGCGAAATGACGCGTGCTTTACCGGATAGATCTCATCACCATTTCTCTTTTGCTCACGGCAGTTCGGGTTCCTGTCTTACTTTCTCTCTGTGAATACACGAACAATTCTTATCTATACCGTAACTGTGAAACTTGTGTTTTGCACATTGTACTTTTCAGCACAAATCAAAAGCCAGTGTTAAAATTATTTGTATGAAACCTAAACTAGATGTATGCGCCAAGTCCCAAGTGTGCTAGAAATGACTCATGCGCACGTACAATAAAGATCGCAAAACCAAGTTGTTACGTCTAAATAAATGGTCCAGCGATAACTGAGACATTAGAACATATTCCCTAGACTGCCATGACTAGCGCGCTTTGCGCGCTAGAAATATAAGTATGAAAAGAAGAGAAAATCATCTATCGATTGATGTATAGATTGATTTTATATATGCTCTGGAAGTGAAAATAGGAGCTGAGCTAGAAGTGCTGTTGTCAGAGTCTTCCAGTAGATGAGTGATCTTTATTTTTTCCTTAATTCTAATTTACAGTATTATCAATTATTCGAAGAGCGTGACAGTCTATCCTATCAGTAGCTGGTTGACAATTTTTGCAGGGATCGAAGCAGCGCCTCCGGATTGGGAGACGGTCGCTCTCGCCACTAGACCACTTCGGCTCGACTCGTGCCATTGCGAAATGAGAGACGTAAGCAAAACAGTGCACACGCGTTAGCGTTCAAAACTTTGAAACGTAATAACTCAAAACGTATGGTCGCTCAGAAAAAAGTGAAAGCGGTTTTCAGCAAGGGGTATCCTATGGTACGTACGGTACAAGTTTCATCCGGATCAGCGAGTGTGAACCTAAACACTACCCATGTTAAACCGTAATCATTAGGAAAGAGCAACATACTGCGCACCAGGTTTAAACGTGGCCGTTTGCTAATGACAAGCGGCAATGCTCCCATTTATATAGGGACATTCGGCAGAGGAGTGAGTGATTGCGTAAAGGACCGTTTATACTACACAACGCGTCAACTTGACGCGCTGCGTCAAGCGTCAAAGTTGACGCCTCGCGTCAAGAATTTTGACGCCTCGCGTCAAGAATTTTGACGCCTCGCGTCAAGAACTTTGACGCCCCGCGTCAAAAAAAAAACAAAGGAAAAGTGATGTCACTTTGACTCAGCGTGTCAAATTTCGGCAAAATTTTTGGCGCGAGGCGTCAAAATTCTTGACGCGAAGCGTCAACTTTGACGCATGACGCAGCGCGTCAAGTTGACGCGTTGTGTAGTATAAACGGTCCTTAAGTTAGTAACACTGGCACTTTCCGCTCACTACATGCAATGAAAGTACGTCTTTTGTAACGGCGGGATACAACTATAGGAACGGAGTTCCTTTCAACACGAGCACGTACCTCGAGTCTCTCGGCGCACCGATTCACGATCGAGGCGTCCTTGCCCACGTCGCTGTTCTCGTAGCGAGCCAGCTGCGGACACGCGGAGAAGAAGTCACTGCGACCCAGAGAGCCAGAGAAACCGGTCACAGTGGACAGCTGCAAACATGCATCTCCGAGAATGAGAGAGAGAGAGAGAGAGAGAAATAGAGAGAGAGAGAGAGAGAAATAGAGAGAGAGAAATAGAGAGAGAGACAAGAGAGAGAGATAGACAAGAGAGAGACAAGAGAGAGAGACAAGAGAAAGAGACAAGAGAGAGACAAGAGAGAGAGAGAGAGAGAGAGAGAGAGAGACAAGAGAGAGAGAGAGAGAGAGAGAGAGAGAGAGAAGGAGATAGAGAGAGAAGGAGATAGAGAGAGAAGGAGATAGAGAGAGAGAAAGAGAGAGAGAGAGAGAGAGAAAGAGAGAGAGAGAGAGAGAGAGAGAGAGAGAGAGAGAGAGAGACGCACGCCCTGCCAGCTGTCGAACACGGCATCGCCGACCGCGCACCCCTTGCCGCACTTGCACGCAGAGTCGAAGAACAGCGACAGCGACTCACACGAGACGACCTAAATGGAATTTATACTATGCGAAAAATGGTGCACTATCGAAAGTGATGCCGGACACACTGATCGGAATGTTTCGACGACGACTCGCTATAAGCATGGATTGTTCACGTCAGAACCGGACACCGGACGTTTACTGTTACTGACCGAGCTCAAAGCGTGGAAGATGTCTCTCCAGCTGGGGTAGCCTGTGGATGGAGGCGCGGAGGGGGGAGTGGACAGGTGGTGGCGGTGCCGCGAGCAGAACGTGGCAGACAGGTCGGCGCTGCAACAAATCACAATCGTCCTTACACTCTATATCAAGTTTTCCCAATTTCCCAAAGAAACACGCAGTGACCAGTTGGTAAGAAGAGATGTGTTAGCGATGAGAGCGATGAGAGAGAGAGAGAGAGAAAGAGAGAGAGAGAGAGAGAGAGAGAGAGAGAGAGAGAATGCCCACCCCATCGCCTTGACGGTGAACGACTTGAACACCTTGCCGGCGGGTCGGAAGCAGAGCGAGAGCATGCGGGCGAAAGAGAGCAGCACGTGCGGAGAGCAACCCGTCTGCAAGCGGAGTTGTTACCAGATGAAAAAAGAGAACTACACTCGGTGAACCCGAGCGCGGTCCACCGCGCACATCTCTAGACTATCCCTCTCTGCTTACAGTGTCGATTTCGACGTTCTCGATGAGATCCATGTGGAGGAGATCGATGAACTGACGCCACGCCGCCGACTGCCTGAAGTCACATCTACTAACTGAGCTTCAATCGTGCTACTGATTTCGACGTTTGTAACATGGCTTCTCATGCCGCCTTTCCTATGGTAGGCAAGAGGCGCGTATTGGTCTCGTATCTTCAAGATTTATTTATCAGTTTGATAGTACGAAACGATTCTCGTCAGCTCACCTCGTCTCGCCGTGTCCATCAACGGACACGGAGACGAGACCCGGCTGCTGTCTCTGCGAGGGAGAGGCGCGGTGCTCGGAGAGGTAGAGACACGACTGCAAGGGGGGAGATGGCGAGAGAGAGAGGAAGAAAGGGAGAGAAGAGAGAGGAGCGAGGGAGAGAGGAGCGAGGAGAGAGGGAGGGAGGGAGGGGGAAAGAGAGAGAGAGAGGGAGGGGGAGAGAGGGGGAGGGGGAGAGAGAGAGAGAGAGAGAGAGAGAGAGAGAAAGAGAGAAAGAGAGAGAGAGAGAGAGAGAGAGAGAGAGAGAGAGAGGAGAGAGAGAGGGAAGGAGAAAGAGAGAGACCACCTCACCTCGGCCACATTGTACACCACCACCGTCGGCACGGTGAGGTTGTACACGCGGTTCAGCAGTTGCCTAAAGCTCATACCGTGAATTAAGTACTCTATAATCTTCAACAATCCAGCTATACCACAAGACGCAATGTGTGAGTGTGACTACTGAAAACAGTAGCAGACTATCCGATTCGATGTGCATCTACACATTCCGTTTGACTACAGTGTCAATGTTGAAATAGTGGACTGATGAGTGAACATGTGGTCAAGAAAAAAAGTGAAATCGGCTACACATGGCACGCGAAGAGACCGCCACGTGACTGACATAGCGCGGACGTTTTTTTTTGTCAAGGTGCGGTCAGTCTCTTCGAAAGCAATTCCGAAGTGTTTCGAAGGGATAACAAGGCATTCCGAAGTGTTCGGGGGTATTCGGGAGTATTCCGAAGGCAATTCGGGAGTGTTCAGGGGTCAATTCGAAAGGCGATTCGGGAGTGTTTCAAAGACATTCGGGAGTGTTTTGAAGAGACTGACCGCAACTCCATCTACCAACTGTCCGACCCACCAGTTGTGCACGTGTGCCGAGGCGAAGTTGAGCACGTCGATGGAGGCGAGGTGGACGAAGATGTGCGCCAGCAGCTCGTTCGGAAGCGAGAAGATCGGCGCCGTCTAAAGAATCACGACTGCATAATAGGCTTTTCGCACGTGTGATATCATATGCACGGCGAAAGAATGCAACTGAAACACGTCGGGCTACCAGCTACTGCCGCGTCCATGTATGTACTTCTGGATCAGGCGAAGACGGGCAGTCAGCTACGTCTCGTGGCAAACTATTTACACTTAGACAGGGACCGAACACTCAACACATACAGCGATACAGCTTCATTCGCGTTTTTCGATACGTGACGCAGTTGTTTTTTGCTCTGAACCGTAAACTGTAGGCTACTATTGCGCTGACCGGTATCTGCTGGCTGGCGTTGTTGGTGACGGTGCGGCTGAGCATCTCCTGGTACGCGTTCTTTGCGTTCGGCACCACCCCTGCAACAATGAGAGCACGTCTCAGAGACGACTCGAATGAGCGCAGCTATCAGAGACGTATTTGTAACTGTATGTGTTCAAATATGTGTTTATTGGTTAAGATTACACACGGTGATGTTGGTACAGAGTTGTAGCATGAATGGTGTGATTGTTTGTGAGCGATATATATGACTGGCGACTAAAAATCCAAATCGTGACGCCACCCCACAGTGCGGGAATGAAGTTTTTAGGTGTTTCTATTTCATGAAATTGTTTGAAATGATTATAGAATCAATCTTTAGCTATTACAAGACATGTCTGTTTTAAAATATCTGAATTTTGAACAAGTTGAAATTTTCATGAAATTTTCAAATTGTATAAAATTGAAGTTGAAGTTGTCAATCATACTTCTATTATCATTAGAATATGATGAGAAGTGCTTAGAGTCGAAAATAATAATTCAGAAAGACGTAGTAAGCAAAAGTGTGGCGTCACATATGTGACTCGTTGTTTCTGCTCACACTCACCGAAGATGTTCCACCGGTTGCGGATACCGAACATCGTCTAGCTGTTGAAGGAAGGTGAGCGCTGCAAGAGAAATGCGTATGAAGTGGTGGCAACAAGTGGGTGTCTTGTCTGACAGCAAAAAAAAACAAGAAACGAGACAAATTCTGTCCGCGAAATGCAGTTGGCCTGAATTGTCTTCGGCTTGAAACGAGAGACCACATACATATCAGCAAGCGATCGGAAATGAATTGGACGCAACGATAGGGTGATTCCTGCGATAAGGACAGCGCGTGTTTTGCACGAAATCGCGCGCGGGAAATTCTGTGAGAGAGAGCGTGAAAGAAAGAGACGCAGGGCGGACATGCGGCAACACGAGCGCGCAAGCGGGCCGGGCAAAGTCCAATCAACAACCGCCGCATGGAGAAACGCTTTTTCTGGAACTGCAAACGTGGCGCGCAAACTCAAAGAACGACCAGTTGATGAACGGCCGTCAATCAGGTCGAGCGATTCCGGAGAATAGCGATTGATGGAAAAAGCACACGCTGCGTGGTGGACCGCGCCGGGCGAACGCAATCAATAGAGTGAACGGCGTGGGACCGACGGGGCTGCCGGCGGGCACGGCTTTTATCCCGCCGACCGGGTGTTCTCTGGTCACGCAGAGGTCACAAGACCTCCGCCCGCGTTCGCGCCTTTTTACACCAGCCTGCCTCCGGCTAGTACACTCCGATAAAAAAAAAAACCCGATATAAAATAAATCATGTTGTACTCATGTCTGAAGAGTACTTCCTACTTCCGTGATTGATTGAGTTTGTCTCTGCAGAACGCAACAAAATCATGTGCACATAATATTTACAAAATACTAACACAAACCTTCTTCCGTTTTTTTTTCCTTTTCTCACAATTTTTTTTATCTATACCTCTCTCTCTCACTGCCTATTCTTTATTTCTCAACTCTAGTTAAATGTCTCACTTCATGATTTTAACAGTCATATTGATTAGAGCAGAATTTTCCGTGATCGAAAAATCTGCGCATTTCGCCTCGTGTTCATTTGCAAAAACATGCCATAACAACTACAAACTCTACATCAGGTCGCTGCACGATAGAACATGAAACACAAATTTCAAAAAAAAACTGTTCGACATTTGGATTTTTTATAACGAGTTATGAGTCTGGACATACGGTCGCCAAAGGAAATTTTAGGGGGGGGAGAGTGGCGACGAGCCCGAGCGGCGCTGGCGCGCCGCTCGGGCTAGGGCCGCCTTCGGCGGCCTCAAAACTCGAACATCAAAACTGAAATCATAAATAAAATCTACTTTCAGAACTAAAATATGTCCACAAACCTCTAATCTAACTAAGAAGTACATTACAAGACAGAATACCAAAAATGAAGACAATTGAACGTTGTTCACAAATTTGTTTACTTGTTTACACTTTTTGTAAACAACATTTTTTAACTCGCCTTCAAGTCTACTACACGTTATACACCTTTAAAACACGTTTACAGTTTGTTTACATTTTTGTTTACTTGTTTACATCATCTGTAAACAACATTTTTGGACTCACCAATAATGTTACTGAACATTTGACATCTTCAAAACACATTTTCAGGATGTTTACAAAGTTGTTTACTTGTTTACATCATCTGTGAACAACATTTTTGAACTCGCTTCCAAGTCTACATCATCTTAGATACCTTCAAAACAAACTTTAAATTTGTTGATAAAGTTGTTTACTTGTTGACAAACATCTGAACAACAACATCGCTGACTTGCCTCCAGGTCACATACCAAGTTTGGACTCTTCAGCATCAAAACTGATCGAGTTACAACATTACCATATTTGGAAATATGCAAATGAGGTCAGAAACCAAAATTTAATTTGTCGACCCTACACTAACCTAACCCTAAAAGGACACCTCAGTAACACTAAAACTGACCGAAAAACAACATTACCATATTTGGAAATATGCAAATGAGGTAAGAAACCAAAATTTATTTTGTCGACCCTACAGTATTCTTACCCTAAAAGGACATCTCAATAGCTCAAAAACGAAGCCTAGTTTACATAAAACTGGCCAGCTCTCAAATTCTATGTTCTCAGATATGCAAATTTTCTAGGGAGAACCCATATAAGGAATGGTCATATCAGGACCCCAGGTAAACGATTGCATGCCAGGACCACCTAGAATCTAATTTCCATACCTCAACCCCCAACGATCACTACAAAAAGAGATTCTCATCCGGAAAGACAAACAAACAAACAAACACCATAGCATAATTTATAGGGGGTGGGCGGGTGATGACTAGCCCGAGCGGCGCTGGCGCGCCGCTCGGGCTAGGGCCGCCTTCGGCGGCCTCAACACTCCAACATCAAAACTGAAATCATCACTCAAATCTAATTTCATAACTAAATTATGTCCACAAACCTCTAATGCAACTAAGAATTACATTACAATACTAAATACCAAAATTGAAGACAACTTGACGTTGTTTACAATTTTGTTTACTTGTTTACACTTTATATAAACAACATTTTTGAACTCGCCTCCAAGTCTACTACACGTTACACATCTTTAAAACACAGTTTCGGGTTGTTTACACATTTGTTTACTTGTTTACAACGTTTGTAAACAACATTTTTGAACACACCAAGAATGTTACTAAACATTTGACATCTTTAAAACACATTTTCAGGTTGTTTACAAAGTTGTTTACTTGTTTACATCACCTGTAAACATCATTTTTGAACTCGCCTCCAAGTCTACAACATCTTAGATACCTTCAAAACAAACTTTAAAATTGTTTACAAAGTTGTTTACTTGTTGACAAACATGTAAACAAAAACATCGCTGACTTGTCTCCAGGTCACATACCAAGTTTGGACTGTTTGGCATCAAAACTGACCGAGATACGGCATTACCATATTTGGGAATATGCAAATGAGGTCAAAAGTCAAAACTTAACTTTTCGACCCTACAGTACCTTAACCCCAAAAGATCATCTCAGTAGCTCGAAAACGAAACAAAGTTTACATAAAAAATGCTTAAAATTTTGTCTGTCCATGAGAATTCCGGTCAACCCATATAAGGAAACGTCGAATCAGGACCAAAAGTGAACGATTGAACTTGTTTACTTGTTTACTTCACTTGTAAACAACAAATATGAACTCAGTACTTGGTCTACTACATGTTAGATACCTTCAAAATGAGATTTGGAGTTGTTTACTTATTTGTTTACTTATTTACTTGACTTGTTTACCTAATGTTTCAGACTTGTTCACTTGTTTTTTGTACCAAGTATGAAGATGATAGCTATTATAGGAGCTGAGATGAAAACATGACCTTGTTTGGACTATTCAAATGAGGTTTATTTATATAAGTTGTAAACCAAACAGTTTGTACTCCAGTATTTTGTACTTATACCAACTATCAAGATTGTAGCTATCATAGAAGCTGAGTTATAAACATGACTTTATTTGGGATATGCAAATGAGGTTTAATTGAATAAGTTTTACACCAAACAGTTTGTACTCCAGTACTTTGTACTTTTACCAACTATCAAGATCGTAACTATAATAGAAGCTGAGATTTGAAAATGACTCCTTTATTGAGTATGCAAATGAGGTGTATTTAAATAAGTTGTACTTATACCAAACAGTTTGTACTCCAGTACTTTGTACTTATACCAACTATCAAGAGTGTAGCTATAATAGGAGCCGAGATGTTAACATGACCTTATTTGGAGTATGCAAATGAGGTGTATTTAAATAAGTTGTATACCAAACAGTTTGTACTTCAGTACTTTGTACTTTTACGAACTATCAAGATTGTAGCTATAATAGGAGCTGAGTTACAAACATGACCTTATTTAGGATATGCAAATGAGGTTTAATAAATAGGTTTTATACCAAACATTTTGTACTTCAGTAGTCCGTACTTGAACCAAGTAAAAAGATCGTAGCTATAATAGGAGCCGAGATGTTAACATGACCTTATTTGGAGTATGCGAATGAGGTATATTAAAATAAGTTGTATACCAAACAGTTTGTACACAAGTACTTTGTACTTATACATACCAAGTATCAAGATCGTAGCTATATTAGGAGCTGAGATATGAACATGACCTTATTTGGGATATTGAAATGAGGGAACGCGGCGATCACTGAGTTCAATACAGCTTTCCGCTGTATTGAACTCAGTGGCCGGTCTAGTACACGTTAGATATCTATTAAATGAGATTTGTACTTGTTTACTTTTTTGTTTACTTGTTTACATGTCAAATAAACACTAAAATCGAATTGAGTATTTTGTATACACTTTTAAAATGTTACTTGGAGTTGTTTACCTGTTTGTTTACTTGTTTACATGCTAAATAAACAATAAATCGAACTGAGTACTTTGTGTACTATTAGTTAGAGACCTTATAAACACAATTCTGATTTGTTAACAAACTTGTTTACTTGTTTACTTCACTTGTAAACAACAAATATGAACTCAGTACTTGGTGTAGTACACGTTAGGTATCTTTAAAATGAGATTTGGAGGTGTTTACAAATTTGTTTACTTGTTTACTTTCCATGTAAACAACAAATTTGAACTCAGTACATGGTCTAGTACACGTTAGATACCTCTGAAATGAAATTTTGTGTTGTTTACTTCTTTGTTTACTTGTTGACATGAGTTGTTTACTATCATAAATGTACTTGTTTACTTGTGTTATGGTATGAGTATGAAGTGTCACCTATCAAAACTGACTGATTTAATAAAGTTTCCGAGATCGTTAACATAATTTGTTTACTTGTTTACTTGTTTACATAATATGTTTACTAAAAGTTTTGTCTTAGTTAGGTTGTTGTATGGTGTAAGAGTGGCGACGTACACTACTCACGTAAAATGTTATATTGGTAGCAGATGAAACAGAAACAATCTTGAAAACGAAACCATACATCATCTTGTACAATTCCGTACATTGTTCGGATGTTTATTCATCTAATTACGCATGTTCTGTTCTTATTGACATATATCATCACAGTAACACTTCACCCGCAATTAATATTCCCTGTGTTACTTCACTGTACGATAACCCGTCATGTTTTGTCGTAACTGTTTGTATAGTCAGAGACACTCATTGATAACTGATTTTAACACACGACACTGAATAGCACAGATAGTTGAAACTTTACTGCTGCAGGTTCCTGTCTCATGAGCTCTGGTCTGGATTCTGGTCTCATGAGCTCAGTTCTGTTGACTACTAAATGTCTTGTGTGGTTGTGTGATGGCTGACTGTAATGTCAAAAAAAAAACTGTATCGAAGTAACAGGACTGTGCCTGTGAGCAATGATTGATTTGCGGTCATTCTGGATGGGTTGATTGAAAAAAAAAGTTTACAGCGCTTCGAAAAATATGCTCTGTTCAGTACAAAAGACGACAGCAGTAGGCAGACACATACGAAACATGCGGGCATTCTTCTTTCTCGCTCTCATTGGCGTCGCAGGTATCGCTTATTTATTTAACTACAAATTGACAAATCTTCAATAGTACGGCAGTACATAAAATCGAAAATATCGAATCTCAAAGATGGTAGATGGCTGTGACCATTTAAAGGATGTATCCGGACAATGTAATGTTGCCTGATCTTCAGGATGGGGTCGCTTTCGTTTTCTTCAAAAAAGACGAGTTTTGAATTTCTGCTTGCGCAGAAAAATCGGTAAAAATACAAAAGTTTTTCCATATTTATATACTTTCTAAAGAGGGCTTAGTTGACGAGAACAAAAGCGACCTCAACCTGGAGATCAAGCAAGATTACATTGTCCGGATACATCCTTAAACCCTAGCTTGCGATGTGAAGATGCTGGAGTCGAAAAACCAGTTCTACGAGGCGATTCGCTCTTCCACACCCACTATCGTCATGGCTCACACCACGTGGTCAGTTTCACTGTACACGATACGAAATGAGAGAAGCCGAATTGGAAACCTCATCATTGAATCTGATACGATTGGTGATATGTGTATTGCGCACGCTGGTGTTGATCAGGTGCGGACCGTGTCGCGTCATGTCCCCCCAGTTCCGATCTTTTTCGAACGAGTACTCCGCGCTCAACTTCGTCTCGTTCGAAACGGATAAAATGCATGGTACGCGTGGGGACTCCTCGATGCTCTCATGTGGTTCATGCGCTTTTCAGATTTGTCAGAAGAGCTCGGTGTGTACGCTTTGCCCACCTTCTATCTATTCGTCGATGGGTGAGCTACATGCGGAACACTACGCTGGGTAGGGTAGTACCAGCGAAATGTTCCTTGCAGATCGAAAACTAACGAAGTGGTGGGCATGGTGACTCCGACAGCTATGCGCAATCTGATCGCCAGTGCACTTTGATCAAACCACAATTACACATGTCTTTGCCACAGTACGGATAAAGATTATTTAGATTTGACTTCTATCGTTTTCTTGTTTTAGGGTATTTCCCCAATTTACAGTGAAAGGTGTTAAGGTACTGATAATTAAATTACAAAATCCAGCTCTCAACTCTCGCTCAGTAAAAAGTTACGAACCAGTTTTCTGTAAACCAAATATGGAATATGCAAATGAAAGGGAGTAACCGTTGCGTGCCAGACCCTATCGATGCTTTACCCTGAAAGGACAGCCCTGAGACTTGACTGAGTCATGAGATCTGACCTGAAACAGACGGCATCTGGAATTTTAGGGGGGGGGGGGGGAGAGGCGATTGAATAGAACACGATAGTTCCTGTATGCTGCCGGTTCCCCGGAGTTATTTTCAAAGTAGTAGTCAGTAGTAGTTTACCACAAATTCTAAAGCAATCCAAACACTTCATCGGAAGAGCCGTTGGTTTCGGTGAAAATCTGAAACTATTATAGTCACAGTGTAAACAGGCAAGAACAATGTTTTTCAGGGTACGTCAAACTCTACCTGAAATATGTAAAACAAAAACTATTAAATAGTTCGATCTTCTGATGTCATTCTTGAAAATCGACTTGTTTTCGTATTCATTAAAGAAGACATTCTAAAAAAAACAATATCTGTGTTTTTTTTCTCTGCTTGTCTCTTTTTCCTTTTTTCTTTTTTTTTTCTTATACCCTCTCTCTCTCATATATATATATATATATATATATATATATATATATATATATATATATATATATATATATATATATATATCCTGTCTCTGTTGGCGTATACCGGAAACCGGTAAGAAATCAACATTAGTTATGT
Organism: Rhabditoides inermis; assembly: GCA_963966185.1. Lineage (NCBI taxonomy): Eukaryota > Metazoa > Nematoda > Chromadorea > Rhabditida > Rhabditidae > Rhabditoides > Rhabditoides inermis. The sequence continues at coordinate 1,214,905 of CAWZYM010000272.1, forward strand.
AATCTTTATAAATCGGTATCAGTACCAAGAGAGTAGATTTTACACAGCCGTCCTGCATTGCAGTAGGATTGCACACCTGTAACATGCAAAGAAGACTAGATCGGTGTCAATTTCGTATAGTCATGTATAACTACAAGTGAAACAACAAACGTTGGAACTAACCTCACACAAGTCCACATTCGTTTTTGTCAAACGAATTCAGTTGCATTTTGGGAAACACCTCCAAATGAACAGAAAAGAATATATGTCTGTAATAGAAAGTTTTTAAACCTAGAAGATGTTTGTACGAGCGAGCATACACTGTAAAGCGGAAGTTGGACTGATATGCTCACACGTTTCTCTCTTTCAAAACATTTCTGTTGAATGTTTAACGACACAGCGTCAACTCTAATTGCCACAACTTGCCACAACTTCTTATTTGCACACGAACAAAACAAGTGGTTGAGGCAAGTATAAAAACCTCCGAGTTCGGTGACATAAGCTGAGCCATGTAAAACGTGTTTGATATTCGCTTGTGGTAGGCTATTCAAAGTGAGACCTAGACGTAACTCAGACCTTCGTGTGAAACTAACGTACTAACGAAAATAGTCGGGCGCCGGGCACAAATTGAATGATTGTCTATCACGTTTCTCCTCGACCCTGTATTATCTCATCTCTTTAGCCGAGAAACAAACCACGGTCGCTGTAACAATAGACCACAGAAACCGTGCACATCATTCTATTAAGGCCAGAAGACTAATGAGGCAATCGTTTCTCATCTACTACAATTATACACTCCAGCCAAAGACTAGTAAGAAAACATAAAGTGTGATTCGTTTTGAGATTTATTCTACTTATCACATATTGAGACAGAGAATGCGCGAGAGAACGCGAGAAAAGAGAGACGGCAAACAGCGCGACACTAAAAAAAGGGAAATAAGCGAGCGTGTGGCTGAGATCCAATCGCTGCGAAATGTGAAAAAAAACTTCAAAGGATGAGGGGAGATAAACGTGAGTGAGGCCAAAAGTTGGATCTTGTTGCTCGATAACGGTATAGGCGAAAAGTTTCGCCAATCTTTCTGTGTCATCTATTTTCTAACACTGTCTCACCGTCTCACCCTCGCACAACAGTTAGATTGAACAAGTTGAAATGCTCATTTTTACACGGACTAGTGTGCGCACATTTTTGAATATACTTTCCAAAAGAAATGCACAGATTGTTGTCTGTGGGCCAGAGGATTGTGGGTGTTGCACTAAAACTAGATTTTCTCTACTGCAAGTGTTTCACGAACACTTTAGAAAACTGATTTGTATCCGTTCACCAATCAAAAAAAAACAACATTCAACATTAACAACAGATGGAGAAGACTTGAACAACTATTACGTTACAACAGTTATGCGTTCTGAACGCTCGAGTTATGTGCGAGTGACAAAATTTCATACAGTGTGTGTGTGTGTGTGTGTGTGTGCGTGCGTGTGCGCGCGCGAGATCGATAAGGGAGAAACAAACTGAACGGCTGCGGTTTGTTCTCATGTCGGAGATACCACGTCCAAGACCATTGGGCGTGTGCGCGTGTCGCCATCATTCCACCACCACTACTACGCTTTTTCGCTTTTTCAATGTTTCGAAATGACTCGCGTGGAACTTGGGAGGGTGTCGAAACAACTCCGTTTCGCGTTCATTTTAGACCAGCAAGATGAAACAAGCGATGGAGAGTGATCGTTTGATGAGCGCTAGTGTTTTGTACGATTGCAAGTCAATAATAACGTAATCACGGTAGCCGGTCCGCGCGGGTGGCATTAGCGTGTCACCACGACGCGCATTTCTCGCGTTCGAGATTACCAAATCAAAGCGCCGCGTGGTCTTATCTGAAAATGACGACGCTCGCTTTGCGTCGTGACCAGGCACTTATGCTTATAGCAAGTGATGTTTTTACCACCATACAGAAAAACCGTGCCTCGAAAGATAAGAGCATGCGGTACCTTTCCTCGTGAGTCCTATTTCTTTTTACAAAAAAACTTAAAAAACCGTGGTGTTCTGGAGGACTGAGTACTTTTGCTCGTTGGCACACCTATCATAGTTTCTGTATTCGAATAAAATATTGTAATTTATAATTTATAGTTATTCTTTCAGTTGACGTCGTAGTTTTCACATGGAAGTGTTGTGCACCTTACAGCAAAAAAACACACACATCATTTTCAGCTCGTGAAGTTCAAACACAATTCTGATGATTTTTTTAAAGAGGAGATTTTTTTTAATTTGGCAATACTGCAAACCATCACTATGTGGCAAACATATGTACTTTCGATGTTTCAATCAGTTTGGACAACAACGATCACAAAACACAACCTCGATGAGATTGTGTAAATTGTAATGAACTTTATTGTAACTGCCTGAATGTTGGAACTTTTGATGTCACTGAGTGCACGAGAATACATCTCGTTTGCTTTTCACATCATTCATAGTAACTGTGTGGATTAGCTTTGTGTGGATTAACCTGTACACGTTCGTTGTTGTTGTTCTAAATACCATAGCGGCAGATATTCTAGTTAAGGCTGCTTCCAAGTGTCACTTTAGCATAGAGCCAAAACAACACAGAGTACCTATACTTAGAACAAGTGATCAAGAAACGTTTATGTTTGTTTCAGGTACCGTATCCGTATACTAATTGCTTGATACAAGTTTTCTTTTCTAACAGTAATGTACATCGACTTGATAAATGGCACATTAGGTCGTAAAAAATATCAAAATCAAACCATGAATTTTTCAAAGTTGATAGGAAAACAGTTTTAAAGGATTTTTAAGGGGCCCGCCACGATGTCCCGGGGACATCTTGCATTCCTCTCGCTATCTGCGCTCTCCGCACTCTCTCGCTAGAAATCAGCTGGTAGCGACGAGCACTTGTTTTCGTGTTCTTTTCAGTTGTTTTAAGTATGTTTATGTTACATTTGTTTTTAACTGTGTTTGATAGTTAACTTGTAATGTTTGTACTGCTGTATCCGTGTATGTTGACCACAACAAGTCCTAGCGTGTCGCGTCTCACTATTGACCGCGCATCGCATCATCGGTTGTTTTCGATATCCGCTGTTTTATAATATGATCAATATTGATTCGATTATCCGTTATCCATTTACAGGATGTACGACGAACCCGTAGCGTCGAAACCTGTGGGTGCGAGCGACGACGGAGCCAGCATTCGCAGTGGTTGGTGTTCTATCATGTTTTCTAGATTTCATTCCATGTATGTATGTCGTATCATTCAAGATTATTTAGTTCGTTCTAAATCAATTATTTGATGTTTTATCTTATCCATTGCCATTACTTGTTTTCAGCTCCCTTGCCGATCATGTCGACACACAGCAACAATCAGCGAATGAACCTGCGCCCTGCGCTGACCGGATGAGGGAGGGAAAAGCAGTCACTCTTCGAGCTGAGGTATTTTTGTACTACGTAATACGTATAAATGTGTAGTAGTATCAGTGGAGTGTTAGTTGCAGGTGTCGTGTGAGTGCGCGAATCGACCGGTGACCTGGACGACGTGCCCTACCTCCCTACAACCAGCCTCGCCTCGCACTCACACACTCACAGGTATGGCATCTCTCAATTATACTGTCATAGTATGTCAATTATTTGTGTTCGATATGTTTACTTATGATGTTGCGGTTGCTGAACTATCATATTGAAATATATTTGTTGCAGGTTATGCTGGGTGCTCGCCTGTCTCTCACTCACCACACCATCGTCGCAACGGACGGCAAAGAAGCTCAACAATCAACTATTGTTTTTTTTTTATATTCAAACTGTTTACTTTTCAGTACATGAAAATAAACTATTGTTTATCGACGATTGAAATGGTATTGATTACTACAATATTGGACACGCGGATGCTCATGCGCTTTCTCTACACGACGCCCTCGAATAATTGCCGTTTTGCAATATTGGACTCTACCTCTTCATCGGACTGGACGAGTTTCCATCTTTGATGAACTGCATCGTCATGATATCCCAGTGTTTGGTTTTGCGCTCTCTTCAGCCATCTTTTTCTCTCAAGTCCGCTGGAAAAATCGTGCAAACCCGGTGCGGTTCACATGCTGGCGCCGGCTAGGGTATATATGCCATCGCGCATCCGTACGGGTGTCGGTCGTGCCTCCTTTTTTGTGTTGTAGAGAAAAAAAGCAATAACCTTTTCATAATCATTCACTCAAACATTGCTCCTGCGCAGGGCAAATCTTTCCTTTTCTATTTACTCACTAAAGTCAAATAATTTAAATTAATTACTCTGCTACCGTGTACTAATCGGAATTATTTTAAAAAAGTTCCCGCGCGGAGTCCCAGGGAATATTCGGCTTTGAAAATTCCTTTTTGGTAACTTTTTAGTGGAACTTTTTACAAATACATTGATGGCATAATATTGCTTAAGAAAATCAAATATAAATTATCAAGGTGTTCATAATTCTAAATTGTTATTGCCCGCACAAGTCCTTTAAACAAACTATTCTTTATCAGCGAGATGAAATGTAAACTGAAGAAAAACATTTCAAGTTTTGTGTGTAAACTACGACTATCACATAAAAATACAATGACTTTTAAAGCGGTAAGCTAAAATGAACATAAAACGCAGAAAACAAATCGCTAAGTTTTGAAAAGTTTAGTTGAAAACACCGGAACTCATCGTGGAGCAGTCCAGCACAACATACACTCTCAAAACCGGAATGACAAACTCTTAGTCAGCTGAATTGACTACATGGAGAACACAAATACGTGTACACACAATAAATGAGACGTGCAACAATCTGTGCGTTTGAAAACACTCAAAGTTCCATGTTTTTTTTCATTATTATGTACTCTTTTGATATGCACGAGACGATTAGGTCGTAAACGGTTAAGTTACGCCGTACTTTCGGCAAAGATTCTCGGAGCAGTGCTGTGTTTGCTCACATGCTCCGAAGTCCACGTCCCTCGTCTCAGGCCAAACATGCGGAGCACCTGGAAAACTGTTGATACTTTTTTTTTAATTTTAAGGATGGATGTTAAAAGATGTTAAAGAATGTAAAAGAAATAGAGAGAGAGAGAGAGAGAGAGAGAGGGGGGGAGAGAGAGGGAGAGAATTAGAGAGAGGGGGAGTTTAAATAAGTAAAAAGGAAAAAAAAAGAGTTTAGAGTAGGAGAGTAGTTATAAATACGAACGAAATCAAAACGAAAATTATAAAACGAAAAAGAATTTGTAGACCTTACACATGATGTCTCTCCTCAGGAATCAATAGAGAGCAATCAGCGATAAAACATACAGGATGAACTATGTTTTTCTATTTTTCTATTCTTGTACACCTAGTGCAAAGGCGCGCGACAGCGCGCCGGAGCGCTAGTCCCCCCACCTAATGTCTCTCATGGAAAGAGCGGAACTCATTTGCGGGCCCACTATAGCGTAGTGGTAACGCTCTCGCCGACGCGCTATGTAACTTTGACAGCGATTTTGACAGAAACGGCGGGGCAAACAACGCGTTTTCACTTACGCGCAGGGTTACCAAAGCGCAGCGTGCAAGCCGCTTGTGTCGTAGTCGCTGTTGACATTTTGCAACTCACCTCGTTCCGAATCGTGCGGTTGAGCGTCATGTAGACGATAGCGCAACAGGCTGTAGCTACAGTTCAGTCAGTGAGTTTTGACGTATTACTTACCGTTACTGGCGGACCAGCCTATCTCGCCGACCAGAATCTGCCATGGTGGCATGTAGAAAAAGTTCATGTAGACGTACACTAGCGAAGCGAGCGCATTGAGGGAACACGAGGACGCTGATTGGATGAAGATCTACAATTTTTTTAAATCGGTTTTTGTGTGTATATATATAACAAAACTTGTTTAACTAGTTTCCCTTCTGTTCATATTAATTCATAAGCTTCATGCTGTTTGGACAAACAAAGTTCAACGTAACACCGGTTTGCCACGCACCGCTTTCTGGTACGAGCGTGATTGTTTGTTGCACGGCGCTTGTTGGCAGATCTTCCATGTCAGGTACGTGTAGGAGACGGTGATAATCGCCACCTCCACAAGGTTGTTCGTCACGTGTTCGTAGTTCACGTAGCGAACGCCCTGTAAAACTAGCGAATAATCGATGAGTTGCGACTTTCTCCCGAACAAAAGCCGGACAGCGGCTGACTTCTGTACTTAGTTAAAACACCACTGTACGTTTCCAGTGTGCGGATCGAAGAACCAGGCGCAGTAGTTGGAGTTGAAGAGAGGGGCGACGGTGAAGAACATAAAGTAGACTCCGTAGAACGGCACTGCGCCCAGCCAGATGAAGGTGCGCGAGCCGGCGAACAGCTAAAGTAATGCATGTCAAAACAGATGTTCTTTTTCATTAATTCATTAATATTGTTTTCAAAGTTTTTTTTGTGTATTACTAGAGTGTGTTTCTTGTTATTTTTTCTCTGTTCTTTCTGCTTTCAAATTCAAAACGTGTGAAACATCGGAATCACCGATGTCATCGCAACGTCAGAATATACCAAAAGTTTGATCTCAAGTTAAATGTGAGCCGCACTCGCTATCAACAGGTTCAGTCGGCGCGCTTGCTATTGGACGGCTTGTCATTTTGATAAACAGCGACAAGCAACGGGCAGTCGTTGCTCACCTCCTTCAAGCACTCCACGTTGCCCATTTCGAACATTCTGTTCAGCGCCAGAATCACACACGAAAGGCATGATGACGCCCACAAGCCTGAACAAATTTTATCAATCTCATGTTACACTGCTACACAGAGGCACGTGTTAGACAGTTAGATCACAATCAAATACCTCTGAAGAAACACACCACTCATTTCAGACCCAAACTATGACTGCTCAAGTGTAATTCTATTATATAGAAAACGGCCTGTCCGTCTGTCCGTCTGTAAGTGAAGCCGTGTGGCGGCGTCATATACACCCCAGTGGGCGACAGCATGTGAGACACGCCGGGTTCGCATTTTCTTAGCATGTGATTGCGAAATGAACTTTACATAACCGAAGGAAGAAGCGCCTTAGGCGCAAGTCCGACTGGTAATATCGAAATACAACTTTTTCAAAATGAACACAACATGTAAAAAAAAATGCATCCGGATATTATTTCACGTGACATTCTTGGTTTGTTCACGGAATTCAGTGGTGTGTTCTTTAAAAAAAACCTAGAGATACACGGCGTCATATACAGTCGTTATAATCCAAGGCTCTGTCTTGTTTTCGGCTGAGAACAATCGGTACGGCTAAAACTATATTTTTGTTACTCTCTATGAGTAGTGAAATAAACGCAATACCAACAATGAAAAAACACGTCACGAGTCCACCTATCGAACAAATCAGCTAACAATGACTCACCCATTCCGCATGTGCCGATGACATAGATGAGATCGGGATGCGTGCAGTACATGGCACCAATGATGCTCAAATATCCAGTGATGCACGAGTTGATGAAAAGAGAGATCACGTCTAGGATCTGAAACAGTTGGCATGTTCATGTAACAACAAATCAACTACGGTTCCAATCAACCACAGACCACACTGTCCACAATTCACTTCTGTTAGACGAACTCACTATGATGACGAGCATGATCTTGTAGCAGCTGAGTTTGTAGAGCTTCTTGTTGATGATAGCGATGACGCACGGGATGTAGAGCGCCTGAACGCGAGTTTGCATTTTTCGAAACGATTTAATTTTAACAACAGCCATGTCAGACACCCACCATAAACAACGCTCCAGAAATCATGAAATAGCTTCCGACGACGCTGTTCGTTGTGCCCATCGCGAACCACTCTTCGTCTGTTTTGTTGGAGCAGTTGTAGAGCACGGCGAACTCATCCGGACGGAACAGGTACGTGTTCATTGCTCCGATAGAGTCACCTGCACGAAGAAACACTTGAATATAGTTACAGTAGGCCACTATTCCATAAATGCTTGACTTTATGCACTTTGAAAAATATTATTGTGCGTTGTTGTAGAACGCAGCATTGCGAAATATAGTTTTGATCGAGAAATCGATCATTTTTCTCAACTCACTCAGCTTGTTCAATAGTTACAGTGTTCAACAGCGAATATTTCGTCTTAATATCACATATGCTGAACATTTGGATAACTGCAATCACATGTAGTGATCAGTCTAGTGATGTATTCCTGATTCGAAAAACTATACACAGTCGATGTAAAAAGTTCTTTTTCAAAATTACATTCTCAAACCCCGAGAGTCTTCCCAGAAGTTACATCAGCATTACACCAGCAGTTGCGCAGCAGACTGTAACCGCTCACGGAAGGGTAGCCGTGTGCGAAAAGACAGTGAATGGGAAAAACTGGATGCACCAATAAGGCTTCTTCATCGGAGAACCGATCTTCTAGGAATTCAAAACAAAGAAATTTGACTTCATTAGAGAGGGCGCGCAGCGCCCTCTCTCTTGGGTTAAAATAAGGCTCGCGCCAGAATTTTCAAGTAGCGATATCCAAAGGACATGTTAGCAACAATGTGAAGTCTTCCAATTTATGTTAGTTAGATTTGCACGGTTCCATAGGGCAGATCACTAATTGACGGCATCTTTGTATCTTTTCTCCGAAAGAAGTTATGAGCGATCTCGCACTCGCACTAGGCGAAAGGCCAGCGTGTGGGTGGGTGTCGTTTCCAGTCACGCTAGCTGATAGCTAGCCCTCTGCTGGCGGGCGAGCGCGAGAGCACGCGAGAGAGCACGCTGTTTGGAGAGAGACAGATGTACTTTGGTGGCTGCGATCAGTAGGAATTTAGTAAGGGGAGAGAGAAAGAGAGAACGAGAGAACGAGAGAACGAGAGAACGAGAGAACGAGAGAACGATATAACGAGAGAAAAGGAGAAAAAGAGAGGAGGGAAGGAGAGACGGAGAGAACGAGAGAACGAGAGAACGAGAGAAGGATAGAAAGAGAGAACGAGAGAACGAGAGAACCAGAGAAAGAGAGAAAGATATAAAAAGAGAACGAGAGAGCTAGAGAACGAGAGAAAGAGAGAAAGGGAGAAGGAGGGAAGGAGGGGTGGAGAGAAGAAGAGAAGGATAGAAAGAGAGAACGAGAGAACTAGAGAACGAAAGAAAGAGAGAAAGAGAGAAAGAGATAAAGAGAGAACGAGAGAAAGCGAGAACGATATAACGAGAGAATTAGAGAACGAGAGAAAGAGAGAATGGGAGGAGGAGGGAAGGAGGGAAGGAGAGAAAGAGAGAAAGAGAGAACGAGAAAACGAGAAAACGAGAGAAAGAGAAAACGAGAGAAAGAGAGAACGATATAACGAGAGAGCTAGAGAACGAGAGAAAGAGAGAAAGGGAGAAGGAGGGAAGGAGGGATGGAGAGAAGAAGAGAAGGAGAGAAGGAGAGAACTAGAGAAAAAGGAGAAAGAGAGAAAGAGAGAAAGAGAGAAAGAGAGAAAGAGAGAAAGAGAGAAAGAGAGAAAGAGAGAAAGAGAGAAAGAGAGAAAGAGAGAAAGAGAGAAAGAGATAATGAGAGAACGAGAGAAAGAGAAACCGATAGAAAGAGAAAACGAGTGAAAGAGAGAACGATATAACGAGAGAACTAGAGAACGAGAGAAAGAGAGAAAGTGAGAAGGCGGGAAGGAGGGAAGGAAAGAAGGAGAGAACGAGACAACGAGAGAACGAGACAACGAGACAACGAGACAACGAGAGAACGAGAGAACGAGAAAACGAGAGCACGAGAGAACGAGAGAAAGAGAGAACGATATAACGATATAACGAGAGAAATAGAGAACGAGAGAAAGAGAGAAAGAGAGAAGGAGAGAAGTAGGGAAGAAGAGAAGGAGAGACGGAGAGAACGAGAGAACGAGAGAACGAGAGACCGAGAGAAGGATAGAAAGAGAGAACGAGATAAAGAGAGAACGAGAGAACGAGAGAACGAGAGAACGAGAAAACGAGAGAAAGAGAGAACAAGAGAAAGAGAGAACGAAAGAAAGAGAGAACGATATAACTAGAGAACGAGAGAACGAGAGAAAGAGAGAAGGAGGGTGGTAGGAGGGAAGGAGGGAAGAAGAGAAGGAGAGACGGAGAGACGGAGAAAACGAGAGAACGAGAGAACGAGAAACGAGAGAACGAGAGAACGAGAGAAAGAGAGAAAGAGAGAAAGAGAGAACGAGAGAAAGAGAGAACTGGAGAACTAGAGAAAAAGAGAAAGGGAGAAGGAGGGAAGGAGGGAAGGAGAGAAGAAGAGAAGGAGACACGCGAGAACGAGAGAACGAGAGAAAGAGAGAAAGAGAAAACGAAATAACGAGAGAACTAGATAACGAGAGAACGAGAGAACGAGAGAAAGAGAGAAAGGGAGAAGGGGGGAAGGAGGGAAGGAGAGAAGGAGAGACGGAGAGACGGAGAGAACGAGAGAACGAGAGAACGAGAGAACGAGAGAACGAGAGAAAGAGAGAACGAGAGAAAGAGAGAAAAGAGAGAAAAAAGAGAACGAGAGAAAGAGAGAAAAGAGAGAAAGGGAGAAAGAGAGAACGAGAGAACGAGAGAACGAGAGAACGAGAGAAAGAGAGAAAGGGATAACGAGAGAACGAGAGAAAGAGAGAACGAGAGAAAGAGAGAACGAGAGAAAGAGAGAAGGAAAGAAGGAGGGAAGGAAGGAAGGAGGGAAGGAGAGGAGGAGAGGAGGAGAGAAGGGGAGAAGGAGAGAAGGAGGGAAGGAATGGGAGGAGAGAAGGAGGAAAGGAGAGGAGGAGAGAAGGAAAGAAGGAGAGAAGGAGGGAAGGAATGGAAGGAGAGAACGAGAGAACGAGAAAATATCGAATAAATTTGAAATGAAATTGATGAAATAATGAGAGAAGAACATGTTACATGTATGAAGACGAGAGAGAAAATTTCTATGAAATTCAACAAAAGGACATATATTATCTTTTAAAAGTACTTCCGTAAAAAGTGTTGTTTGTGTTAACCTGATTCAAGAAAAGCGCATGCATATATTATTAATTTTCGAAAAATCAAATCGTAAACACCTGAACATGAAAACTAACACAAACTTGCTCTTTCAAAACGTTGAATAATTTTTGAATAATTAATGTTGAATAATTCCATGTTTTATTTTTTTGACATTTTTATACCTGAAACATTGAGTCAAACAACATCACGAATAACATTTTATTTTACTGATAAACCATAAATAATAAACCGCAAAAAACACTGAATAAACAAAACACTCGTATTATTCTGAATGTTACGTGTAACTATTCTATATTCGTTTGAAAGAGCAAGTTTGTGTTAGTTTTCATGTTCAGGTGTTTACGATTTGATTTTTCGAAAATTAATAATATATGCATGCGCTTTTCTTGAATCAGGTTAACACAAACAACACTTTTTACGGAAGTACTTTTAAAAGATAATTCATACTTAGTACACAAAATCAACATTAGAACTTCAGAGCAGTATTTATTATGAAAACTGAAAAGGTGTGCGCCGGTCAAAACGACAAAATGACATTTTATGATGTCATGATGAGTGTTGGAACTTTTATTGTATGCAAAGTTTCGAAAGAAAATATTCGATATAATCAAATACGGGGCACGGGCCCGATTGGGCTCACACCGGGGGCACCCGGGCCCACACTTTTGATATTCTGTGTGGCGAGTAGTGTAGCTAGTCTAGTGTTGTTTTTATCGTTAAGTGAGTGTCCTGTTCACCACTAACGTCATCATACAGTACACACGTGACGCACATGGGTGCCACGAGTGAGCGTGGGAAGAGAGTGCAGACATGTGAGACATACGGGACTATTGTGCAGAGTACTGTAGCCAGTCTACGTAGCTGTTATTGTACAGTATGTTGTGTGTACCGACCTTATCCTATTTGAAAAGATTGTGTATGTGAGTACTGTATGCTGGCGTGATTAGTGAACGTAGACATTAAACACATTTTCTGTTGATCTTTTTTGACAGGATACAAATCACAAGGACCAAGTTTGGCTAGATTTGAAAGAACATATCACTTCACCATAAAGTACGACTGTCTCTTAAAAAAAAATCTTGTATCAAGAATCACTGAGTCGGTGCGTAAGTGTACGACTCTACGCGTAGCGTTGGTATTTCTCAATACGAAAAAAAACTACGCGGATAGTTTTTTTTCACGTTAGGTTTATCAGAAGAGTGATGTGCGTTTTAAGGCAAAATGTGAACTTAAACATTCTTGAACTTGACGACTTTCAAAAAAAGAGGTCATTTTCTCATAATTTTCAATAGTTTGCTTATTTCGCGATATTTTTGTATCATCATTTCGCACAACGATCACAGAACACAAATTTTTGGGCAACTTGTGTCTTTTGTCGAGTTGTTTTAGGATTATGGATTGGTAACTGCATGAATGTTAGAACTTGTTACGTCACTAGTAGGTGCACGGAAATAAAGGTACACTATTGCCGTGGACAACTTGCTTGTTTTTCACATCGTTTAAAAAGTTAGGGGAGTCTCTTTGTTGTTCAAAAAAACAGTAGCGGCCAAACTTCTGGTTAACATTGATGAGCGTTCACAAACTTAATAAACTTTTAAGCACAATATAGGCCATCCTCCATTTTCATCGTACGGCATTATCGCCAGTTAGCATCAGGATGTGAAAATATGTCTTAAATAAAGTACTTTTTCATAGAAAAAGTTATGTTATAGTCGCTTTGAAGTTTGTGTCATTTGCGCTCGAATACGCTCTTTCAAGAGAAAAGTGTGCAGAAATGTGCACAATCGGTGATGGTTTCTCCAACTTCCCGTCATTTTCGGCATATGGTCCATTTGATTCCATGTGATTCACTTCTGATATATTTTCACACTTTGGTGCTAACTTAACTTCGAAAACCAGAGGGTACACTCCCTTCAAGACACCGTTAGGGCATGTCCTCCAGAAAACTGTTTACTGTACGATCACTTTGAAGAGAGTTATCAAGTTTCAAAGATTTCATCTACAAAATGGTCTGTGAAAGTCGGGTTTTGTGCAATATTGAGAAAACTAAATCAAAAATCAAAGTTTAAAGAAAAAGGTCCTGTGAAGAATATATTCTCCGGACCACGTGTGAAAAGTTTTGATAATTCTGAACAGAGTTATTATTTCCAATAGATGAAAAACTTCGCTTCATTCGACTTGCAATGACCCATCATTTCCAAAAATATAGACCGCCAAGCGCACGAATGCGCGGTCGAATGGTCTCGCGCTGGCCGATTACGGGCTATTGATGCTTCAAATGATGTTTGGTGAATATTCTTAGAATTGACTGCCGTACGATGAACGGGAAAAAGGTCTATGAAACGATTGTGTTTGGATATTAACAAAGCGGTGAGGATAACGCAGCAACAGGAGCTGAAACACAAGTAAGTGAAAGCTGCACAAGCTTATTCAACAAGAATGGAGACGACAAAAGGTAAACGAATACAGAAAAATAGGCTTCTGTCAACGGTGTTATTTAATGCGAACGACAAAGGTCTCAGACGGGCAGCCCCCGCATTTGTGGTGGCGGATTCTTGTACAAATATGCACATTTACACAACTTTTTACGCTGAGTTAGAATATGATCATAACTTTTTCGACCTAGCATTTTGGAAGGTGGGTAGACACGCTCCAACTAGACTACTTTTGAAAACAACCAGTCAAACAACAGCGGCGTGGCGGTGGCGGAGTAGTTAGGAAGTCAGGAAATCGAAAACGACAATCGGCGGTTCTATCCTCGTCACTGCAGAATTACTTTTTTTGCAGATTCATGAAAGCAAATTATAAACTCATTTATAGAAAATGTGTTCAAAGCCTGTTTGTTATTGAAGGCTGTGAGCATCTCGTCGATCTGAGTTCGACAGCACATGTTGTTGTAGTGTTGTGGTAATGCTCACGGTTCACGAACCATGCTATGCCGGTTCGATTTCCGCAACGTGCAATTAGTTTTGCCAAGTTCTCGAGAGTGAATTCCAATGAACCTCGGTTGTTCTAAACGCCCCTGTGCCTTTCAAAAAAACTTGTGAATAAAAAAAAGAAGCTGTATAGGTCACGCAAGACCTTCTTCCTGATTTTTCGTAACACTATATCGGCCAACTGTGAATGGCCAATACTATAAGAGGATATCATTTGGAAAAATAATGTCATTTCCGATTTCCTATCTCCCTATTCATTCCGCCACGCCGCTGTTGTTTGATCTTAAAAAGTTGTGCGTTTATCAAAATATTGTATTAGAATCCGCTACCACAATTGCGTGGCCTTCCCGTGTCAGTGATTAAAACAAAGGCAATGCACGAGACGACGTGAAAAAAGTGTGTGCACATTAATATCGCATGGGTAAGACTTGGATGGCATGAACGTGTGAAGTGGCGCGATCAAGAGTCTGCAAACAGGTATCATAAAAGTTCAATAGTTAATAGCGAAGTGCTAACGAGAGAGGTGTTATAGGTCCTCCACTCGGATTTACTTCATAAGGTAGAAATTGAAAGTCCTTAACCTACTGTTTAACATATGAAAAATCGGCTACCCTCGTTTCCGTTTAGGCATACTTTACATAGAAAGTAACAGTCAAAAATTTCAAAGTCCAGACACTCGCTGGAGGCAGTCATCGACGTTTTTGACCATAACTCGGCTCTAAATCGATAAAATCTCATATTTCAAAGTTTTTATGAAAGGTATAGTCTTCTATAACTATTAGGGACCCACTCCGATAAAACTAGTGCAACATACGAATAACAAAATCCAGTAATCTGGTCTCAACTTCAAACGAAGATTACGGTACTTTAATGGACACGAGAGCAGCTGAAATTTTGAAATGTTGTTAAGTAAATCAAGAGCTTTTGAATGGTGCCTTCAGATTGTAAATTCGAGTGAAGGACCTAGAACTTCTCCCTTGTAAGAATGCTTTTTAATGTACCAAATCAAAAAAGCTACTGGAAGCTTTTTCAAAAAAGACTACACGGCAGATAAAGAGTTCAAGAGACTTTCACGATTGTTTTCAAGCATCGGTGAATGCTGTGAATGATAAATGGTTTGATACAGCTTTTCTCTTCTAACAGTTATGTACACTGACTTGATTATATGGTACATCCAGTCAAGAAAAAAACATCAAGCTCAGACAAACGTTCGTTTTCAAAGTTGTGTTTTGTTTTCGGGTGGACATGTCATAATCAGTCGATTTGTCATTCTTTCTTATTGATGAGACAACGGTTTTTGTAACATAAATCTATGAGAAAAATGAAAATAGAGAAACATAAAAAAGTTAAAACAAAAGCATAAAATACGCATACTTAATCATATAAAAGATATAAACTTAAAACACATACAACTCTGAACTGTGTGTAAACTACAACTATATGAAAAACGCACATAACGTGTATTTTAAGTCAACATAACATGTAGTATTCTCAAATGTTCGAAAATTGAAGAAAACAATATCGGAATTTAGCGTGAAACAAATAACTTTGTTTTTTTGCAGTTGATCTCTGTCTATAATAAGCTGTTTGAACGTTCTCAAACACATTCAGAGTAGTAGAGAAGCAGAACATCAAAACACGAACTCAAAACTGAAAATGAAAAAGTTGGTAAGACTCAACTTCTTTGCTACAATATATAATAAATGCGCACGCACTAAAACACATATTTCAAACTTAGTACATGAGTCAAACACAAGTTCAAGTTGGTCGTTTTGTGTTTCTGAAGGAAATGCGGTTGATAGTCCTTTCTGAAACAGGAAGAACTGTATTAAAGAGCACTATGTAGTATTTTGTGAGATTTTCAATAGTTCGCCGCGTAAGCAACTAATGGATCAATGCAAGTGGAGATGCCGAACAAGTGCAAGTTGATTTACAGCAAACATATGTATAACAATTGTGTAATGCAACAAACACAAAATATAACAATCACATTCTAATAAGTTTGAATGTCACTCGTGTTTAGTAATGGTAAGAACAAAAAAAAACCCAGAAATGATAATAAAAAAGTGTTCCCTGTTACCAATTCTGGAGAAAATTCTGGAGCGCTTCGTTGTATGTTTTCAGGAGTGTTTTTTTATAAATCGGCAAATTTCTTCAGTTTTCACCGTATTTCGGGCTAGAAACAAACAAAAAACTGATAGCTTATTGCATAAATTTCTCGTCTATCACTCTTTTCTAACTGAGAGTGGAAAAACACTTCAATTGTAGTTTATTCAGTATTGTGAAACAGTCAAGTCATAAGTACTTATGCATGTACGCGAGCAGATACAGTTTGTACATATCTGATTTTTTTTTACAAACATTTCAAAATCAGTAAACACATAGTTCAACGTTGTAATCACTAATCATGATCCTGGTGAGATCAACATCCACGCCTCCCACACTCAATAAGTATCAGATAGTTGAACGAGCTTCGGCGCCTACAATCTCATGTTTTTTGTCGACTAAAGCTCAACCCACGATAACGGGCAGTCTCCGCTAAACAATGTCTCGTTGTTATTATTTTTGAAGCTGATCCCACGGCAGTTGAGTTTCTTCAAAACAAGGAAGGTACACTACTCGCCACATGGATTAGCAAAAGTGTGGGCCCGGTGCCCCCGGTGTGGGCCCGAGTAGGCCCGCGCCCCGTATTCGATCATATCGAGTTATTTTCACATAAAATTTTGTATACATAATGAGAAAAGCATTCCGCATCGATCAGCGTTTACAGAATTTGGAAATTTTGATTTTGATTTTTTTCGGGTTCATCAAAAGACCTTTCTTCTTTTTCTTCGGCGGTTCACACTGAGTGTCCCCGGTGTGGGACCGTGTGGGCCCAAACACGATATATTTTTATTTCACTATTCTCATTAAAAAACGTTACTAACGTAATCCCCATAGTGTATGTATTTATGTTAGGCTGGAAACATGTTTTAAGCGAAAAAAAAAACGACACATGTTTCACTCACCATGACATCATGAGTGAACGTCAATTTGCCATTTCGACAGATCACACCTTATAATCGATTGTGTCTCGTTTTCCGAATTAGGAATAGACCATGTTTTATAAGGTTCCGATGAATGTCTATTCGAATCCGTTTACTGCCCACGACATAATACAGTACTCACGTGACGCGCATGCATGGGTACCACGAGTGAGCATTGGTGGTGAGAGAGAGAGAGAGAGAGATAGAGAGAGAGAGAAAGAGAGAGAAAGAGAGAGAGGGGGGAGAGCGTCGGTAGAGAGTGCGGCGGACATGTGAGACATACGGTACCTTGATGCAGATTACTGTAGCCAGCCTGACCGTGATAGTACTAATTTTCTCTCAATTGACTTTCATAAATGATTGGTTCCCCGATACAAGACCCTTCGCCGCATTCAATCACTCCCATCTCAGCTTGTGATCGATGCGGGATGCTTTTCTCATTATGTATACAAAATTTCATGAAAAAAAAATTTCGATTTGATCCAATACGGAGCGCACACACTTTTGCTAATCCATGTGGCGAGTAGTGTAGTAAGAGGCATGACAATATTTCATGTCAATACTTTGTTGATGTTCTTCACTGCTGCTCATTTTCAGTCTATCGAAGTTTGCCGACTCTCCTATTTGAGGTTTGCCGACGACATCATTCAATTATGTGCCAAAGACCAATGTACCAAAGGTCCGTCATACTCGTTCACCCACCCATTTTTGGCTATTCGTATTCAGTCATTTTTTTTTTTAAAGTGTATTGCTCCAGTTTTTTTTTCTGAAAAACATGTACAATTTTAATTTTTGTTGTTGTTGTGTTAGTTTTGAAAAATCATGTGAACTTCAAAAAAGTGCGTCTCCAGGGTATGACAACAAAATTCGTGTCGCAACTAGAGTTTCTTGTGTAGTCATATTTTTAGACTAATTAAAAAGGCTTTCAGTTTTCCTCTGGGACTAATCAGCAGTTGTAGTTGGCCGTACGTGTTTCATAGCTAGTAAACAGTAAAGTTTCGAGACTGTTTTTCCTCTTGAATAGTAATGTCCGGTTTGAGTATCTTGTCTCACGATGTCATCGTGACTATTGCGTACTATACTTCTGGCATATCGGCCCTTTTCAACATCTTCCTTGTCTACATAATCTACAAAAGCAACTCGAAGAACACTATGAGCCAGTATCGATATCTACTCAGCATATTCGCTGTTGTCAACATTTTCTACGCGGTCGTCAATATATTCACCACGCCGGTAAGTTGTTTTAACACACAAAAAAACATTCATGAAAAGTGAGTTGCTTCTCTTGCAGGTAGCACTTTCAGCAACAAACTCCTACTTTGTCATTTCCCTGTCTCCTGTTATAAACGGTCTCAATCGCTTCCCGTTCCTTCTGGCCTATGTAGCAGTTTTTATCCTTTGTTTGGTTTCGCTCACATTCCAGTTTGTCTACAGATACATCGTGATTTGCAAGTGAGTCGAGCAGTAAGTTTTGTGTCTAAAAGAAGCGGTCAGTCTCTTCAAACAACTTCAAATAGGCTTCGAACTGCTCTCATTATGCCTTGCGTTACGCTTTCCAAATTGCTTACAAATCACGCAATAGCCTTGCAATGATTTTGAAGAATATTTTTTTGAGAATATATGTTATGTAGTCAAAGATACTGACTGCGCTTTGAGTAAACACGCTTTTGAGTAGCAACAAAAAGTGTTTTCGTCCACTAAAGCTTTTCACGGCTAACAAAAAACATATTTTTTTTATCTATTGAGATGAAAAGTAGTTTTCTCTTCTTTTTTAATGCACTCTGTGTCTTCTTAGAACTCGAAACTTTCGAACGGTTTTTAAGAAAGTTTGTTTGATGTTAGCGCATTTTTCATCATACTACAACAATCTTTCGCTACTCGTTTGCTACTTGCAGACCCAGCCTTGTGCCACTACTGTCGCGCTATACTGTCATCTACTTTATAGCCGCTATGTATTTCGTCACTGCATTCACGTATTTTCTCTATCTCGGCATACCAGACCAGCGCACTATTGATGTGGTACGATACACTAACAGAACATTTTCATGATGCCATATCTCGAACCTTTTCGAATACATATACGTTTATAGAAATTTCATACTTATCAGTCTTTAAAAACAACATGTTTTTGTTTTCAGATCGCTCCCTATCTTCTTTCACAGTACGATATCGTACTCGAGTCTTCGAATGTTTTGGGATTCAATTACAGAAGAGTATTTCATCACATGTTTCTTGAAAATGTATCTCTTCTTTCAGATCAACGAAAAAGGCGAGGCTGTACTGAATCTGAGAGGCCTTGCTGGGTTTTGCGGGTCGGTAGGCCACATGGTAGAGTTTAACCTAATGCTCGAGTAGCCAAATATTGTTGTAGTACATACTTCTTGTTATTATCATATTCACCTCTGCGCGCATAGTACAGAGACTACATCGCAGCGAGCTCAGTGCGGTGTTTCGCCGCATTCAAGTGAACCTATTTCGAGCACTTCTACTGCAGGTTTGAGTGAGAAATGTGTTGTTGTTTTTTGGTAAAAACACAAAGAAGAATATCGTTAGTCTTGTTCCCACGAAATGAATGATGTGTTCATGAAATTTTTTTCAGTCGTTGATCCCACTAACACTCAACTTTGTACCTGTTTTTATTTTAGTCGTTCTTCCTATGTTTGGACAAGAGTGTCGTTTTGCAGAAGTGAGTGTTGATATTAATCTGAAAAAAGACACCTTTACACATTCATGCCCCTTATTGATGAAAGTGATTTCCATGTTTGAGAAAGTTGTCACTCAAAGCTTACCTTACATGAATTACAGCTTATGCTTTTTATTATTACTGTTCACTCCGGTATCTTACAGATCCATTTCAGGTTTTAGTTGTCTTTGTTTCCATGTACCCAATTTTCGATCCGCTCATAATCATTTATTTCGTTCGTGAACTGCGAGAAACAGCAATGAGATTGTTTGAAGGTACATACAAAAGCTGCTTTAACAAGACACCTTTTTTCAGCATCGGCACTGTACACTGTCCGTATGATGATTTCGTTCACGCAGCGGAGTAGTTTAAGTGGAGCGAGTGTCGCACCCGACATCAGTTTGAACGGCAGTCGCGTCGTCGGCGTCACTTCTCAAGAGCTCAGCAGGATCTTCAGCAACATGAATAGTAGAGCTGGAGAAAGTTCAGGCATTGCTATGGTCTCATCACAAGTCTCTCCGACTGGCGCGATCAGCACAGCTCATTCTGAGAGATCGACCGATGACAGCCGTTTAGAAACAGCACCAGCATCATCAGCTGACAAAACGTAACGATCATGACGTAGAAATGAAAATAAACTTGTTAGTGAGATGAAATAAATGTGCACCATAAATGAACAGTTTTCACGTATTCAGCTTCGCGTGTCTGCTGCTGTTAACGTAAATCGTGCCGTCATCGGGTTTGAGCCGACAAGCACTTGTTTCGTCTGGTCATTCGCGTAAACTCTAGCATTCTAGTCATGTTTGGTCGGTGAACCACTAAAGCGGCTTAGCTTGTGACTTCAAAGGTCGCGTCAAAAAATCGTTGTAGATGCTTTTTGAATATGAACTGGCAGTATAGTTTCCATGTAGATCAAGATGGTCGAAATCGGCGTATTTTTCAAACATTTTTTTTCAATTTTTCCGTTGTTTTTCTCGTTCAATTGTTTTTTTTTTGTTTTTTGCTCGATTCAGCAGTTCGACGTAAGGTGAAGTGGGCCAAGAGAAGATGAAAGGGTCAAGCCTATACATACATCGTAGTGAAATTAACGACTTGGTACTTGGTAGAAAGTGCTTATATTTGAATAGGTTGTTCAGTTACGAGAAAAGCAGACAACTGTGAAAGTGTTGGCGGAACAACACTTTCTCCGTTCCAACTCTGCAGGCATAGTTTCAAAAGAACAATGGTCTCCATATTCAAACTGTCTGCAGCATATCCTGTCGCAATAAAAGCGCTGCCCACTGTTTTTTCCGATGTGATCATCAAAACATTTTGTTTCGCAACAAAAAGCAATCTAGAGACCAACTAACCAATAGCACTATCTTCAACACCAACTTTTATGCACATTTTAGTCAGATTTGTGAGCTCCACTGTCGAATAAAAAGTTCATTACGCACTGTTGCTGAAAAAAGTGCAGACTGACTATTGCAAAGTTTATACGCTTCAGTCTTTCGATCAAAACTATCTACCTCGTATACTCCAAATTACACAGATGCAGCCCTGCAGTCAAACTGATATTGTTTTCGACAAGTTGATTAGACTGTTTTTCACTCCTACCTTTGACATCCGGTAGGATTTGCCTTTGTTTTTGTGTTCACATTGATTGGTAACAAAGGTTACATCATTGTTGATTGCGAGATTGCAAAACATACCATAGAGGCATAGATTTCTCAAAGATAACAAAAAATAAAATAAAGAGAGTATCTTTATCCGCTCAATTCACAGATTTTTTGATGAGGCTATGAAGGCTTAAAGTCAAAGGTTTTTTTAAGAATGATGATGCTATTGAGGCTAAAGATCTGAAGGTTTTTTTCAAGAATAGTAAACTAGCTAACAAGCGGTAATTTCACTCTGTTAAAAAATTATCAAAGAAGCATGTTATCAACTGTGAGTTTTACGCGTAAATGTTCACCTATAATGAGATCGAACATTCATAATTCGATACAGTACACATTTAGTTAGGTACAAAAACAAACTTGTTCAACCCTAAAAAAACACCAAACACTTTTTGAAACTCTTACTTGAATGCTACTTCTTCTTTGATTTCTGTATGAAGAGAGAAAGAATAGTCAATTATGGTAGATTCAATAGTGCTGTTGCTGTACCAGAAAAAAGAGACCCGTGCAAAACAGCCACACATCGCAGTTTTCTCTGAGCTACTGATGAGAACGATTCTCGCTAGGATTCAGTTTTACAGGATTCAGCCGGACAAATGACATCATTTCCTTATTAGCTGACCAGTGGCGATCACAAAAATTGAGCTTTCTTCACGCACGAAAAAGGTTAGAGACTGTTTAGCTGATATTGCCATCATTGATTACTACTTTACTATAAACTGATCGGTATTTTTACTCGAGTTCTACAGATTTTCTGCAATGTCAAAAACATATAATACTAGTAGGGCATGGTCACGGCGCAACGACGTTGTTTCACGCGCGAAAATGGTTTCGGTATTCTGGTTACTGTATATGTTTCTGTTTACCGAAGGTGAACATGAACACCTGGTGTATTCGGTATCGCGAGAGTTTGTAATTGTTCGTGAAACATTCTAACCGAGAGAATAGTAGATTTTGGTGACGCGTTTTTGAAAAAAAAAACAAGTCTCGAAAGTGCGTTCTCGAATCAACGCGGGCGTTCATTTCTTGCGCGTGTTGGGTCTAGTCTCGAGTTCACGCCCGCCGATTCTCGCGCGTAGCGAGCGCGTGAAATCACGCTTCTCATTTCTCGCATTCGAGAAGCCCGAATCAACGCGCCGCGTTGTCTCGTCTCAAAATGACGAAAAGCGTGATCTCGCTTTGCGCCGTGACCAAGTACTAGTGTTTTGAAAACGGAGTCATGCAACTTCTTCCGTGAACAAGAATTTTTTTTCACCTATCTAAATGTGTGATGTGTCAAATTATTAATGGATGCTTGTGGACAAGTGTTTACGTGTTTGGTCTCATTATACGGGAACATTTACTTTACGTCAGACTTGAGTCTTGAGTCAGACTTGACTTGATTATGTGCTTCACTAATAGGCATGTAGAATCAGTTGTTAGCTTGTTCCCATTTCTCGGAAAAACTGACGACCATCAACAAAAGCACAATTATGACGGAAACTTTTTTTTATCATTTATCTAACTTAATGAGCACAGTGTGATGAATATGAGAATAGTGTGACCATTAGACAATGCAACAGAACGTATTCAACGCGTGTATATAAAAGGACAGTGAATGAGAAAGACAGTGAGCGTGGGCACAATGTTGTGTACGCGACATTGTCGATCCAGTTGCAGCTAACCTAAATATTATTGTACAAGTGATGAAAAAAAGATAAACATGTTTTGACAATTAGCCTCCAAAACATCATCAAAAAAAGAAAATAAATCCACAAAAAGAAAGAGAGAGAGAGAGAGAGAGAGAGAAAAAAGAGAGAGAGAGAGAGAGAGAGAGAGAGAGAGAGAGAGAGAGAGAGAGAGAAATAGAGAGAAGATGAAAAGATGAAAAGAGAAAGAGAATGCATGTACTTATGTTTGCTGCAATCATTTGAGATCAACTGAACATCTTTATTCAAGTATTTGTTTCATTCATTTTAGAAAGCTGAAGTGTTTTGTTTATGTGCATAACCGGAGTTGGCCACTTCATCCTCTTCATCATTGTCAACTGCATTGTCGACACTGAAAAAAAGTGTTGTGGAACGAAACAAAGACAAGCGACATACAGAGAGGTTGTATCGAGTGCGATCGTTCGCACACCAATCGTCATTGGTCGATCCACGTCAAGCGATGCTCTGTAGTTGACGCAGAACAATATCTATAATCACACATAACGTTTTGTCAACTAGTGTGCACAACACACGTTTCTATGCGCTGCGATGCTGTTCAACTCTGAACGATTGACCCTGACTGGAACCTGTTGCCATTTGTTGTTGTGTAAACACTGAAACTATATTGTTATTAGTTAGTTGATGTTAGAAAGGTTCACCCGTACGACACCGCGACTCTCGACAATCAGCGTGTCAGCACAAGCACACACGTTCACAGGATATGGCTGAATGATGGTGGTGCTTTGATTTGAACGCACAAAACGTGAGAACACACCATTTTGATGTTGCTCAACGATGGACCGACTCGCCACGACTTCTTTGCGAGATCGAAGATGTGGACTCGCAATGCGTTACTTTTGACTTCGTTGTAGTC
Organism: Rhabditoides inermis; assembly: GCA_963966185.1. Taxonomy (NCBI): domain Eukaryota; kingdom Metazoa; phylum Nematoda; class Chromadorea; order Rhabditida; family Rhabditidae; genus Rhabditoides; species Rhabditoides inermis. Next base: position 1,238,660 of record CAWZYM010000272.1, read on the forward strand.
TCTTACGAGAATGTAGAGTTCGCCGTTGACAGCGCACATCTTGTACGTCGTATTGTGAAACCGGTCTTTCAACTTCGTGAGCGACGTGCATTCGCCTATGAAACGGTGTGACCTAACAATTCGTGTTAGCTCACCTTTGTTGTTCATCACATAAATACTTTCAGAGTCTCCAATGTAAAATGTGGTGCCATCCAAGGTGGCGTCCACAATTTTAATGGTTGACTGACTGAAAATTGGAAAACCTTGATACATCATAATTGTGGTACTGAGTGTGAGTGAAAAACTCACTCTTTGTTCACACACTTCACATTGATAGTTTCCCACTTTTTCGTTTCGTCGATATAAAGAGATGTCAGGCTCCGGCTGCAATGTTTCGATCAAGTATCAAGTACATAGAATTTCGGGTTAGACAAAAAGGGAGGGCATAGTGAGAGAACAAGTTTTCGAAAGAGATTCAAGCAATCAGCTGTTCTGACAAGGCTCGCTGCTATAAGCTACCGTACCTATTTTCGTCGTGATATCACACATATTGCATTTTTTTGCACAATTTTTGGTTAAATGGAATTTTCTATGCACAACGAAACACCATGAGTGGCATGTGGGATCTTTTTTTACTATAGACGCCGTGATCGTCGCGAAACTGAAACAGAAAACCGTTCCGACCCACTCGCTGTCAGTTGTGAAAGCAAACAGCGAAGCGCCGACTGTACGAACGAAAGCGTTCTGCTTAGGCGTAACATCCTCCCACTTTCCTGAAACACCCAGGTAAATCAACAAGGTACGCACCGCCGCACCTGTGGCCAAGGTGAGCTTTGATCCCGCATGGCCTCTTTCATCCACGCAATAGAGCGCTCCATCGCAGACAGCAACCGAGCACTTTGAGCTGGGAAGGTCGACTGTGATACTGTCGGTTACAGTTAATTGTGTACATGTACTGCGTGTCGTTGCTGGGTGCGTCGCTCCACTCGTCACTGTTCACACTCCACGCGAGAAGGAGTGGGTCGCGGTCGCGACTGCCGCCAGCGAGCGAGTCATGATCCGACGTCGACTGAAAGAAAACATAATGGAGATTGAAAATCAGATCTAATGTTTTTTTTCATCATTAGCCACATAGAAAGTGACGAGCAAGGTGTATAGTAAAACAATTTTGTTGCTTTTCCCTCACAGACCTCGAGTGCGTTGAGAAACTGATCGAAGCACTCGCCATCCTGACGAATCAACGGCTCCTTGCCGACAGTGCCAGTGAGAAATGAGGGGTCCAGGCATGTGAGACGAACGTTAGACAGCAGCCTAGATGATGTTGTGAGTGCTAATATTAGTATGTTACAAAAACCACTAAAGAAGGACGAAACTCGCATCTGTTTTCCTTTTGGAACAGCAATTGATTGACAAACCTGGTATTTATATTGTCTACATATCAGATTTATATTGTCTACAAATCAGTATGAGCGCCGCTGAGTGTAGTGGTTAGCGATGTTCGCTAAACTCGGAAGGTCGGAACTTCGGTCCCTCTCCCGGGCGCTTGACCGTACCAAGGTGCGAAGGTAACCCGCAGGGTTCGCCACCCACGGGCGCATTATTGCAAACATAGGCGTGAGTTGTCGATGTAAAACCGCTGTGGTGTCGTGCTACCGTCTCCAGCAGAGTACGCATAAGTCTCTTGAATCGGAGGCTTCACCTTTACCTTTACCTTCACTTTTACCTTTACATATCAGGATACTTTTTCAATCTCACGTTGCCAGGTGTTCCGTTCTCTCTTCCTTACAGCGGACCCAGTTGATAACAGCCGTGTACACGCTGGATTCCCTACAGCGCAGTCGCTCATCTAGAATCAATCGATTAGAAGAGCATAATGTGTTTGCTACCTTCGATAAGCAGTGCAAAGCTGGTAAACTCCATGTCAACGATACCGAGCGTTGTGGAAACAATACTGAAAACAAGATAATGCCGCGAGAATTCTTTTTCAGTAGCATTTCGTCATTCGCATGAGTGAGTTTTTACACAAAAAAGGCTCACTCGAAGTTTTCGCATGCCGTTTTCCACGCGAGCTTCTTCAACTGTTCGCAGGAGAACTCACACGCGAACGACCACATCTCCAAGCAGTTCGATGGGGTGATGTTGGTCAGAAGAAGTCTAAACGGGGTCTATAGGTGTTTCTATCATATTTCCAATCTCACTTTGCACACGCATCTCGCAGATCTCCCAGTTGAAAGTAGGCAGCTTCCGGGAGTAGACGAAAAGCGGACTCGGCATCTGAGTGTAACAAGTGTTTGAACTCACAAATAGAATTATGTTGAGTTTTTCACGCACCAATCTGAATATGACCCGTGTACATGTAAACGATGAGCTTCTCCAGAATGTCCGCGTCAATGTTCTAGAAAAAAATTACTTAGAGAAAAAGGAAGAAAAAGACAAAGAGAATGAGAAAGAAAGAAATGGAGAAAGAGAAAGAGTTAGAGAGAGAGAGAGAGAGAGATAGAGAGAAAAGAGAGAGAAAAGAAAGAGAAAGAGAGAGAAGAGTAAAAGAGAGAGCGGGGAAATAGACGAACCAGTTCCACTACTCCAACTGTTTCCTCGGCATCGAATACTTGTTCAAAATGCGCGGACGCAGCCGAAAGCACAGACATGTGAGCAAAAAACTGAAAAAAAAACATACCTTATTACATTTATTACCGGTACCTGCCCATCTTAATATATGCTTTTTGTCATGATTTCAAATTGAAGTTCACTCGCCTCCCCGGATGTCGTCTGGTCCTTGCTCCCGTGTCGGTCGCTTCCCTTGGCAATCAGTTTTGCGTCGCACATTTTCCCCGTTCTGCAACATCCATGAGCATAAACGCGCCCACATCACTTGGTCACTTGGTGTTCGATCAAACGTACGCACTGTGACAAGAATGTTCAGTGTCCGGTTTGACTAGACAAACACAAAAAGACCCACCTTCGAAACGTTTCCATTCGTCGATGAAACGCATCTAGAAAGGATGCGCGATCCATCTCGCCTGTAATTAATAATTAATCGCCTGTAATTACTACTTTTCGGCATTTATAAATCACGTGTTTCTAGGTATTATCACGATGAGCGCAGTGAAATCAAATGTTCCAATAAGTACATTTCAAGAGTCGTACAATACATAACGTGTTCATTTTTTCATACTTTCTCGGGCGTATCACTGAAACAATGTGTGGCCTGTGGCCAAGACACAAAAAAAACATACTTGTACAAGGAGCTTGCAAACTTGCCTGCACGGTAAAAAAAACCTGTCGCACTGTGAGATGTGTTTAAAACACGCTCATATCGCAAACATCGAAATGACGAGCGATACCAAACAATCAATACTGCACACATGTACTTGCCAGTGTCCGCGTCAGTGAGTGTGGAGAGAGAGAAAGAGAAAGAGAAAGAGAGAGAGAGAGAGAGAGAGAGAGAGAGAGAGAGAGAGAGCGAGTGAGAGAGAATGTTAGAGCGAGAGCAAGTGATAGACACATGTGTTGATGACAAAACCAGTGTACAGTGCACAGATTCTATTATTGAAAGAAAAAAAAATCACTCCAAACTTCATGTATGAAGTGCATTCAACACGTGAACAACACAACATGCCACCACACTCTGTGTCTGAAATAGAATATTGAAAAAAAAACACAGCTAAAACTCAGCAAAAAACATCACGTTATAAGGACTCATGGTTTTGAATGGTATTCTTACACATTCCTCGATTTTTCGCTACGTTTTTACTGTTTTCTGACCGAAATCGTCTCATTATATCATCATGAAAAGTGTTCACATTTTCATGTGTGGCAGTTGCACTAAAATCAGATTGTGTGTTTATTCATAAGTAGGATATAATAGAGTAAAAAAGAATTCACAATTACAATCAACATGGGCCTTTCACGATTTTAATCAAGTTTGTGATCGAAAACTAACTGAAAAAAGTATACATAATAGAATAAATGTAAAAGTAAAAGGGTCATATCTCATTTCCCAGCGCTAACCAAAGCATCTCTCACTTACTGTGTTGAGAGATGGTTTGGTGATGGAGATGAACGGTACAATACATGAATAAGCGTTTCTGGATAGACAATTGATTTGATTTCGATTGGTGGACTTCGAGTGGTGTGGTGGACTTTCGAGTGGTGGATTTCGGTCAGTTGGCGGTGTTGGACGCGGGTTCGGTGGCGGGGCGGCGCGAGTGCGACGGGGCGATCGTCGGATGCCTCACGCCGATCAGCCGCAGCAGCTCGCCGCGAATCGTGCTGTTCACCGTCACGCACACCACGCCGCACGAAACTGAACATCCACACGTGTCTCTGTTCACTTTCCCCGGGGTTTGTTTTCCTTTCTCTTTTTCCAAACGTGAAACTATATTGTTTTAAGAAGGAGGGTGGGGGGGAATTAGGATCGAGACTAGTTCCTTCCACTACAAACTATGTTTTCACCCAGCCAACACGCTACTTGTTCTACACCAATTACGTAGCGACAAACTATTCCTTCGAGACGCGACAAAACAGCGTGTAGCGGAAGTTTCTTGAAGCGTCTTCCTGGTTCAAAAAGTGTCGAGAGACTCACTGCTTCTGTACTGCCATGCTAGCTGGGCGGCGACTGTGCCCCACTCGGGAAGAGTGACAAAGTTCATGGCGATGTAGGCGTACGAAGCCACCGCGTTCACCACGCACACCAGCGCCGATTGAATGAACACCTCAAATATTCGGTGTTTCTGTTGAAAGTCGGTGTTGACACGTGCTCAAACTTTAAAACTTTCTACAAGTCATGTGAATTTTCGTGTGCTTTTTCACACCTGTTTCCACACCGTTTCAAACCTAAAGTTTTATAATCCTGGGAATAGCGTACTCTCTCAAGTTACAGAACATTTTTTTTATCTGAAAGTTTGATGTCTTTGACATCTTTCATGTGAAAAAACCTTCGCCTGAAACCCACAGTGCGCTGGTATCCGCTCGGCTGGTGGTGGCGGTCGCTGATAACGTGCTTGAGGTTTAGGCAGAGGTACGCGTAGGCGAGGGTGATGAACAGCGCCTCCACCACGTTGTTCCACGTGTGCCACATGTTCACGTACACCAAGCCCTGTCAGTCATTCAAAGATACAGGGACCTACTCGCCCTCCCCTTATCGACCATTTTGTCTGTGGCACACTGCTCACTGCGCGAGGTGGTAGTGAATGACTGCTCGCACAAACGAGATAACACGCAGAAAAAAAGATGAACAGACAGTGCGAGAGTAGCGCGAGAATTCAATGTGCATTCAGAGCATGCTTTTTTTTATCACCACGTGCGCGTACAACTTTTGTTCGAATCGCATTAAAATCATCGATTAGTTATGCAAAAAGTTTAAAAAAACGTCAGAATTGAGCTACTGTTTCTTCAAGTAGCGATCTTTGTTTTGTTTGTTGCAAATGCGTTAGACACTTATGACGGTCTGTAGTTTTTTTTGCGTGTAGAGATCCAAAGTCTACATAGTTTAAAGTGCGCTGCCACAAAACGTTGTTTATACATTACACAAATTCAAGTAGTGGTCCCTTAACACTTGTGCAGTAAAAAAATCAATTAATAACTCACATTTTCGACAAACGGATCAAACACCCAAGCGACTAGTTTTGAGTTGAAAATGCCTGAAATACAACCTTATCGAAACGGAACAATTTTGAACAGGGAATAATCTCAGTGGAAACAACATTTTAGTGCAGTTCGTTGAAGACATAGAGGTTGCTCGCCTGGGGGAGTGTAGAGGAACAAAAATGTGAAATAGACGGGAACGGAGAAAAGCCAAATGTAGACGCGGCGGCCGTCGAAAAGCTGAATTAAAAGTACAAACCATGAATAACACTAATTGTATCAAGTTCATCATTTACTGGGACATTCCAAAAACTGTTGATGTCAAGCGTCTCTCAGTCAGATTGTCGTGTCGCTTTACTAGACAGAAATCACGAGCGGTGAGCATGGTATGGTATGCAGCAGTTGTAATTGTAAAGTGACTTTTTTGATGTACGGGTTAGAAGAGAGCTCGCAGATGCGGTTGATCGCCAGCAGCCCGCACACCAGACACGAGCAACACCAGATGCCTGTATTGTACGAAAAGCGACGGCGAAAAGTTCACACAAGGAAACGCGTACCAACTCCGATAGACCCGACGACGTAAATGAGCGTCTGATGCGTGCAAAACACGTGACCGTAGAATACGAGGTAGCCTGAATAGAATTATTCACTGATGAGAGTATTGTTTGTTTGTGAAATTTAAACTCAAATGGTCTGTTCGAAAAACTCGGTTGGCGAATGTGGGGTCTACTCACCAGTTAGAAACGAGTTCATCAGAATGGCGCACATCTCCCAGAATATCATCGCCATCATGATCTTGTAGCAACTGTGGCGGTAGAGGCGCCGCGTGAAAATCGCCCACAACACAAAACAGTAAAGCATCTGAATGATCTGTTAAACTGAACCGATAAGGTGTTCATTGTCCGGACGCTGATAATGTTTGAGTTCAATTTTTAACTTACCTCAAAGACGGTTCCGGTTGTGATGAAGTAGGCAGCAAGGTGCGGTTTGCTTTCGCCGGAAGCGAACCATTCGGTCTCATTTTTGCCGGAACAATTGTACCGCTCAGCAATTACCTCAGGACAAAACCAGTACGCGTTCATTGCTGGAAAACATGTGTTACATGTAACATGAAAGCAGATCTCGACGGTCGACGATTGATAATAGAAAATGATGAAAAAACGTTATCGCATCGATGCTTGTTACTGCAAATATCTCAAGAGACACCATTCGAGTTTGTAAACAAAAACGCATAGTGTTATTTGATCTTGTTCAGTCAAATGATGATTAGCTGTATGAAACATGGTTCCAACTAAGAGAAAATAGGAACTTGTTAACATTAAGCAAAACTCTCAACCTGAGCCTTGCAGTCACTGCCCTTTTGCTTCCCAAAAAACTTCTTTCGAAACACAAGTTTGCAAGTTCTATGAAAATTTCCGCTTCAAGTTGTTCTTTACGCGTCAACGACTTGCTCATTAAAAACTACGGCAGAGCAAGGTTCGGGCGTAGATGTACACCATTTATTCACAACTCAACATCCACAACACTCAACAATAAATTTGACATGTTTCATGAGAACAAAGTTTAAACAGTTTGAAAGTTAAAACAGCAGCAACTTCACAGTCATAGCGGACTTTCAGTCAACCGAAAATTTGTGAGAGTAATTGGAATGGCAGTAGACGTGTTATTTCCTCAAACAGATATTGAGACAAGTGTTTGCAGCAAGTCGGGAAACTTTCTTTCTTACATTTTTAGACTAGGTGAAATATGTTGGCATTTTCTATAAGCAATGAGACAAGTGCTTGTTCAGCATCGTCGGCCGGTCGGCAGGCTACTGCCACGCGCGAGCCAGCTCCTCGAAGTGCCTGCCAGTGGCGTTCCTCATCGCGTCTCTCTGCAACACGCTAGCTTTTATCACAGCGATAAGCATTAGGTGTGAGAACCATTCGAGTGCAATCACAGAAAGTCAGGACTGGTTGGCGGTAGTTTGAAGGTGGTTAGATATAGTAGGGTAACACGTTTCCAGCCGACTTGCAAGTAGTCGGAAGACATTCTTAGACCAGTTTGAAGAGAATCACCGCTAGCCGGAGTACCGGTCATTTTCTTCAAACTTCACTGCGAAACGCCAAACAGAACTTGTCTTCACCCAACTACAACTCACAAACCACTTCGTTCTACTGTGACATAGGTTGCGGAAGAAGCAGACGACGCGGTCGCTCACCGGCTGGGGGCTGGCGTGGACGCGCGCGCGTCGCTCCAGTCCCAGCAGCACCACAGCCGCGAAGAACACACGCTGGTACACGAACAGCTGCAAGCGACTTGTTTGACCGAAACGGGGCCACACAAAACTGTGGTAGATGTACGTAGACATTTTGACGTGCAAATCACTATTTCGCACATCAAATTTTTACGTGATACATACATATATTTCTCGGGGTGGTTTGTGGTTGTAGCATTGTATGGTTCCGATGTTGAAAAAAGAGTCTGTCATACGCAGCAAACTGAACGCTTGAGAAAACTCCCGCATACAGTTTGTTTAACGTCCCTTATGTGGTGTGAATAGTCGAGTTGTATTCGCGACAAAAAAACGCCGATTCGCAATGTGTCACGCGTCACGCACGCACGTCTTACAGCTGTGTACAGTACAATTGTCTCGAAACGCTTTCTAAACACAATATTCCGAAAGGCAGCCAAATCCTAATTTACCGTCAAGCTCTCCGTAGAGGGTTTTCAGCAATCGGAAAGATTTAGAAAAAAAGAAAGTCTCACCAGCGTGTATACGTGGGAGACCCAGGTGAGTCCCTGGCTGAGCACGGCTCCGGAGTGGCAGAAGTTGTGGTAGACTAGCACGCCCACGTACACCATGCGCGACACAAACTGCAACTTCTAATGTATAGTTCAACTCTTTCAAACATGTGTGCACCGGTCGAGTAGTTTTTGGGCAGAAACAAAAGAGATGTACAAGAACTTTTCCATAGGCAAAGAACCGCACAAAATCGAAAATCCCTCTGCTGCAAACAAAGCGAATCAAATTTTATTGCGCTGACGCAATGTGTCGGTGTTCTACGCGTATTGGTGTTCTACATTCGTTTGCTTTGATTCTGTACTGTAACTGCTCGCAACTGCTGTAACCTACTTGAATGTTTCACATCTTGTAGGAAACAGTGAGCACAGAGGCGCACTTGCACAATGCACAAAACTCATTATGGCGACCAAAGTTATTAAAACAAACGTGTTTTGTAGTGTTTTGAAAAATCTCGCGTGTTGTTTTTCAAGCGTGAAAAAGTCGATTGCAAGTGACTGAATTGTTTTTCACCTCGTTGACGACAAACGGCAGAATGAAGCGAGTGGAGCGAATGTTCTGCGCCACTGTGAATCTGAACACAAACAATTTTTTTTCGAAGAATAAAAAAAAACACAATCAGTTAACTCATATCAGATTACGTCAAAGTTCTACGTTTTTTTTGTCAAATTTCAACGTCATTCGCGTAGAGAGTTGTTGATGATTCAGCCAACAAAAATAGGCACTTTTCAAAACACAAAAAAATCTGTCCGGACTCTTTTTGTGTTTTTTTCTGGCCTTTCTTCTGGCTTGTGATGTTTATTTGAAAATTTTGCAACCCAGTTTCAAGCAGCTTTTCAAGCTGTTTTGTCTGAGCTAAGAAAAGTTTTTTTCAGTACTTCAAGCATGTGCCTGAAATGTGGCTCAAGCATCAACACCGAAAAAAAAGAATTATTCTAACTGCTTATAGTAGTGTTGTCAAATGTGTTTGTTTTATTACGCGCGCAACTAGTTCGGTCGATCGTATTTCACCGCACGATCTCGGAGAGACCACGTACCGCTACTGACTCGGCAAAAATGTCGTCGTTGTAGCTAACGAGGTCTTTCGTCAGAGTGCTCTCAATCTGTGCATGATCGACGCTCGGTGCTAGGAAACTACATACAATAGTACAGCGAGAAATAAACGTTGCATCCCCGTCGCAACACTTTCGAAATTCTTTATAGCTAATTTCGTACTCAACGTTCAGTCACTCACTATAATCCGACTGTTCAGTTCACTGAATTTCGAGTAATTGTACTGTTTTCTCCTCAGCCCTAGAACGTGTAAACACGTTGAACACGTTTGATATAAATTGTTTGCTCCTACTCTCGCCGGGTTTACAGGAAAAAGAAAGTTTTGTGTTTGGAGACAAAACTAAAATACAAAATAGCAATGCTTTTCAGTAGTGACGTTCAATACAAAACTACATTTGATCGCTACCGGATTGTCCAACTGCGTGTATAGAAAAAAAGACAATGGCCGGTCAAAAGGATTTTGCATAGACCGTCGCTAACTGGCGCGCCTATCGTAATTGACCGGTAACCCCAAAAAAGTCTGTCAATCTTCGTGTTCGTGTTTTTTTTAAAGAGTCATTCATGGAATTTTGGAGAAAAAACTTGATTCAGATTTTTTTTTTCAAAAAATGTGTTTGTGTTTTGCGAAGTTAGGTTTTGAATTAAACGAGTTTTTTTTTAAATTGTGAAAAGTCTTAGCACTGTATTTTTCCGAGAAACAGCCTACGTCAAAAAAAAACACATACCAGTAATGATATACTTTTTTTTTAAAATATTGCCTTACCGTCCTGAAAGAGATATGTCATACAAATGTCGTTGTGAATAAGAGCGCTCGTTAGCTTTCAAAAGAAGTGGAACGCTCTAAAAATATGAGTTCGGCTGAAACAAAAATCTACGAAGCTTACTATGAGCGCAACAGTTGCTATGACGGTGTTAACTATCAAACAGGCGAGGTTGTAATTCCAATCTGAACTTTTTTTCGAATTAATCAGTTAAAAAAGACGTACCATAACGGAAGCACAACTCGAGTATGATTAACACAAAGGCCTGAATTGAATGGAATAAAAAGAAGTTCATGCTTGAAAAAAAAACTTGTAGATTACTCACGTTGTAAAATATCATGATACACTTTCCTCTGCACTTTGTCATGAACTCGTACATCTAAAAACAGTTGTAGTTAGAAAATCGTGTTTGAAAAATGAACCTCACATTTGAATACAAATAAGATGCGCATCTTTCAGCCACCATGGAAAATGAGAGAACAATCGGTAGTGAGAGTGAAGTACGAATAATAACTGAGAAATTTTTCTGCAATGTGTGTCTATGTAGAATTGTCGAACGTTTTCATACTCACGTTAAATTCGAAAATCTGCAAAGGCACAAGAAGAACGATCAAATTGTAAATTGTTTTGTAGACATCTGCGATTATATAACTCACAGTGAATATGACAAGAATTGTTCTGGATAGCGAATATGTTAATAAAAAATTGAAAAAAACGTACTGAAAGTAGACGTGGAATATGTTTCCATTCTTTAAGCGCATCAACACTTTAAGTTGTAACATGATGTCGATAAGTTGAAAGACTATTTCAGATAAGTACAATAGGTCTGCGAATGCAATCATTTGAGTTCCTGAAAGTGAAAAGAAGTGTTTCGTTTTTTGTTGTCTCTGTTTTTGTGAACAAGAAATGACTTTTTGAACGGTGAAATACAAAGCTTTATGTACAGTAAAGCTGAATTGGAATGCTTTAAAAAATGAAACGTAAATTTAAGGAAGAGAAAAAAGAAAGTGAGAGAGAAACAGAAAAGAGAGAGAGAGAGAGAGAGAGAGAGAGAGAGAGAGAGAAAGAGAGAGAGAAAGAGAGAGAGAGAGAGAGAGAGAGAGAGAGAGAGAGATAGAGAGAGAGAGAGAGAGAGAAAGAGAGAGAGAGAGAGAGAAAGAGAAAGAGAGAGAATTTTTTTAGCAAGAAGCTGAAGTAACCTAATCTTTAATTTTTCGATGCTATTTTGATTTCTTTGTTGTGTATTTTTCGCTATAAGAGTTCCAAATGTTACTTTCAATAAAACAATTCAGTGGACTATTTGATGAAAAATTGAACAGTTTTTTTCGGTTCGCAGAACTACATTCTGGGCTAACTCCTTTTTCAAAAAAAGGTAACAGATCGAAGAACTGAAATAAGCTTTTGTAGAACTGCTTGATGTTTGTAATAAGGGAGTGTAACCTCTGAACGCCACATTTCGAAAATGAGAAATTTGTATTATATGCTTTTTATAGGAATAACTTATGATGAATGATGCATGTTTCGTTCAATAACAATCACTTTTTATAATATGCAAGTTATTAATTAATTCTACCGAAAACGCGAGTTGACGTGTCTTACGTCGCTTATCTCAGACAATGAAGTTGCGGCGTTTAGCGGCGATTTTTCAATGTCAGCCATTTGTTCGAATTCTATGAATTTTTGTTTATTATTGCACTTATTATTTATCATCTGAAACATAAAAAAGTCAGAAAACATTATAGAACTGGGTTTTCTTCCTAAAACAGCAGAGTAAAGTAGCAGATTGTGCAAGTTGGTGCAAGTTATGCACCTTTTTCGGACGAGAGCCATTCTGAACCTTAGTTTTCATTTATCACTCAGAAGTTAAAATGAATTTTTAAAATAATTGTTGTAGGAATTGAAACGCTATATTGTGGCAAAACATTCAAAAAATATCGTCGATAAACGTGTCATGATGTGTTTCGTAACCAGAATCAGAGGGTACACTTTTTTAAAGTAACTTAAATTACTAGAGACGGCATCTCTGCGGACATTCTGAAGGCGGGAGTCGTCGGATTCCACCGAGCCGTCGCCGCGCTGTTCACCAACTACCTCAACGGCGAGAAGATCCCCGACGACTGGAAAACGGCGAAGCTGGTGCTGCTGCATAAGTAAGGACCTCGCGAGCAGCTCGGCAAATGCCGATTGCTCTTCTCTCCCTCATGTACGAGCTGTACACGAAGTTGCTTCTCAACCGCATCGGCCGGCACCTGGACGAGCGGCAGCCGATCGAGCAAGCCGGATTCCGATCTGGATACAGCTGTGCCGACCACGTGCAGACTGTGCCGCAGATCGTCGAACGTGCCCGCGAGTACAAGACCCCTCTTGTGCTCGTCTTCGTCGACTACGAGAAGGCGTTCGACCGATTAGACCACGGATACCTGCTGCAGTCTCGGGAGACGATGGGCGTCGACGAAGGGATATCTGGCCGCACTCTTCGACTGCTATGAAGACAGCTTTCTATCACTGAAACTGTTCTCATGGCAGTGAAAAATTCCTGTGAAACGAGCAAGGCGACACAGTCTCACCGATGCTCTTCACCGCCGCACTCGAGGTCGTCTTCCGCTCTATGTTCGCCACTGCCGATTGGTCCACAAGAACAAGAGGAGTCCCTGACAACGACACCCGCCACCCGCTGTACACCGACGGCCGCCGACTCTCCCACCTGAGGTTCGCCGACGACATTGTCTCATTCGCTGAGTCGACGTCGCAGGCTGAACAGATGCTGAACGAGCTGAACGACGCGAGTAAGGAGGTCGGACTGCGCATCAACCGCCGAAAGACCCAGTTCATCCGCACTCACTTCACACCGGACAAAGTTATAAGGATGGACGGCGAGCTGGTGGAGTCTGTGAAGAGCTATGTCTATCTCGGCAAGCTCATCAACGGCACCAACACGCTCGGGGAGGAGATAAGCAGAAGAACACGTGCTGGCTGGGCTGCTTTCTGCAGCATAAAGGAGACGCTCGCTACTCTGAAAGATCAGGACCTGAAAGCTAACCTCTTCAATGCCTCGGTTCTGTTTGCTCTCTGCTACGCCACCGAGACCTGAGCGTACACGGAGAAAAGTCTCGGACGGATTCGCACCGCACATCGAGCTATGGAGATGCAGCTGATGGGCTACACGCTGCGAAGACAAAGGGACGAGGGCATTAGCAGCAAGGAGATGAGGAGACGGTCAAAGCTGAAAGACCCGCTGCGTTACATGCGCCAGGGCAAACACCGATGGGCCGGGCACATCATCAGGAGGAACGATGAACGATGGGCACGTGCCTTCACTGAGTGGTACCCACGCCACGTCAAACGGACGCTCGGGAGACCACCTCCCCGCTGGATAGCTTCTATCCGAACCTTTTCGAGACAGTTCAATATGGGCAACGGCACCGCATGGGCAACGTCCGCGCGAGACCGAACTACCTGGAGGAAGATGGGATCCGCGCTTCCTTGAGCGAATCGGATCGCTCAAGTAATCAAGTTAAGTAGATTTCTAGATGAGAGAGTACGACTCTGCAGAAATGTACTGCGAAACTGAATTTTTACATGAATAAACTTCCGTTCCATATTATAAAAAAAAACTTGGCCAAAGAATAGTCGACGATAGGCCACCGGATATCTACGGTTGCTAATGGATTGTAGATGAATAGGTTCTGATTTCCGTGCTTGCGAGGACAAAAAACCTTGCTGGCATGGAAAAAAAACGTAAGACCTATTGCCCACAGTCTTTTTAAAAGAAATAGATGTACAAAACTTGAACACTACGAATGAACAGACCACACAAACTGTGCGACGTGAAAAAACGCATTACAGAAAATGAGGATTTGACAATAACAGTCACGAAAGATTATCACTTCATTCATAAACAACAATTCGGCTAGTACAACAGAGCGCATTCAAAGGCTGTGGTCACGCCAGCGTATAACATTGAGATGGGTGAAGCGGAAAAGAAATTTTGTATCATTTGCGTGATTTATAGTCAATATGTATAGTCACACGCACTGATGAGAAACGCAAACGCAGACAGTCTCGTGAACTGTGTACGTGGCAAAAAAACATGGCCTGGAGTACCTACATAGTAACCATCGTAGTTTCTCAAACAGTGACTACTTTACATTCTTTACAATCCAGGAAAGTGAACGCCAAAATTTTGTCCCAATCGTGACACGGACAATGTCCAATCGTCTTGCTCCAATTTTTTTTTTTTATAAAAAAGAAAAGATATGCAAAAGTAAAACGAAAAAAAATTGTTAATTTGTTTCAGTAACAAATATATACACGGAAGTAACAAGCATAATAAATAACAATCAATATGGGCTATGTACACGCGATTCGAACAAAATCACAAGCAAATCGAGGATCGCCGGTGGATGTTGGTCGAAGAGGGTGTGCACCATGGACTACACGCGCTGCTCACCTCCAGCCTCCTCGTAGAACGAGTCCTCGTACTGCAACATGTACACCCTCTCACCTGACGGCGCCTGCGAGACCGACTCGACGCTTCCGCTCTACATCCTGATCGCCCCCGTCCTCTCATCCGAGTAGTCATGCGGGAAGGAGCGTTCAACATACTGATCATCTACTGGCAAGAACTCCCTGGAGTTCTGATCAGCTCGATCAGCTTCACGCGGAGGGCTCGACCGCACGCCGCGGGGAAAAGAAGAAGAAGAAGAGTATACATAGCCATATTATTGTGCGGTATGATGTGGTAGTTTCGTGAAGGCCGTGACGGTGACCTCATTGCAGTCACCGATGTACTCAGAATATTGCGAACACGATAAACTGAGTAAGGCACATAATCTATTTTCTTCCATATGGAAGAAAAATGCATGGTTATCAGTGCAATGTCGATCAATAGCACAGTAGTCTACGCGGTGGAGAGGAGAGAGAAAGCCGTGTGCATATGACAGAGATGACTGCCGTAAAGTTTGAAATAAAAATATACTAGGAACACATAGTTGTTTTCATATAAAGACAGAACTATTCAATAACTCAAGACACTGTCCGGCCGGGAGGGTGATTTCGGTGAAAATGATGACGAGAATTGAAAAATGACTGCATCAAAGATGGAATTCTTCAGAAAATGATGTTGCGTAATTTCGCGTAATTTTTAAATGACTCGAGGAAGGGTTCATTAGAACTGCAATCAAATTTGCTTCTAAAAAATCGATGTACTAAAGGTGGCCGGATACAGTAACAATCTCAAAAACAACAAAAATACAAATGCCGAAAATGAGTGCACTCCCTTTGAGAGAGCATTGTGGTACAGTAGGGTAATCATGACTTGCCCCGTATCAGTGTGTAAGTAATTGAATTTTTTTCGAATCCATAGTTGTTGACCTTTGCCGTTGGGGAGAAAGGCATGAAACATTCGATATCAGTGCGATACTCGCGGCATGCCCGGCACGGCCCTCTTCACTCATCTCGGGTAACCCCTCGCGCGACACATCCCCATTGCGAAAGACTGTCGTCTCTCTCACCCCAATCTGCCTCTCTCACCCCAGTCATTCGAGATGACACCTTATTTCTTATCAGTATTACACATGCACAGCTGTAAAACAGGTTGGCCATGTGTTAGTCAACACACTATTGGATCATATCTCTGTTACGAATCCGTATTTATTTGCCCACATTTTTTCGTTGTTGTAAAGTCAGTGCACAGAACACGGCGACAAACATCGTTATCTGTGTTGTAGACTGATAACAGCTCAGTGGCAATTGTGCGTGACAATCATGATGCTGCTGCTACTGGTTGCCGCCGCGGATTGCTTGGAAATTCTCGTGCACCTCACAGCGCTCGGACCCAGTCATCTCTCCTTCACAAACGCCCTCATAGATGTGCTGGCGGAGAGGGGACACACTGTGGTGAGCACTCACTCTAATGTTGTGATTAGTCTCATGATAACAGGCCTCGAAGCACATGATTTGTATTATCATTACAAAAATTGCAGTTTTCCAAACTGCTACTTATCATGTTCCTTATTTGAACAATGAGAAGTCTACAGAGAAGAGAAATTAGATCACAAAAACACGAATTAGAGAGGGCGCGCAGCGCCCTCTCTTTTGGCTTAGGATAAGGCTCGCGCCAGAATTTTCAAGAAGTGATATCCAAAAGTCATGTTATAACCAATGTGAACTTGTCCAAATCATGTTAGTTAGATTCGCACCGTTTCGTAGGCCAAATCACTGGTCGACGGCATCTTTGTATCTTTTCTGTGAAAGAAGTTATGCGCGATCCCGCGCTCGCACTAGGCGAAAGGCCAGCGTGTTTCGTGTCCTTCCCGTTACCGACTTTTCCCAACTTGCACTTTGCGTGTAGTCCGCCCCGCCGCCGCCAGCGTCAAATGCGCGCCGGGTTTGCATTGTTTTGACCCCGCCAACTATAACCAGAAAGAAGAGCGCAGTAGGCGCGACACCGACTGGTTATAAGAAAATATGCTGTGAAAACGTTTTGTGAAACGTAACGGCGATCCGTGAATACGATGTGACGTGTGGTACATGAGACGAAGAAGTGCGAGAAGAGCAGAGGTAGAGAGAGAATGGCAGATATAGAGAGAAGGGCAGATAAAGATGGAGAGAAGGACAGAGAGAGATGGAGAAAGAGCGAGAGAGCGCAGTGAAAGAGAGAAAGAACAGTGAGAGAGAACAGATGGAGAGAGAGAGAACAGAAGGAGATAGATTAGGTTTTGATTAAGTCCAGATGAATAGTCATAATTCAGCACATATTACATATAAAAAATTTCTATGAAATTTAACAAAAGCACATATATTTTCTTTAAAAAGTACTTGCGTAAAAAGACTCAGTTTGTCTTGACCCAATTCAACAAAAGCGCATGCATAAAACGTTTACAAATACTAACACAAACCTGCACTTCTCTCTCTCTCTCTCTCTCTCTCTCTCTCTCTCTCTCTCCATCTCCTTTAATTGTATTCTTATATTTCCTATGTTAGTTAGTGTCAACAGTCTGGTCTTCGCAGGTTTGTGTTAGTATTTGTAAACGTTTTATGCATGCGCTTTTGTTGAATTGGGTCAAGACAAACTGAGTCTTTTTACGCAAGTACTTTTTAAAGAAAATAAAAACCTTCGATTGAAAAAGAAATAAAAAGAACATGTACTCGAATCACATGAGTTGTAGTGTTTGGAAATCTTCACGAAGATAAAGAGAGGGGGAGTATGAACCCGAAAAAAAATCAAAATTTCAAAATTCTGTAAACGCAGATAGATGCGGAATGTTTTTTTCATCATGCATACATAATTTCATGTAAAAATATTTCGATATGATCGAATACGGGGCGCGGGCCCACTCGGGTCCACACTTTTGCTAATCCATGTGGCGAGTAGAAGTTGCAGAAAGAGTTTCAAAAATTGATCATGTCTATGTTTTCAGGATCTTCTCATCGGTCAGCTCAATCCGAATGTGAATACTTCAAAGGTGACGCGGCGTGTGCGGCGGCAATTCGTCTACAGTCACGCCGGACAGAGTCCATGGATGCAGGTTCGCAACAAAAAGCTCTCAGTCCGTGCTTTTTTCAGCTTGGTTTCATATTTCTTTTCCACTTTCCACAACTAAAAGACAATGCTATGAGTTATCTCTTTCGAAAAGTACATAAGTAAAGAGGAGTAGTTTGTTTTGATCTGATTCAACAAAAGCACATGCATAACATCTCTTCGCAGCTGACTAAAATATCAAAACAAACCTGCTTTTTCGAATGATGGTTTATCCCTCTAAAATTTGTGACTTTTGTGCACATATACGCATGCATACACATTTATTTTTTTGTTTTTTTGTTTTGCAATGATTTTTTTAAACATTAAATTATGTATAACCAAATTTTTATTAGAATTCATCATTAAAATAAATTATTATCATTATTTTGTATTCATGTTGGCTTTTCATCGATTAGAAAGAGCAGGTTTGTTTTGATATTTTAGTCAGCTGCGAAGAGATTTTATGCATGTGCTTTTGTTGAATCAGATCAAAACAAACCACTCCTCTTTACTTATGTACTTTTCGAAAGAGAATGGATGTCCTTTTCTCGAATTTCGAAGAAATTTTTTCAGGTTAGGTTGATGTGCGTTGATAAGAGTTACTCGCGAATGTATGTATCAAAATTAGAAACGAAAACGTATCCTGAATATGGAAACGCATGCTCACTCGCTTGCCAGTCTCTTATTGACGCGCGCTATTACGCATTCGAAAACGTATACTGAATATGGAAACGCATGCTCACGCGCCTGCCAGTTTCTTATTGCCGCGCGTTATTACGCGTCTCTCTCTTCACTCCGTTCGCACACCACACATCACCCCACAGTTTTCACGCCATAACTTCGGGACCTCTCACCCTTGCCTAGAAACGTTCGAAAACGTATTCTGAATATGGAAACGCATGCTCACGCGCTTGCCAGTCCCTTATTGACGCGCGCTTTTACGCATTCGAAAACGTATCCTGAATATGGAAACGCATACTCACTTCTCTCCACTCCGCTCGCACACACCACCTCCACAGTTTCCGCGCAAAAATTTGGGCCCTCTCACCCATGCCTGCTGCACCACTCGAATCGCACGGGAAGGGGAGAGAGCGCGCAGAGAGCGCGCGCTCGTGAGAGAGCCAGACGCGCAGGGAAGAGAGTGGCTGAGCGAATGGCGGGGCATGCGCGTTTGGCCAATCAAATTGCAGAGACAGGGGCCGAGCGACCAATGAGCGCAGAGTGCAGTGGGCGGGGCTTACGTGATGCGCGTCGTCGTCGTCGTCGTCGTCGTCGTAACGTTTAGTGGCAGAATGAGAGAAAAAGTTTTCTTGAATATTTTGGATGCCGCAACCGATATTTATTTCTCGAATCATACTCATAGGTCTTGTCAAATGACATTCTAACAAAAAAAAACACTATGGAGTATATCGTATTGGGATAGAGGAAATTGTGTATGCCTTGGGGGTGACGCGCTGCGCGCGTCAAAGATCAAGACAAACGGGCGGCGCTGCGCGCCGCCCTTAATGTTACTGCTAATAAGCAAAATTCGTTTGTAGTTTGTAGTTTGTAGTCTGTTGTTGATTTTTTGTTGTTGAAGATGACCTACTACGCCAAGCCATTCGCACCAAACGAAGCTGTGGAGACAATTGAGATCTTCACAAAAAGCGAGGTAGCGCTGTGTAAAGGTACGCATACCTACAAACGCTATGCTCATTTGTACACTTGTTTTCAGAGGCGCTCGCTTCGTTTGCGCTTCGATCATGGCTCGAAGAGAAGACATACGATGCGGGGATCTCCTCAGCGGTCGGATACTGTGCGCCTATTCTCTTCACACTTCACGACATCCCTACCACTGCGCTTTTTCTAGCGACACCACTACAGGTACGTACTCAATGTTCTTGTCTTTGAAATGCTCCCCTAGGCATACGCAGTCGCTCAGCTGGGCATTCCGGCCCCGCCTGGATACATTGCTGGTTAGTGTTTGTGTTTATGTGACTGCATTCTCCCGTCTGCTGTTGACGCTCCATTCTCAGACTGGCTATATGGCAAAGACTACCGCGCCTCTACGTTCCTGCATCGTATGGAAAACACGATCAATGCTATCCGACTACATGCAGTTCAAATACCCAAAGCGGAAAGGCTGAGTGTAGGTCAAGTTCCTCAGTTTCATCTTTTACCAAAAGTTTCAGAACGACCTGGTTCGGTCAGTGTTTGAACAGGACAGTCCGTCCGGGACAGAGCTGATCAACAAATTTCCAATCACGTTTGTGAACAGCAACGAGCTGATCGATCCGCCCCGTCCGCTCTCGCATTCTGTCAAGTATATCGGTGGTGAGTACTGCGAAATTGAGTGAGCTGACTATCTGGCATTTTGGGTATTGCACTGTCTGCCGCGAAACCTGTCTCTTCGGCATTGGATGCACTTCTTGACAAAGCGCCGGCAGGCAATGTGTTGTTCACTTTCAGCACACAGGTACGGCAAGTGTGCATGCTTTTCGAAACGATTCCAGATTCCCACTTCGCTGATTCCTCTGAACATTCGTCAAGCGTTCCTCGCAGCCTTCTCTCGTTTTCCGAAAATGAACTTCTTGTGGAAGTACGACACGTTCGATGGCGACACACTGGACTTTTCACAGGCAACAAACGTCTATCCAATGAAGTGGCTGCCTCAATCTGATTTACTAAATGATAAGAGAGTGAAGCTCTTCATCTCGCATATGGGGATGAATGGGCTTCTCGAAGGAGCGCATGCAGGTATTTCATTGTTCAAAAGACATTGATGACCGATCTTATCAGGCGTGCCCTTTCTCTCCATACCAATATTTGCCGATCAGTACCACAATTCGCTTATGGCGAAGGAAATCGGCGTGGCGGTGTCGGTGGATAAGACGAACATCACTGAGGAGAACGTCGTAAACGCTATCCGAGAGCTGCTCACTAACAAAAAGTGAGGGTATCTTTTTAGGATTGGCCCGCATTTTGTGTTTAGGTATCGCCAATCTTCGCAAACCATGTCGGCAATGTTGGCCGCAAAGCCGAATCAACCAAGGGAGTTGTTTGTGGAATGGGTGAGTGAAAGCACAGAAGAAATGTGATAGCCGGAATGATTCAAGGTAGAGTTTGCTACGCGCTTCCCGTCTCTCTGCGAGCATCTTCACCTTCCGGCTGTTCGTATATCGATCGTCGAAGAGTACTGCCTCGATTGTTTTGCTCTCATTGCTATCATTGTGTCTGTAACTTGTGTCTTTGTTTATTATGCGGCGAGAAAAATGTGGAAAGGACATACACATCAGAAGACGGAATGACTTTGTTAAAAGTGAAACGTATAAAACGTTGTTTTTTTAAGTGAAACGTATAAAACGTTGATTGTAATTCTCTCTGAAAAGTACAAGCGTAAAGTAGCTCTGTTTGGGTTCATCTCAATTCAACAAAAGCACATGCATAAAACTATTATTTCTACACCAAACAATAAACACAAACCTGCTCTCTCAAACGATATGTAGAAACGTATACTCAATCGATAATTTATTAATAGGGGCTATATAATATATTTTCTTATTTCTTATGGAAGCATTGTGAAAATCAATAAACAGCTATGGAACAATCGTTAAATTTACAATGTTGTTTTCATTATATTTGAATGTATACAAATCCAATAGCTTTTTTCGTAGATGACTTATTTGATAAACAGGTTAATAGAATGTGAGTGATAGAATGTGTGTGTGCAATAGTTGTTTTTTGTTTTGTTTAGCCGGTTGAATCCGGGGTCCTCCTAGTCGAGAACAAGATGGGGGTTCTTGGATTACGACAACGTCAGCAGAGGGAGTTGGGTTGCGTGGCGTCGGACGTCTTGAATTCCGTTCTTGAGTCCGTAGATGGTGCTGTGACGCCTTCTGGCTACCATGAGAGTGGTTTGCCACACCACAGGGGCTAGGTGAATTTAACAAGAATGGTTGACTCCGAGGGGGATCGAACCAGCGACCATGATATTGAGAGACGAACGCTCTATCCACTGAGCCGCGCCCCCGGTGATAAATGTTCAGTTTTTGTAGTGGGTCTTCTATTTTTAAGAGCCTCATTTCAAGCGCGAAAAAAACGCTGAAAGAAGTAAATTTATGTAACTGCGCCTCACTTCCCAGATTGCTACCAAAAGATGAAAATACGGTACGAAACAAATAGACTCGCAGTTCGATCACTGGTACTTGAGATGGATTGTTTGTTCGATTTTGAAACATGAATTCAATGTTATTAGCATTTTCCTAATTTTCTCTTTTCTAATGAACATTTCGTATAATCTTCTCTCCGAAAACCGTGAGCAATCCATAAAAAAACAACGTAATAAAAAATGTTTTGTACAGTTTCATGAAGTCTGAACAGAATTATTTCGGAAAGAAGTGTGGTCACGGATATGTACAACGTCAGAAGGTGAGGTATTCCAGGTACTAAAAGCTCTACTAATAAATGTGCTTATTTGGCCATTGTTATCAAATGAAGGCACAATTTCAAAGTCGTTTGAGTTTCTGGATCTTGTTTCTGGATCGATACATGTACACGTATGCACAGCACCGTTGAGATTTTAGACATTAGCGTGCCATGTAATCTACATCTCTGCCACAGATTATGACACTTATGAAAACTTTGAAAACATTTCAAGAAATGTTCATCTCATATTTTTCGCAACATGACATCGCGCAGTCCAGGGAAGACTATCATTCCTCGCGTCTCACGGATGTGTCGCAGTGGTGTAGTGGTATAAAATCGCCCCGCTCAATCTCTTGACCCGAGTTCGAGCCCAGCGAGTGGCGATTGTTTTGCTAAGTGAAGCGGTCATGTCTATCTGCAAAATCGGCCATGCGGACGATTTTGCAGAAGGGTCTGGCCCTTTCTGCAATTTGTCTGCAAAATCGGCTGCCCGGTCGATTTTGCAGATTCATGGCCAGCTAACATGCAAAAACATATCGTGTTCAAATAATGTATGATTTTGCAAAATTTCAGCGCATTGAAATTTCTTTTCGAAACATTTTACACCACTGAATTCTGGAGTGGCCGTCTGGGAGTAATGCTACGGTTTTGCCAAGTTTCTTTGGATTATATTGCCTATTTACATTTATCTTAAATAATACGAAAAAGGCATTTGAACCCGACTTATATAGTATATTCATATTGGCATTTGATTGTCAATGTTTTTATGATCGTTTTGAGAGAGCAGGTTTGTGTTTATTGTTTAGTGTAGAAATAATAGTTTTATGCATGTGCTTTTGTTGAATTGAGATGAACCCAAACAGAGCTACTTTACGCTTGTACTTTTCAGAGAGAATGAATGTCCTTTTGTTGAATTTCGAAGAAATTTTCTTTTTTCAAAATGTATTTAAACAACAAAGATAACAGCAACAAAACAACGCGCGTGAACGACGACGCAAATCACAAACAGTGAGCACATTATCGCGCTCTCCCGCACACATTCCGCATCACGAACCAATGAGCGCGCGGGGGCGGGGCTAGTGAGCGGGCCTTTCAGCGAATCACCGAACAGCAGCACAACTGACAGACGTGCAGACCTAACCAGCGAACATAATTTTGGGTATTAAACTATTGTTTCATGTTTTATTTTTGTTTATAGTTGTTCAACGGACGATTTAGAAACAAGACCTTGATATAACTCCGAAACAATTATTATTTTAATGATTTGCAAGCGATTTTGGCGGCCCTCCGGGCCGAGCGGTTCTGCGCGCCGCTGGATAGGACCCAAACGATCGGCGCTTCGCGCCGATCCTAATTGTTTTTTTTTTCACACTGCGAGACTTTTTTTCCTACTTTGTTCTTTTTTCTAGACTGTCATTTCTCCTCTATTTCTCGTCTGTTTCTCTCCTGTCCCTACTCGCTTGCTGTCGATACATCGTCATTTCCCGGTACGATTCATTCTTGTTTCGTGGTTTTTGTAGTGAAGTGTTTAAATTGATTTTCGGCTTACTAAAAGTCGTTTTCCTGCGGATTAACGCGTTTTTTTATCGTTTCAGATCCCATCTAAAGTATTATTCAGGATGATAGTTTGCTGGATCACGGTAGAAAATCGATCTACCCTCTGGTCGCATTCGATCTACCCTCTAGTCGTGATGAGACCAAAACGCGCATTCTTACGCTCATATAGAAGCCGACATGCGAATCGAAGAGATCGCGCCACACTCGAGCCTTTCCCGAGCTGTCTAACCTCTACATATCGCTTGCGACTGACATTGAGTTTTGCTAACTGACCCTGGTTGTCAACAACACAAACTATTCTTCAGGCGGCTACTATACTTAATCGTTTTTTATTTGTTTGACTGAGAGAGAGAGAGAAACGAGAGAAACGAGAGGGAGGGGAGAAGGCGTTCAGACGTTTTTTTCGCTTGTCTTCAACATTTTTCCGCTATGCGTTGTGTGTGGTTGTGACGTGTTTTCCAGGTTAGTCATTTCTAGTAGTATTGTTGTTGTCGTGGTGAGAGGTGGTTGTGTGTGGTTGTGAGCGATGTTGTTTTGATGTGATTGAGATGTATTGATGACGTGGCAGTAATAATTTATTAAGTGATCTATTGTCGTGGTTTGAGGTGTTGTATTAGTAAAGTAATCGCTTCCGTGTCGTTCTATTTGGTTTGCGGGGGTTTGACTTGGTTTGTCTGACGAGGGAGTTGTTTTAGGTTCTCCACTCCGGTTGACAACCTACATATAGGCGTGAGGTAGAATAGCTTGTTAACTGTACTTTGGCAAGGACCTACATAATAGCATGTAGCATCTTTTTGGGTAACCTAGCTTTCCGGTAGAAGTAAAAAAAAACAAAAAAAAACAAGCGGACTTTTTTTAGTACACTAGATAGTAGGTTTAGCATGATTCTGGCAAAACGCAAAGTAGTGCCATAGTATTTCCCCAATACTAAAGTACTACTGAAACTCACGCTCACTACTTTGGCACTACTGATAGCCTTACGTTAGTACTACCATAGCAGAAGCGCTATTAGTACTACTATAGTACTGCCATTTTTGAATGGAAGCATGATCTCGCAACGAAAACAATCATAGGCAGCACTATTTTTCAGATCAGCTGGTCTGGCCTAAATGTTTTGTTTGTTTGTTTTTTACTTGTATTTTTTTATGTTTTGTTGTTTTGTTGTCGTCGTTTTTATTTATAATCAGTTATTCTACTCGCGTGCGTACTCGCGTTCGGTTAGTATGTACCATGTACTTGTATGTTTCTTATTTGCTTGTGTGTTTTGTGATGTGTGCAAGATTTCTCTTTTCCAAAAGTTGCGGTTTCGTGATGTGTGCAACTTACTTACTTACTTGAATACTTGAATGCTCCTTCAGCTTGCAAGCGCGGAGCCCATCTTTCGCCACAGTGAACGGTCTCGAGCTGCAGTTGCCCACTGCTTGTAGTCGTTCCTGCGCCCATAGAACAGTTTTGTATTATTGCGGACAGAATCTGCCCAGCGGGTTGGCGGCCGTCCGGGTTCTCGAGTGACGTTGCGCGGCCTCCAATCGGTAGTCGCCCGTGTCCATCGCCCGTCCGTCCTCCTTTGTATGTGTCCGGCCCATCTATGTTTGCTGCGCGCCATGTAGGAGGTTGGGTTGGTCAACGCGGATCTTGCCCGCATGTCCTCGCTGCTCAGTCCCTCGTCTCGCTGCCGATAGAGTGAGTATCCCAGCATCTGTCGCTCCATTGCGCGGTGTGCGGTCTGGATGCGACCGAGCGTGGTGGTAGTGTAGGCCAACGTCTCCGAGCCGTAACACAGTGCGGGGAGTACGCATGTGTGCAACGAACAACAATATCAGTGGCGAGTGAGAAGGATCACCCCGTCTTCCAGTCGACATTGAAAGGTGGGTAGCACATGAATGAACATTTATACTACACTGTAAACCGGTATCAGATCGTATTGTTTTTGCCTACTCTGTACATGCTATGTCGTTTAGGGTACGCATCTACGGACCATCGGACAAGCAGGGGGCTCGAAACTACACTGCTACGCGGATGCCTGGCATAAGCAAGAAGATGCCAGAATTGCAGCTACAATGATCTAACCCACCCCACCCATTCTATTGCCTTTTACTATAATAAACATGTAAATTGAAAAGCGTTCTGTTGTTTTGTGAAGGTATGCAACATGCAATGCACGTAAATGTACGTAAAATGTATAATGAATGTTTACATGTATGAAAACGATGACTAGAACGTGCTCATACCAATAATGAACAGTCTTGGGGTGTCGTACCGTGTCGCAGCTGGCACATAAACCTCATAGGAGTTCATATGCTTCCCCGCTGGTACTGTTAGTGGGATTTTGGGATTGGGAATTTGGTGTATAAAGCGAAAAACTCAAAAGAGGTCGAGTCCCTGCCTGTCCCAACTGTCAAAGCCGCACCGCCTACGGAGGCAGCAGCACAAGCCAAGACGGGACAAGCAAACTCTATTGCGAGGCGCGCGCTTCATCGGCCCCCAGCTGATAGCACCATGGTCACTGGTGCGTCTGGTGTGACCTAGCAGACCGCTCTCCTCTGAAACTGGGATCCCTTGACACTGTTCTTATCTCTCCCATTTCGACAGATCAGACCCTTCGGTACTGCTCTATCATCTCGATTGCTTTCGGAGGGACACCTCTCTCCTGCCTCGGTTCATAAGTTTTTCCGATCATGTGAAGTAGACTAGTGATTCGACTGAATTCAATAGTTTCCCTCTGGATCGTCCGGATAAGTTCTGGCCAATCAGCTCTGGGAACTCTTAGTGCCCGCAGGGCATCATCATTTTCAGTGATCCAATCTCCGAATGAGGAAACCACAATCGGGACATTGCTCACTTTCCATCCAAGTTTTTCGTACTCTTCCGCAATCGGAGTGTACTTTTCGATTTTTTCGGCGCGCGAGAGTCGCATTGCCTCCAGCGATTTGGGATAGGTGACTCGGAAATCACAGATCACCATCTCTTTCTTTTCAAGGTTTTTCACCACCAGATCAGGCCTAAGATCAGAAGGCGTGCTGCCCTCTCTCTTATCCACATCAATAGAGTACCCACTTCCACAAGACTGCCCCGAAGGGATTGCTGCCACAACGGCCTTCTGAATGTTGTCGTGCCTGTGAGTGAAGGCTCTTCCCAAGTGCGATTTGCACTGATTCAACACATGTGGTAGTGTCTCGACAAAGTCGAAGCACTGCCTGCACATCTTCTCCGTTCCACGAGTGTTCGTGAGAGACCCGTGCACTGGAATCTGATCTAGAATGGCTTTGTGTCTCCACACACGAGCCGCCTCAGATGTTTGCGTGTCAGTGCATTTCAGAATACGAATATTCCTCTTATCTGCACTAAACACCTCTAGTGGTCCCTTAGTTCGCACGTATTTTGCCTGGAAACCTTTTCCATCCTCTTTGCCATTTTTCATGACAAATGCGTAGCTCTGTCCTATCGCTTTTGCAAGCAACCTGTTCAGATTCTTTTTATTTTTCGCATTCACGCTGTATTTAGGTGAGTCAGGAGTGGCCTGAAACTCGACTTTCACCGAGTCCCGTCCATCCATTGCAACATCCATGTGGTGGAATTTCTCATCAAAGAACTTCACCGCATTTCTCGCATTTTTGAATAGGTGATGATAGCCTTTCAAAAAGGCACCATCAGCATATTCCAGTCCACTCAGGTACTTGACTCCGATCTCTGACCGAGTGAAGTTGTCCCTTCTCTCTCTGCCTATCCAAATCCGAGCGAGCTCATTCAGATAGTTCCAGAACACTTTGCGAAGAGTCTTGTCTTCGCTCCACAAAAGTTTCACAGCTGTCACCAGCTGTCCCGTGTATATGATGTCTTTCGGAGACTGAATGTTCAGCCCTTCCGGACTATGCATGTACCCTGTCGGTGTATTCATCTGCAGTCCCTGGATTGCCCGGACTGCCAGGTTCACTTTCTTTTCCACTTCATTCACACTCTTCGAGCCAACTACATCGTTTGACGCAATGTAATTGAGTCTAGGCAGTATGAAAACCTTGATAATGTCAATGGCTTGCCACGGGTGCAACTGCTCTTTCGCAGCGATCACTTTCTGCAAATCCAGAGAGATTTTTTCTAGCGCCTCTGCCGGCTCATTTATCTGACTGAATCCAACTTTGGTGCCAAGGTACTCATAAGAGCCCTTGTCATCCAATCCTCGGATCTCCTGTCCACTCATAGTTATCGGCCTGTGTCTAACAGCGCCTTTCTCGATGTGCAATGAAGCACACTTTTTCGGCTTGAAAATGAGGTTGAGAACCTTTGCATCTTCAGCCATTCGATCGAGTTGCCTTTGGAGCAGACTCGGATTGAGTGCAATCAAGCACATATCATCTGCGAAAGCGAGCGCAGTGAACGCGTGACCTAGCGTGTGCACTGGCGTCACTCTCTCTTTGTGCCGCCTAATCAGCACTTCCAGACAAATGTTGAAGAGAACAGGCGAGATTGGATCTCCCTGTTTCACTCCGGACCTGATTTCAATCGGATTGGTCACATCCGTTTTTGTGTGCACTTGCGTGACAGCCTGTGTGTAAAAGTCTCGCACAATGTCTCGGAATTCGAGGGGGAATCCGAATGCGCGCAGAGATTCTGCGACAGCCGCGTGGGGCACGGAACCGAACGCATTTGCAAGGTCTAGCCATGCCACACTCACACCGCCGCTTTTCTGTTTGGTGTAGTGGAGCACTGCCTTCAGAAGAGCAATGTTCTCCATACACCCCTCAGTCTTCGTGAACCCTTTCTGCTCGGGGCTGATCAGTCATTCGATCTCATTTATCCTGTGAGTCCACAGTGTAGTGTATAGTTTGTAGGCCACACTCATGAGAGAGATGGGCCTCCAGTTGTCAACATCCGTAGCATCTCCCTTCTTATAGATGAGAGTCACATCAGCTGTTTTCCATTCCCGCGGAACTTCCCTGAACTCTTTGCATCTGTTAAACAACACTGTCAAAAAGACACAGTCAGCATCCACTTTTACCAAGTCACTGTATTTCAATCCATCCGGACCGGAAGCAGTGTCTATTTTCGATTTCAGCGCCTTTTTCACTTCCGCAGTGTCAAAGTCCCGCATGAAATTCTCCCCAATGTTCAATTTCCGAACGCCTGTCATCAGTTTTCGGATCTCAGCCGGATCTGTATCCGGCTCTTTCATTATTGACCGGAAGTGTTTTTCCACCTTCTGGATTGGGATGTTGCAGTCGAGAGATTGCTCTCCGAACACTCTCTTTACTGCCCGCCCTTTGTCTTTGCAATACTGCTCTTTCAGACTCATAGGCGGGGCCGCCGAATGGGTCTTTTTCTTCTTGCGCAACTTCTCCCTAGGAGCAGCTGCTAGCATATCATCTCCGGGCACCTCTTTTTCTAGAAGTTCATTTGCCCTCTCCACATGTCCGCCTTTAAGCAGTTTTGTGTGATCAGCAAACGCGTTGCATACCCATTCTATCTGTCGGAAGGTGTCAGCATTCTGCACCTTCTCAGCCCAGCTGCCTTGCAACACAACAACAGGTGCACTCTGTGCTCTCGTGCGAACAAGACTCATATCAACCGCAACGTCCATCAGACAAGGGATTCCCTGGGTAGACACTTTGTGAAGCGTCTGACTCATTGTTCTGCGAAGGTCCTCTAGTTCACCAGTATGGTGGAAGAGAGGCTCGCCCGCTTGAATTTGCATTGCCAGTTTCACAACTCGCAGCCCACAATTGTTCTCACTCGGCTGCTGCCGACTGAAACTTTTGCCATCCACGACCGAGACAGGATAGGAAAACAACTTTTTGATGTTTTCCAGTCCCTTCTCGCTCACCGGATCCTCTTTCTGCAACGGATCGAGAATCAATGTCTGCTTTTCCTTCTTGTCCACATAGATCAGCACCCAGTGGTTCGTCTCGCACAGTGCCATCACAATCGACGTGTACTGCGCATCCCTTATTGCCTGGTGTAGCCTGAGGGCATCCGGCCTATATCTCCACTCTCTCCCTCTCGCGAGGGCCGGATTTGTTACATAACAGTCACTTCCCTTGAACACCTTTCGCAGGTACTGGTAGATGACAACATTGTTCAACTCGGCTTTCTTCCCTTGCGAGAAAGAGAGACACTCGAGTGTTCTTTGCGTTCCCGCACCCATTTCAATGTCCGGGACAGCGTCCTCTCTCACATTCATAGTGACGTCATCCGGGTCCGGATCGTCCCCGGTGACGTCATGAGTATCGATTTGCACTGCCTGCACAGTGTCTGCCGGTTGCATGTGTTGTGGTGAGTGGTCCACAGTGAGTGGTTCGTCTCGCACACATAGTCTCTTGGGAGTGGCAGTGTCCCTGCTTGTACTTGCCGCGCCGGCCGCGGGGGCAGGCGAGCCAGCAATCGGAGAGAGAGCGGGTCTCTTGCGGCGGAACAGAGAGAAAAGCGAGCGGGACGGTCCCGGCTGCTCCTCTCTCCTCTCGCTCCCGTCGTCTTTTGTGTCGCACTGCAGTGCGGACGCCTGCTTTTTCACGCTCCTATCCGAATCGAGTCCGGGAATGAGCTCTATGTTCTTGCTAGCCGACATTTGTCTAGTCACCGGGCGACTCTCCTTTTCAGGGGTGCCTATTTGTTCCGATTGGCTCGGCCTCTGTAGTGTGTAGTTTTGGGAGACAGGGCAACTCGGAGTGTCTCCGGCCTCTCTCTTCAACCTTCTCTTTTGCGCAATGGTCTCTGCGACTGACATGTTTGCATAAACGTCTTGTTCAGCAGCCCAGTTCATAATTTCAGGGTGTTCTTTCTTCACGTGACCGCTCAGAAGAATGCCCTTCACGTTTTCATATCCACACACCCTGCACTTGTAAACAAGGTGTTTCTCCTTGTTTTTCTTATCGACAGTGCCCATGGCAGTGCGTATACAGCACTTGCCAGCGGTAGAAGTGAAGTGTCTCCAGACCACATTCTCCCTTGTTTTTCCTCTCATCTCCTTATCACACACGCACTTGATAGATGCGGCGGACGGATAGAGAATCTTGGCCTTCTTTTCGGTTTCACAGAACTCGAGTCTGTCCATTTCTTCGCCTCCTCCCGAGAAAAGGAGTGGCTGTTCGGTCAACAGTACATCCAGGATTTCCGGATGACATACTAGTCTGAATCGCAGTCGCCTCATCGACTTGCCCAATTTTTCTTTCTTTTTCGGACAAAAAGTCCATGCCGCGAATATGCAAATGAGAAGAGTGGCGAGTTGAATCGCACAATCATTCATTTCCCCCAGTGTGAGATGGTGCAGGGTCGGTAAACCCGGCGCGAATGGCGCGCGGCTGGGAGTGACCTCCAACAGAGGAAGTGTACCCAGCCGCCCTTCGAAAATCCAGGGTCGAAAATCCAACTCTGCAAGAGTTCAAATTTTTGATTGCTCAGTAGCGTGGAGCTTCTGAATCCCTGATGATGTATCTCAACACACGTCACTTCATCGTCCGCCATCAGATGACGGAGCCCCTTGAACGCGTGAAAGACCATCTGTGCCACTTGGGACTTATTTATTGATGCAAGAGGGGGGATAGCAGCAATACACTTGTTGCAGGACGTTCCATTGACCCATAATCCCGGTGGGTGCCAGTCCGGAACAGAACGCAGCTGCTCAACGATCCAAGTCCACACTCCCTGGACAAGGCTCGAGGATGCCAACATGTTGAAGGGCGACAGCGCTTCCCCGGTCCCCCCCGAGTCAAGCAATCGCTCATTCAACAGGGGGCCCCGGATCACACAGTCATTTTCAGGATAATTTTCTGCATAAACATCCATCGTGCCGAAGCGCGATGACGTCATGCAACCACTGCGGTGTCGTTTGCAACCGTGCCAAGTATTCGTTTCGCAGACCGATAGGGGTTGAGGGGCGGGGGCGCGGCGACCGATCTCAGAGACTCCCCCGGGGTCGGGGGAATGACCGATCTCAGAGGCCTCGCAGCCACTCCCAATCACATCACGGCCAATAGGCACAGAGGGGGCATTGAACTGCCGGGGCAGTGGTCCAAAACTCGGAGAAAACCGATCCAGAAAACATTTGCCCGAAGGCGGCCCATACAACAATAGCATATTTGCAACAAGCAAATAATACGTCCCGTTCATATTCGATCGAATCTCGCAACTAGTGCCGAGAAGCGATGGCAGTACTAGCGTTGTTGTACTATGGAACGATTAAGAAGGCACTATAGCAGTTCTAATGGCGAAATTTTAGAACTGCCATAGGCGGTACTATGGCAGTAGTGAAATAGCTACTATGGCAGTACTTTGACGTACACGAGATTTTTTCATCGGTGCAATGTGCAAGTGCGCTTTCGGGCTCATTTTTTCATGTTTGCTCTTCCCCCGTAAACACGTCTATTTCTAAAAAAAAATATCAATGATATTAAAGTTGATGTTGTACATTGATAAAATGATTAATACATAACGTGTGGGGCCGGGTTGGCCAAGTGGATAGCGTCGCAGCTTGCTAAGCGTACGGTCGCTGGTTCGATTCCCCTCGCGGTTCTGCCTGTTCTGCCGAATTCCACTACCTCCCGGTGGGGCGCGTGAACCCACTCTCACCCTCTGAGAACCCGACCATCGGCAGCGGCAGTCTTTCAAGATCTTCTACCACGCCTCGCATCCGGAACTGGTCACTTCGCGATGTTCACGCCCATCTACCATGAACAGTCAGGACTCGCGCCGCACTGTTCCAGCCAAGGAGCCCTTAATACCCCACTGTAGGATTGTGTGTGCTTCCAGATAACCCATCATGCTACCATTGTATGAACATGTCGGAATCAGGCTGATAAACAAACAAACAACAATAACGTGTATTTTAACGTGTAATTAGTTTCACAATTTTCAAAAACAAAAACACAAGCGTTTGTAAGGAAAACTACTAAATCGAACCCAAATACTTCTGTTTCCGGGACGCTCCCAGACGGGCCGATATGGCACCAACTGATCGCGAGTTGGCATAGTTTAAGGTCAGGACTAGGGCGGTATTTTTTATAGTGTTTTAATGCAATCGCAAGGCATTTAGCAACCACACATGAAACATTTGACAACCACACATGAAACAACCACACAGCAACCACAAATGAAACACTAAAAACAAGTAGTTTTGTTTTTTGATGGTCGATTAGTTGAGACGTCTTGAAGCATGAGACAGTTACTGGAACATTGACGAACTTCTGAAAATGTTCCACTCAATGGGCATGTCCTAGCATTTCTTACATTTTATGGAATTATATATGGAATTCCATTTTTCCATGTAACTCCTTGTGAAACTATGAAAAGATGCAAGTAGCATATCAATCTCTGCAAAAAGAGGAGTCTGGTAGATGAAAAACGAAGACTTTGATCACCGATTGGGTGGGAGACTATGGAGTCTGATCGGTATTTCTTGAACGTGTGCTCTATAGCTCAGCTGGTAGTGATTTGGTCTGGCATAGAGTTTCGTTCGATTTCCGAAACGGTCATTTCCGAAAAATGACGATTTCGAAATTTCCGTTTCGGAAATAACCGAACACTTTTCGGAATTTCCGAACCGAACGACCGTCTGTTCGGCGCGCGCCGAAACGGCAATGACCGAACTCGGGTCGCGCCATTTCGGAAATTCCGAAAAACACATTTGCATGATATTGATGAAATGTAACTCACCGATGGTTCACTCATTCTCCACTATCAACTCGTGAACACGGTCGAGTCAAGCGAAAATCCCTCCTTCCAGAAATTATTCTAATATTTTTCGGAAATTCCGAAAAGTTCGGCCGCACCGATCGGTCGCGCCGAACGATTCCGAAACGGTTTCCGAAACGTCGGTTCGGTCATTGCCGAACAGATCCGATTTCGGAATCGGCCGTTTCGGAAATTCCGAAATCGGTCATCATTTGCGAAATGTCTATTTTTCGGTCGTCATTTCGGCAGCCGAACGAAACTCTAGTCTGGCATGTTGAAGGTCGGTGGTTCGAAAAACTTTTCTCACATTTTTTTTTGTAACCAGCTGTGAGTCTTTAGAAAAAAGTCTACGCGAGTTGCACCTAGCAAACATGCGCCGTATGGTGTCGTGGTGTGTCAAAAAAAGTTAGGACATGCTCAATGTATTCTATTTTTCTCGCAGAAGTATGGGCAGATGGACTGTATGATGGATAGACAAGCGTTTTTCATGCGCTGTTACGTGACTAATAAGGTTGATTTTTTTCTAGAAAACAAAAACAAAATATCGTGTGTTTTTCTGTTTTGAGTGATGCTTTGTTCTGAACTTCACTCACCTGAAGACGCTCGTGTGCGCCCCTGCGGCTAGTTTGTCGCGTATGAGCCCGCGGAACTCTTTGTTGTAGAAGAACGTGATCAGTCTGAATGATGCATACTCTCTTCACACTCTCTGTCCGCTGATTCTTCCACCATTCATCATGTTTTTCCACTCACCCGTCTACCCCAGCCAGTGCCGACCACAGACAAGTGCTCATGGCAAACTTGGCGAGTCGGTACTCAAAAAAGCGGCGAGACATAGAAGTAGAAGACGATTTCTCCCAGAAACACGCAGGCTTGGAAGCACACCTGCAATTGGTGCTACGCATCACTGAGATTCGTGTGATGGGGTAAGTAGAGTGAGGTGGACTCTGAGGCCTTCTGCTTGAAGAGGCGTTTGAGTTCGTACCTGTTTGAGAAAATTGATCTGTATTTGCTGCATGGCGTTTGATCCGTAGTTTTTCTGAAGATTTTTTTTGATTCACAGTTTAAACACGTGTTGCTTACTATTCGATTGTAGACGTAGACTTTTACGAACGTGATTAT
Source organism: Rhabditoides inermis (assembly GCA_963966185.1). Taxonomy (NCBI): domain Eukaryota; kingdom Metazoa; phylum Nematoda; class Chromadorea; order Rhabditida; family Rhabditidae; genus Rhabditoides; species Rhabditoides inermis. The sequence continues at coordinate 1,273,083 of CAWZYM010000272.1, forward strand.
GTCAATCACACATATGAGAAAAAGAAATGTCATCGTCCTAGAATGAAACATATGTGTGTTATGGTAATTTTTTTTGTATATTAAGCCTTCGAATGTCTTATATAAGCCTTCGAATGTTCTATACAAGCCTTCGAATGTTCTATACAAGCCTTCGAATGTTCTATATAATTGTACTGAATAACATCTCGTCAATTAATAAATAATAATAATAATAATAATAATAATAATAATAATAATAATAATAATAATAATAATAATAATAATAATAATAATAATAATAATAATAATAATAATAATAATAATAATAATAATAATAATAATAATAATAATAATAATAATAATAATAATAATAATAATAATAATAATAATAATAATAATAATAATAATAATAATAATAATAATAATAATAATAATAATAATAATAATAATAATAATAATAATAATAATAATAATAATAATAATAATAATGTATTTTTCCAAACAAAAATAAATATTCATGAACATATTTATAGGAAGAGGAAGAGAAAAAAAAGAGAGAGAGAGAGAGAGAGAGAGAGAGAGAGAGAGAGAGAGGAGCGCTTACTTGAGGAAGTCAAACTTGTATCCGATTTCTTGACAGAACTCGTCCGGAATGAAGTTGAACGACCAGGAGTCGTCGTAGTAGACCAGCAGACAACCCTCTGAACAATAACGTTTTTTCAGTCGATGCCCTTAACCACTTGTTTTACCCGACTGAGCTATGGTGGCAATAAACTTTTACTACTAGAAATACTAGAATACAACGAAACCTTTTAACTATCGGCTGTTGAGCGCATTGTTGAAATGTGTTATTTGAGACGAACATCACGGATTCTCGATTATTCCTCTAACCCAAAGCGATTTCATTCACTTTTGCGTTCCTCTAGCTACATATATTTCAAAATGTTGAAGGACAAGCGTTGCGCTTTTTGTCGGGATTTAATACAGGTGATACAGACACTGACTGTAAGTGTAAAAGTAGAGGGATGTGGTGATAGACGTGCACCACATGACGAAGACGAGACACCGGGCGAGTCGTGACGTGAAGTACTTCAAAAGAGTCGTATGCATCGTATAATTGATGTTTCTCGAAAATCAACGTTTTCTGTTTCTATCCCTGATGTTTTTTGACGTCTGCTATTTTTTTTATTATGTATTCTAGCAAACCGCCGAAAAAGCGCAGAACTGGGCGACCCAGAACCGCGTTTTATTAGCGACCACTTACAGTACGATTTTTTTCAAATAATCTGTTTGAAACGAACTACTTGTTGTGGAAACAGTTGTTTTGTAACGACGGCACTCTCACTATGATCACAACTTTTGCCAATCGGATCCTTAGAGCGAATGTTCCAATGCACGACTTGTTTCGTTTTCAAAGGACGAAATGACGTGAAACAACAATAATAATAAAATTATGCTAATAGATAGTCGCATTTCGGTGGAAAGTTCATGTGACAAAAGTCATTCATTTTTGTGGCGCGGCTTTTTTGATTGGCATGCCGGCATCTTCAATAAACAAATATCGTTTGAAAGCGCTGGTTTCACGGCTCGGCGCGCATTCACAGATATAGGTGACAGCAGACGTCCGCGACGCAAACACGCAACGCGTCTCTCATGTAAAAGAAACTTGAATCGTCAATTTTGTCAATGTATAAGCACCGAGAAACATGGTCTCATATAGTCGGATTGGATCCTATATGTCATCCGTGACATTTCACATGTTGTGCAGTTTTGTGAAACACAACGTGTAGGCTTCAAATATTAGAAACGCTCCGTTGAGAAGGAATCGAACACGTGGGCAACACTCACCTATTGCGCGCTGGCGGCGCGCTGGCGGCGCGCTCTACCACTGCGCCATTGAGACTCGTTCTGAGAGGTCATTGAATTTCAAAGATGCGTTTGTTCGTTATTTCTCATCATTGTGCACTGAAAAGGCCAGTGGAGCTATATCGGGTAGTCTAGTCTCGAGTCTCGGTAGTAGTCAGTCCTCGGCAGTCTAGTCCTCGCTAGTCCCTAGTCAGTCAGTCTAGTCCCTCGCGCTATTTCTTCGATCTCTTCACCACTGCCTCTATGGCGCAGTGGTAGTGCGCCCCTCCAGCGCACAATTGTTGCGAGCTGTCCATGGGTTCGATTTCTACTCTTGGAAGTGTTTTGGATAGTTGAAGAAATACACGCTGTGTTGCACGAAACTGCACAACATGTGAAATGTCACGGATGGCATATAGAATCCAATCTGACTGTCCAGAGTGATTCTTTTCGATTCTTTTCGCGGTTACCGAGTGTTGGTTGTTTGCTGGAGCAAACCGCGACGCAAAACTCACACGTAACGTGTGTCTGAGTTCACTGTTCAGTGAACAAATAATCGACAGTACCACCGCTTCTCCTCACCACTACGGGATAGATCAAATGCGAATAAACGCGAGATCAATGTTTTTTTTCACAGTGGCCCGGCAAACTATGTATCTCCCTAAACAACAGTTCATGTCACTTCTTCGCCACATTTTGCAGCAGGTTCATAGGCTGATGTCTGCGCACCCCCCGTGTCTCACTTACCTTCATGTACTTCATCGGGGTGAAAATCGCTAAGAAGCGGTTGATGGAGATGACAAAGTGAGAGAAGACGGTGATGTCGTAGCACATTAACAGAAGAGTGCCGACGTGCCCGGAGACTGATGGACGCTTGAAGGAAGCGAGGTCTCTTCAAACAAATGCGATTTCATGCATTATTTCACAAAAAAAGAGAAAAGATTCAAACGCAACATTTTGTGTAAATCAACTCCTTATACGGATCTAAGCGCGTTTGTGTCATAATACTGTGAGAGAAGAGCGATTTTTTGTCATGAAATACTGTAAAAAGTCTTTTGTCGTGTTTTTATGCATACATCAACTTTTGTTTTTTTCCTCATCACTATTCATTCATCTGTTCAAATTCTACGATGAGTTGTTGAACATTTTCAAGTTATGCTACGTTGATATTATGATACTACTTACATACATATTTGCGTGAAGTCTAGAGGCTGAAGCACTCACAACAGCACAGTTGGCGCGAAGAAGAACGTCCAGCAGGCGAGAAAGATCGTATTCGAGAGAATCTGTAGTAGTTGATTGACAGATTATCTTATTTACCACAGAACAAAGCTAGAACGTCAGCACTCATGTCTCTAGCGTTTGGAGTCTCTAGCGTATTCAAACGGTAGTTATGCTTCTAAACATAACTTTTCAAGTTTATTCCGTAAATAATCTTACTTTTCCGCAATAGCGCCAGAAGGAGATATAGTCATGCTCTGATTAGACTACATACTTTTGAAAACGACCTGTCAAACAACAAGCAGCATAGCAAAATGACTGATGAGTGAGGAGATCGGGAAGGAAAAAAAGAGATTATATTTCCGCTGCTGTCTTTATTTTACTGTTTGATAACAAACAACTCATTTTGTTGAAACGTGTCCTAAACTCTGTTAACAATTGTGTTTCGCATGGACAACTTTAAGTGAGTGGCCGCAACAAGATTTCGAAGAGCTATAGAATGTCTGTTGGGTGCTTGCTGAAAAGTACCTGTCCAGTGGCGAGGACGCCAAACGAGTTGTGAAGCGACTTGACGTGGCGAATCAAAGCACTGAGGACGACATTGGTGACCAGACCGGACGCGGAGATCTGAGAGTCACCATCAGCATGCTTTTTTTCTTTCTGAAGGCCTTCACTGACCAGAAAGAGAATGGCTCCCGCAATGAAGTGCTCCGGTACGTTCATGGTCGCGAATCACTTTGAAGTCTTCTTTTAGACCGTTTTGCTGAAATTCGAAAGCCGTTTTTGTCTACTACCGCATCTTTAGTTATTGACAGAAAAATTTAGTATTAGGTTAGTTAAACATTAATGTTACATAAAAATTGTACAAAAATGATAGGTTAACAACATCAACGACGTTCAGTGAAAACGCACTAGCAGAAAGAAATGATAGTGCTCGTTTAACGTTCAAAAATGAGTCCCGCCTTTCCTTAGAGAAACGGAAATGTGTTAGGGTGGTGACATTGTTGGTCACCCACATTCATAAGGATTATGAACCCCAATCAAGTTTTCCATGGACAAGTAGAACCGTGCCACTCATACCTAAATACATACAGTTTTTCTTCGATAGCTCTCCATATATAGATATACAGAATTTGCCAGTCAAACGGCCCAAAAGATTTGCTTTCACACCCCTGATTTTCACCCCTTCTGAGCGGTCGGTGCTCTAGCATTCGCATATCCGGACTTGCAAATTACTGCGGGTGCTTCACTATTCCGTTCTTTTATCACCATAGCGCATTGTCGCCTCTCACTCGCCGCTAACGTGGATATGCGAATGCTAGAGCGTCGATCGCTCAGAAGGAATCAGAATCAGATGTTTTTGCCAAATTGGCCGAAAAGAGCCGTTTGACCTGCCACCTCTGTGGTTTTATGTTCGCAATAAGTTGCGCGCTGTGGGGTATACCGACGGAAGACGAAGAGTCAGTTTCCGGCAAAAGCGCGCAAAACAAGAGAGACAGATGGTTATGTCACCGTATTTCGATCTGCAAGCGAAGTAGATCGAAAACTATCGCTCTGGCGCGATACAGTGTAACGAAGGGAAATTTTTATGGTTCAAAATTGGCGGTGATTGTCTGAGTTTGGACAAACATCATTATGTCAATAAGACTTTTTTTTGAAATAAAAATAAATAAAAATGTAAATGCCAGAAAAGTCAATTGCGTTGCGATTGTTTTGAAAACCGAGTCAAGTGTACACGGAAACGTATGTTTGTAGGATATTGAAAATGTGTTTATGCAAACGCTGGTTGCAAAACGACATGAACTTTCATCAACGACCCCTCTTTCTTCAAGTTACAACTCTACACTCTACACTAGGTTTCATGTCACTTAAAAAGTTATATGCAATTGACATGCATCGTGCAATTGACTGATGCAGATTCTAATAGCAAGGACGGTGTGAAAAGTGCAAAATTTGACATAATTTCAAATGAACAGTTTTTGCTGCTTCGAACTTTGTTAGACGAGAACAGCTTTGACGTATATAGTGGTGTTATCACGTGCGTTTCTGCGTTAAGTGCGTTTCTGTCATCGAAGTACACAATAGCAGAAATGCCACTTGATAAATGGTAATTGTCACGTATCCACATGTCTCTAGAGACAATGACTCGATTTGGACGGTTTGCTTCAGTAGTTAGGACAGGTCATCCTACATTGTCACAATGCAGAATTTGGTGAATATGTTTATTGGGAAAAACAACCGACGCATACCAACAACTCAAGTTTCACAAGTTTGTTAGAACTTAAGTGTGTGTATAGAATTCCTAGTCATTTCTTGTTTTCATCACGACAAACATTTACCACTAACCGAAGCTAGCGCTAATTTACATGTAGGACTGCGTATAATTGTGAAATTAGTTGACTCACAAAAACCTTACCATAACGCTATGCGCGATTGACTGTTACGCACGTCGGTTATCTGAAAATGACTTTTTAATCGCCAGTCCACACTTTACTTTCGAATGAATCTGTACAACCGAAAATGATTTACTGATGTTAACTGTTTCGTTGAACTATTTTTTTTTAAATTGTGTTCATTATCATTTCTGCGTAAAAAATGCGATAAGGCTTGTGATGTTGTGAAAAAAACAGATGTCAACACTTTTTACGGTTCACCAACAACTCGTGATGAGTACAATCTCCGCAAGAGTGAAAAAGAGTACAGCGAAATATCTACCAGTCACTGTTAAAACAGATGGAGATAATGCAGCAGACTTGTTTGGAATGACTATCAGGGAACAAATGACCGAATTTGGTACCGCGCTTACCGAAGTCGTGCTGCTTATTATAGTCAAATTGGACCTTATATGCGATCCGTGACATTTCACATGTTGTGCAGTTTTGTGCGATACAACGTGTATTCTCTTTCGAAAAGTACATGAGTAAAAAGGAGTGGTTTGTTTTGATCTAATTCAACAAAGGCACATGCATAAATTCTCTTCGCAGCTGATTGAAATTTCAAAACGAACCTGCTCTTTCAAACGATGTTAACGATGAAATAAGTGATTTTTTTCAGCAGATATACGCATACATTTGCGTATTTTACTCATGCATATGCGTAATATAAATTTTAAATCCGTTTTAAAAAGATTTTAAACAACAAAATGTTCTTTTATTATAAATTATTATAGTACATACATAATATTTATGTTCGCTTTCTATCGATTAGAAAGAGCAGGTTTGTTTTGAAATTTTAGTCAGCTGCAAAGAGAATTTATGTATGTGCTTCTGTTGAATCAGATCAAAACAAACCATTCCTTTTTACTCCGGTACTTTTCGAAAGAGTATAATAACAGCTAAACAGCTCGATGAAAACCACTGGTCCAGTAAGGTCTTTATTGACGGACTGATCTCGAACAATCGTAGCAGGGCAATTTATAGACGACGCGAGTATTCACAACATATCCCCCGCGCTCTCACATGAGACGCGCTGTGAAATCACAACATATTCCACTCTCAGTTACAAAACATGTGAATTCCATCGCACCCTCTCTATCCATTACAGTATGTATGTATCAGCAACAATTCAGTCGTTCTTCTTTCGTAATATTTAAGTAGCGGCCAGTCTCTTCGAAACTCCCTTCGCAACTGACTTCGAAACTTCTTCGAAACACGACCGAACAACGTGTTTCAAAGGCGTTTTGAAGAGGTTGTTTCGAAGAGACTGACCACACGTTGAAACTATCGCAAACGTGCGTGAAAACTCTATCTTTTCTCTTTGAGCAAACTTCGATGTTTCCCTCTCAAGAACACAACCCCTTCAGAACCCCTTCAGATCGAATACTAAAGAGTACGTGTGATAAGAATTATCACAAATGGGAATGGTACTTTTCAAGCCGTCTCACAGTCCCTCGAAGTTTCGTTGATACGCGATGGGCGAGAAGTCAAGCTCAGCTTAAGACCCTGTTGAGCGAACAAAAGATAAGCGACAGTTCTGATAACCCCTGATATGTTGTAGAAGCACTATCAGGCGAGAGTCAATTCCCATTTTTCACGTTCTCTCTCTCTCTCTCTCTCTCTCTCTCTCTCTTTCTCTCTCTCTCGCTTTCCAGGCAGGAAGCTATGTTTCTGTTGTGGGCCTTATCCCTAGTAGCTCTTTCACTCGCCGATCCATGTCCCCCGGGCACCACATACAACGGCTAACTTGATGTGTGCTACAACGTGAGTCAGCTTCAAAACCTGAGCATTTCGATGAGCTATCAGTTCATCTCCGATCCGCTGCCTTTCCTGGATGCTGGAAGACACTGCCACTCGCTGAGAGGAGAGCTCGTGTCTATCGACAGCGCCCACGAGAACACCATCATTGTCGGTAATGAAATTCTCGCGTCTTTGCTCGAGGCGAGATCAGTCTCTTCACACTTCACACTACTCCCTAAATTCCCCTCCAATCACGCTTTACCTCCAATTGTCCCCGGACACTACTTTACACCGCTTTCAGCTTATAAACCATGTTGTACGAAGAGATTCAAGAGGAGCTCTCATGGCGTGATCTTCAGAAATCATTTTTAAAACCATTTTGAGTAGCTGTATCACATGTAGATTGAAGTGTTTTTGGCCATATCGGGAAGAAGCTTGGCTGATTGAACGATTCTTCGATGATTGACCCATACAGGCGTGGCTCCATATCGTTTCGCTGGCAGTAGCGACTATCGGCGCCTCATACTACTCGCACTTTGATCAGTGGACGTGGACCGATTTGGCTCCCCTCTCATATAGAAAGTGGGCGCCTGGTGAGCTTCGCAACAACATTCTTTTTCAAATTCAAGCTATTACTGGAGAACCATCGGGTAGTGAGTGCGTGTTCATGCAAATGAATGGCGGTCTATGGAAGACAGCTGCGTGCAACGCGAGTTTCTTGTCTCAACGACAGCGTCAACCACACAACTCCAGGTTTCCAAACCCTTCGTGGGTTTGGAAACTCCCGCTGCGCCATGCGGCGATGGCTGGTCGTATTTCCAAGCTACCCACAGTTGTTAATACAAAGTAAATTAGTTGTACAGTGAATTGTTCTCTTGTCTACTTATCGACTCATTTATTATTTTACTTATTAGCTTTCAGCCTAATTTTCAAAGCACTGATAGTCGTACTTTTAACGATGCGGAAGCTACATGTGTTTCTTTTGGTGGACATTTGGCATCCGTTAACTACTGGATGGATTACGTTTGGACAGTAGGTATGGATGGTCTATAACTCTATATCATAATAAGTCATATAATAAATCAAATGTATCACTCATGTGGCTCCTATTGTCCTGTAACTCCTGATAGCAACAACTTTTCCGCCATCAGATCATCAGATCAATGAAACAGTCACTTTTACATAAACTCTCATTTCAGAGTGTCCGTTGACGTGGACTCCATGGTCGAGTATCCACTCTAACGGAAGCGGTTGGATGAACACGGATGGCAGTCCACTCGATATTGTTTTCCCTCTGCCAGTAGACGCGGGCGGCAACGAGTGTCTTGCTACGACTGCTGTCGTCAGTAACACCGACGCCTGGTACACGTCCGTCTTAATATATATATCCTGTATAATGGTTCCTGACGGTCCCTGAACCATATAAGACCGTTCCCTGCGACCTCCCGCACTATTTCATTTGCAAAAAAACTGCTCATCAGTGAATGGCCGCGAAAATCGTTTCAATGATCGCATTTTGTTGTGTAATTATTATCGAATAAAGTTCCGTCGATGCAGCGCGATTTCTCGAAGAATTCAGTTGGTGCAATGTATATATAATCAATTATTTTTTAAGAAGTTAATTGATTTAATTTAATTGACCGTGGTCAAAGTTCAATCTACATACATGTGCAGCGCTAACCATACCAGATAATTGTTAATTGAAATCCATGCGTGACGGTTTCGCAATCGATTGTTTTAAAGCCCATCTCGGGAGAGAGAGAGAGAGAGAGAGAGAGGAGAGAGAGAGAGGAGAGAGAGAGAGAGGGGAGAGAGAAGAGAGAGGAGAGAGAGAGAGGAGAGAGAGAGAGAGAGAGAGGAGAAAGAGGAGAAAGAGAGAAAGAGAGAGAGAAGAGAGAGAGAGGAGAGAGAGAGAGAGGAGAGAGAGAAGAGAGAGGAGAGAGAGAGGATTTCTCCCAGAAACACGCAGGCTTGGAAGCACACCTGCAATTGGTGCTACGCATCACTGAGATTCGTGTGATGGGGTAAGTAGAGTGAGGTGGACTCTGAGGCCTTCTGCTTGAAGAGGCGTTTGAGTTCGTACCTGTTTGAGAAAATTGATCTGTATTTGCTGCATGGCGTTTGATCCGTAGTTTTTCTGAAGATTTTTTTTGATTCACAGTTTAAACACGTGTTGCTTACTATTCGATTGTAGACGTAGACTTTTACGAACGTGATTATGTCAATCACACATATGAGAAAAAGAAATGTCATCGTCCTGAAATGAACCATATGTGTGTTATGGTTGATTTTTTTGTATACGTCTTTTTCCAAACATAAATAAATATTCTTGAACATATTTATAGGAAGAGAAAGAGAGAGAGAGAGAGAGAGAGAGAGAGAGAGAGAGAGAGAGAAAGAGGAGCGCTTACTTGAGGAAGTCAAACTTGTATCCGATTTCTTGACAGAACTCGTCCGGAATGAAGTTGAACGACCAGGAGTCGTCGTAGTAGACCAGCAGACAACCCTCTGAACAATAACATTTTTCAGTCGATGCCCTTAACCACTTGTTTTACCCGACTGAACTATGGTGGCAATAAACTTTTACTACTAGAAACTAGAATACAACGAAACCTTTCAACTATCGGCTGTTGAGCGCATTGTTGAAATGTGTTATTTGAGACGAACATCACGGATTCTCGATTATTCCTCTAACCCAAAGCAATTTCATTCACTCTTGCGTTCCTCTAGCTACATATATTTCAAAATGTTGAAGGACAAGCGTTGCGCTTTTTGTCGGGATTTAATACAGGTGATACAGACACTGACTGTAAGTGTAAAAGTAGAGGGATGTGGTGATAGACGTGCACCACATGACGAAGACGAGACACCGGGCGAGTCGTGACGTGAAGTACTGCAAAAGAGTCGTATGCATCGTATGATTGATGTTTCTTGAAAATCAACGTTTTCTGTTTCTATCCCTGATGTTTTTTGACGTGTGCTATTTTTTATTATGTATTCTAGAAAACCGCCGAAAAAGCGCAAAACTGGGCGACCCAGAACCGCGTTTTATTAGCGACTACTTACCGTACGATTTTTTTCAAATATTTTGTTTGAAACAAACTACTTGTTGTGAAAACAGTTGTTTTGTAACGACGGCACTCTCACTATGATCACAACTTTTGCCAATCGGATCCTTAGAGCGAATGTTCCAATGCACGACTTGTTTTGTTTTCAAAGGAAGAATTGATTTGAAACAACAATAATAATAAAATTATGCTAATAGTCGAATTTCGGTGGAAAGTTCATGTTTATAATAATAATAATAAGTTTATTACCGTGTTTATTTAGAGATCCAGTTCAATACAGCAAAATGAGCAATGGCATACGGTATGAGAAAAAAGTGTAAAACGATACAGAAAGCATCGAATGTTGACTACAGTCTACGAGTCTTCGAATCTGGCAACAAATGGGAATTACTTTCTAGGAAGGAATTTACAGTTTCATGTTTTGCAGACATTACTATGAAAGGTTATGGCACCTAGGATCAGTTTGCGAAACGACAAAGGTGACAAAGATCATTCATTTTTGTGGCGCGGCTTTTTTGATTGGCATGCCGGCATCTTCAAAGAACAATTATCGTTTGAAAGCGCTGGTTTCACGGCTCGGCGCGCATTCACAGATATAGGGGACAGCAGACGTCCGCGAAGCAAACACGCAACGCGTCACTCATGTAAAAGAAACTTGAACCGTCAATTTTGTCAATGTATAAGCACCGAGAAACATGGTCTCATATAGTCGGATTGGATCCTATATGTTATCCGTGACATTTCACATGTTGTGCAGTTTTGTGAAACACAACGTGTAGGCTTCAAATATTAGAAACGCTCCGTTGAGAAGGAATCGAACACGTGGGCAACACTCACCTATTGCGCGCTGGCGGCGCGCTCTACCACTGCGTCATTGAGACTCGTTCTGAGAGGTCATCGAATTTCAAAGATGTGTTTGTTCGTTATTTCTCATCATTGTGCACTGAAAAGGCCAGTGGAGCTATATGGGCTCTTTCTTTGATCTCTTCACCACTGCCTCTATGGCGCAGTGGTGGTGCGCCCCTCCAGCGCACAATTGTTGCGAGCTGTCCATGGGTTTGATTTCTACTCTTGGACTTGGAAGTGTTTTGGAAATTTGAAGACATACACGCTATGTTGCACGAAACTGCACAACATGTGAAATGTCACGAATGGCATGTAGAATCCAATCTGACTGTCCAGAGTGCAAGTGATTCTTTTTTATTCTTTTCGCGGTTACCGAGTGTTGGTTGTTTGCTGGAGCAAACCGCGACGCGAAAATCACACGTAACGAGTGTGTCTGAGTTCACTGTTCAGTGAACAAACAAGTGGTAGTACCACCGTCCGCTTCTCCTCACGACTACAGGATAGATAAAATGCGAATAAACGCGAGATCAAAGTTTTTTTTACAGTGCCCGGCAAACTATGTATCTCCCTAAACAACAGTTCATGTCACTTCTTCGCCACATTTTGCAGCAGGTTCATAGGCTGATGTCTGCGCACCCCCCGTGTCTCACTTACCTTCATGTACTTCATCGGGGTGAAAATCGCTAAGAAGCGGTTGATGGAGATGACAAAGTGAGAGAAGACGGTGATGTCGTAGCACATTAACAGAAGAGTGCCGACGTGCCCGGAGACTGATGGACGCTTGAAGGAAGCGAGGTCTCTTCAAACAAATGCGATTTCATGCATTATTTCACAAAAAAAGAGAAAAGATTCAAACGCAACATTTTGTGTAAATCAACTCCTTATCAGATTCTAAGCGCGTTTGTGTCATAATACTGTGAGAGAAGAGCGATTTTTTGTCATGAAATACTGTAAAAAGTCTTTTGTCGTGTTTTTATGCATACATCAACTTTTGTTTTTTCCTCATCACTATTCATTCATCTGTTCAAATTCTACGATGAGTTGTTGAACATTTTCAAGTTATGCTACGTTGATATTATGATACTACTTACATACATATTTGCGTGAAGTCTAGAGGCTGAAGCACTCACAACAGCACAGTTGGCGCGAAGAAGAACGTCCAGCAGGCGAGAAAGATCGTATTCGAGAGAATCTGTAGTAGTTGATTGACAGATTACCTTATTTACCACAGAACAAAGCTAAAACGTCAGCACTCATGTCTCTAGCGTTTGGAGTCTCTAGCGTATTCAAACGGTAGTTATGCTTCTAAACATAACTTTTCAAGTTTATTCCGTAAATAATCTTACTTTTCTGCAATAGCGCCAGAAGGAGATATAGTCATGCTCTGATTAGACTACATACTTTTGAAAACGACCTGTCAAACAACAAGCAGCATAGCACAATGACTGATGAGTGAGGAGATCGGAAAGGAAAAAAAGAGATTATATTTCCGCTGCTGTCTTTATTTTGCTGTGTGATAACAAACAACTCATTTTGTTGAAAGGTGTCCTAAACTCTGTTAACAACTGTGTTTCGCATGAAAAACTTTAAGTGAGTGGCCGTAACAAGACTTTGAAGAGCTATAGAATGTCTGTTGGGTGCTTGCTGAAAAGTACCTGTCCAGTGGCGAGGACGCCAAACGAGTTGTGAAGCGACTTGACGTGGCGAATCAAAGCACTGAGGACGACATTGGTGACCAGACCGGACGCGGAGATCTGAGAGTCACCATCAGCATGCTTTTTTTCTTTCTGAAGGCCTTCACTGACCAGAAAGAGAATGGCTCCCGCAATGAAGTGCTCCGGTACGTTCATGGTCGCGAATCACTTTGAAGTCTTCTTTTAGACCGTTTTGCTGAAATTCGAAAGGCGTTTTTGTCTACTACCGCATCTTTGGTTATTGATAGAAAAATTTAGTATTAGGTTAGTTAAACATTAATGCAAAGTGTATAACTATAGCGAATCAGTAATCCGTGGTTGAAAAAAGGGAAATGATCTTTTTATGTCTCTCTCACTGACACAAAAGATAAGCGAAAATAAATCCACACTATCACACTATGACACCACCGCACCATATTGCCCAAACCCAAAATACAAAAAAAGCGGATGACAATGAGATTGCGAACGTGTAGAAACAATGTACCGTTAGCGAATGAAACTCGAGTTTTGTATATTGAAGTGTTTATTTCCACGGCAAGAGAGAAGTAATAACGATAAAAGGCAAGCATGAAAAATATGTGGCTAAACAAGGCTAACCCTAGGCTGACCAATGCAAGTGGTCAGCTACTTATTGGGGGGCCCTCACGTTACATAAAAATTGTACAAAAATGATAGGTTAACAACATCAACGACGTTCAGTGAAAACGCACTAGCAGAAAGAAACGATAGTGCTCATTTAACGTTCAAAAATGAGTCCCGCCTATCCTTAGAGAAACGGAAATGTGTTAGGGTGGTGACATTGTTGGTCACCCACATTCATAAGGATTATGAACCCCAATCAAGTTTTCCATGGACAAGTAGAACCGTGCCACTCATACCTAAATACATACAGTTTTTCTTCGATAGCTCTCCATATATAGATATACAGAAATTGCCAGTCAAACGGCCCAAAAGATTTGCTTTCACACCCCTGATTTTCACCCCTTCTGAGCGGTCGGTGCTCTAGCATTCGCATATCCGGACTTGCAAATTACTGCGGGTGCTTCACTATTCCGTTCTTTTATCACCATAGCGCATTGTCGCCTCTCACTCACCGCTAACGTGGATATGCGAATGCTAGAGCGTCGATCGCTCAGAAGGAATCAGAATCAGATGTTTTTGCCAAATTGGCCGAAAAGAGCCGTTTGACCTGCCACCTCTGTGGTTTTATGTTCGCAATAAGTTGCGCGCTGTGGGGTATATCGAAGGAATACGGAGAGTCAGTTTCCGGCAAAAGCGCGCCAAACTAGAAAGACAGATAGTAATAGTTATGTCACCGTATTTTGATCTGCAAGCGAAGTAGATCGAAAACTATCGCTCTGGCGCAATACAGTGTAACGAAGAGAAATTTTTATGGTTCAAAACTGGCGGTGATTGTCTGCGTTTAGACAAACATCATGATGTCAATGAGACAGTATTTTTGAAATAAAAAAATAAATATGTAAATGCCAGAAATGTCCATTCCGTCGCAGTTGTTTTGATAACCGAGTCAAGTGTACACGAAAACGTATGTTTGTAGGATGATGAAAATGTGTTCATGCAAACGCTGGTTGCAAAACGACATGAAGTTTCATCAACGACCCCTCTTTCTTCAAGTTACAACTCTACACTCTACACTAGATTTCATGTCACTTGAAAAGCGCAACTTATATGCAATTGACATGCATCGTGCAATTGACTGGTGCAATTTCTAATAGCAAGGACGGTGTTAAAACTGCAAAATTTGACATACCATTAAATGAACAGTTTTTGCTGCTTCGAACTTTGTTTGACGAGAACAGCTTTGACGTATATAGTGGTGTTATCACGTGCGTTTCTGCGTTAAGTGCGTTTCTGTCATCGAAGTACACAATAGCAGAAATGCCACTTGATGAATGGTAATTGTCACGTATCCACATGTCTCTAGAGACCACGACTCGATTTTGACGGTTTGCTTCAGTAGTTAGAACAGGTCATCCTACATTGTCAAAAACAGAATTCGGTGTCTTGGATGTGTTTTTTGGGAAGCACAACCGACGCATACTGACAACTCAAGTTTCACAAGTTTGTTAGAACTTAGGTGTGTGTTTAGTTATTTCTAGTCATTTCTTGTTTTCATCACGACAAACTTTTACCACTAACCGAAGCTAGCGCTAATTTACATGTAGGACTGCGTACAGTTGTGAAATGAGTTAACTCACAAAAACCTTACCATAACGCGATCCGCCGATTGACTGGTCTGTTACGCACGTCGGCGAGCTGAAAATGACTTTTCAATCGCCAGTCAACACTTCATTTTCAAATGAACCGGTAATGTTTTACAACCGATAATGTTTTACTGATGTTAACTGTTTCGTTGAACTATTTTTTTTTTCAAATGTGCTCATTATCCACCGCCTCCCCCTATAAAATTTGCTATGGTGTCTGCGTGTTTGTCGTTCCACATTTGCACAGAGCTTCCCGCTACAGCTACTGGAATGTGGTTTCAGACTCAAGCTCAGTTGGTACCTGAGATGCAGGATTCTATCTGACAGCTCATTTGCATAACTCCTTATAGGGGTTTACTAAGAATTCGCCATTTGGACATAGAATCTGACCGATGATTATTCTATGTAAAGTATGCTTCGTTTTTGAGTTACTGAGTTCTCCTTTTAGAGTTGGGCTACGGTAGAGATCGTGATTTAAATTTTAGTATTTCACCTCAATTGCATACCTCCAAATACAGTTAATTTGTATCTCTGTCAGTTTTGATGCTACAAGTAAACAAAAAAGTAAACAAGTTCAAAACTTATTCTAAATGTGTCTAAGATGCACTAGAAGATGAGTTGGTTCGTTGGTTCCTAGATTCTCGTGCAGCAAAAGATCAAATTCAGTCCCTTCATTAGAACCAAGTCGATTCCTTCGTGGCCGATTCCTTGGTCTGCAGGGTTTTATGCACTTTTAAACGATCGCCATGTCTTCAGATTCAGTAGTGGTAGATTCTGAGGACTGTCAGTAAATCTAGACGTTTATCACTATACCTGCGATCATTCTCAAATCTCTAACACTTTTCTACGATTTATTACGAATTTTCAAAATTTTCGGTCCTTGAACCCAAATGGTGCAATGACCGTCTTTTTTCAATGGAAGTTGGCTGTTATTCCGGCCGTTGGCCGATATTTCGGCCGCCCATCGTCTGTTCTCTCACGACTCATTGGGCATGTCATAACTTTCGCTTAAGTGACAGTTAAGAGTTTCATTTCATAATTTAATTATCATTACACTCATATCATCTACTATGAATATTTTTAGAATTTTAACGAAGTTTTGAAATTTTCAAAGTTTCGTCGCCTTTCTGCCCCTGCCGGCTCCCTTAAATTTGCTATGGCGTGTGTCTGTTTGTTTGTTTGTTTGTTTGTTTGTTTGTTTGTTTGTCCAGAGGTCTCCAGCTCTATGGCGTCGACCTAGAAACTTCTCCTTATAGGGTTAGAGTTGATATAGTCCTGTGACGCTCGCGTTTACCTGGCACCTCATTTGCATAATTCCTTATATGGGTTCGCTAAGAACTCTGGACTTAGAATCTGAAACTTGTGACGTTTCTATATGAACTCTGTCAGTTTTAGACCTAGAGACTTGATACTTGGTACAAGTAACAAGTAAACAACGTCAAAATTTTTGGTAAACAACAACAGTAAACAAGTAAACAAATAAGTAAACAACTCCAAATCTCTTTTAAAATTTATCTAACGTGTACTAGACCAAGTACTCAGTTCATATTTATTGTTTACAAGTCATGTAAACAAGTAAACAAATCTGTAAACAACTCAGAAATGTGTTTTAAAGGTCTTCAACGTGTAGTACACAAATTACTAAGTTCGATTTTGTTGTTTATTTGAGATGTAAACAAGTAAACAAATAAGTAAACAACTCCAAATCTCATTCTAAAGGTATCTAACGTGTACTTGACCAAGTACTGAGTTCATATTTATTGTTTCTGCCCCTGCCGGCTCCCTTAAATTTGCTATGGCGTGTGTCTGTTTGTTTGTTTGTTTGTTTGTTTGTTTGTTTGTTTGTCCAGAGGTCTCCAGCTCTATGGCGTCGACCTAGAAACTTCTCCTTATAGGGTTACAGTTGATATAGTCCTGTGACGCTCGCGTTTACCTGGCACCTCATTTGCATAATTCCTTATATGGGTTCGCTAAGAACTCTGGACTTAGAATCTGAAACTTGTGACGTTTCTATATGAACTCTGTCAGTTTTAGACCTAGAGACTTGATACTTGGTACAAGTAACAAGTAAACAACGTCAAAATTTTTGGTAAACAACAACAGTAAACAAGTAAACAAATAAGTAAACAACTCCAAATCTCTTTTAAAATTTATCTAACGTGTACTAGACCAAGTACTCAGTTCATATTTATTGTTTACAAGTCATGTAAACAAGTAAACAAATCTGTAAACAACTCAGAAATGTGTTTTAAAGGTCTTCAACGTGTAGTACACAAATTACTAAGTTCGATTTTGTTGTTTATTTGAGATGTAAACAAGTAAACAAATAAGTAAACAACTCCAAATCTCATTCTAAAGGTATCTAACGTGTACTTGACCAAGTACTGAGTTCATATTTATTGTTTACAAGTCATGTAAACAAGTGAACAAAAAGGTAAACAACGCCAAGCTACAGTCTTTCATAGCTACAGTCTTGATACTTGGTATAGGTACAAAGTACTGGAGTACAAACTGTTTGGAATACAACTTATTTAATCAAACCTCATTTGTATACTCCAAATAGGGTCATGCTTATATCTCAGGTTCTTTCATAGCTACAGTCTTGATACTTGGTATATATACAAAGTACTAGAGTACAAACTGTTTGGAAAACAACTTTTTTAATTCAACCTCATTTGCATACTCCAAATAAGGTCATGTTTATATCTCAGGTTCTTTTATAGCTACAATCTTGATAATTGGTATAAGTACAAAGTACTTCAGTACAACCTGTTGGGTATACAACTTATTTACTTAAAGCTCATTATAATATCCCAAATAAGGTCATGTTCATATCTCAGCTCCTATTAGATCTACATTCTTCATCCTTAGCTTACAGTATGGAGTACTGGAATACAATTGGTTTAGAATAGATCTTATCTAATTATACGTCATTTGCTTATACCAAATAAGGTCATGTTTATATCTCAGCTCATATTATAGCTATGATTTTTATACTTGCTATAAGTACGAATTACTTGAGTACAAACTGTTTGTTATACAAATAATCTAATTATACCTCATTTGCATACTCCAAATAGGGTCATGCTTATATCTCAGGTTCTTTCATAGCTACAGTCTTGATACTTGGTATATATACAAAGTACTAGAGTACAAACTGTTTGGAAAACAACTTTTTAAATTAAACCTCATTTGCATACTCCAAATAAGGTCATGTTTATATCTCAGGTTCTTTTATAGCTACAATCTTGATAATTGGTATAAGTACAAAGTACTTCAGTACAACCTGTTGGGTATACAACTTATTTACTTAAAGCTCATTATAATATCCCAAATAAGGTCATGTTCATATCTCAGCTCCTATTAGATCTACATTCTTCATGCTTAGCTTACAGTATGGAGTACTGGAGTACAATTGGTTTAGAATAGATCTTATCTAATTATACGTCATTTGCTTATACCAAATAGGGTCATGTTTATATCTCAGCTCATATTATAGCTATGATTTTTATACTTGCTATAAGTACGAATTACTTGAGTACAAACTGTTTGTTATACAACTAATCTAATTATACCTCATTCGCATACTCCAAATAAGGTCATGCTTATATCTCAGATTCTTTCATAGCTACAGTCTTGATACTTGGTATATGTACAAAGTACTGGAGTACAAACTGTTTGGAATACAACCTATTTAATTGAACCTCATTTGCATACTCCAAATAAGGTCATGTTTATATCTCAGGTTCTTTTATAGCTACAATCTTGATACTTTGTATAAGTACAAAGTACTTCAGTACAACCTGTTAGGTATACAACTTATTTACTTAAAGCTCAGTATAATATCCCAAAAAAGGTCATGTTCATATCTCAGCTCCTAATATAGCTACAATCTTGATACTTGGTATAAGTACAAAGTACTTGAGTACAAACTGTTTGATATATAACTTATTTAATTAAACCTCATTTGAATATTCCAAATAGGGTCATGTGTATATCTCGGGTCATGTTATAGCTTCAATCTTTATACTTAGTATAAGTACAAAGTACTCGAGTACAAATTGTTTGGTATACAACTTATTTAATTAACCTCATTTAATATCCTAATTAAGGTCATGTTTATATCTCAGCTCATTTTATAGCTACAATCTTGATACTTGCTATAACTACAAAATACTTGAGTACAAACTGTTTCGTATACAAATTATTTAATTAAACCTCATTTACATATCCCTAATAAGGTCATGTTCATTTCTCGGCTTCTATTATAGCTACAATCTTGATACTTGTAAAAATACAAAGTACTTGAGAACAAACTGTTTGGTATACAACTTATTTAAATAAACCTCATTTGCATACTCCAAATAGTTTACAGGTGATGTAAACAAGTAAACAACTTTGTAAACAACCTGAAAATGTGTTTTAAAGATGTCAAATATTTAGTAACATTATTGGTGAGTTTAAAAATGTTGTTTACAGATGTTGTAAACAAGTAAACAAATATGTAAACAACCTGAAAACGTGTTTGAAAGGTGTATGACGTGTAGTAGACTTGGAGGCGAGTTCAAAAATGTTGTTTACATAAAGTGTAAACAAGTAAACAAATTTGTAAACAACGTTTAATTGTCTTCATTTTTGGTATTTTGTAATTAAACCTCATTTACATATCCCTAATAAGGTCATGTTCATTTCTCGGCTTCTATTATAGCTACAATCTTGATACTTGGTAAAAATACAAAGTACTTGAGAACAAACTGTTTGGTATACAACTTATTTAAATAAACCTCATTTGCATACTCCAAATAGTTTACAGGTGATGTAAACAAGTAAACAACTTTGTAAACAACCTGAAAATGTGTTTTAAAGATGTCAAATATTTAGTAACATTATTGGTGAGTTTAAAAATGTTGTTTACAGATGTTGTAAACAAGTAAACAAATATGTAAACAACCTGAAAACGTGTTTGAAAGGTGTATGACGTGTAGTAGACTTGGAGGCGAGTTCAAAAATGTTGTTTACATAAAGTGTAAACAAGTAAACAAATTTGTAAACAACGTTTAATTGTCTTCATTTTTGGTATTTTGTATTGTAATGGACTTATTAGATGGATTAGAGGGTTGTGCACAGATTTTAGTTATGAAATCATATTTGAGTGATGATTTCAGTTTTGATGTTTGATTGTTGAGGCCGCCGAAGGCGGCCCTAGCCCGAGCGGCGCGCCAGCGCCGCTCGGGCTAGTCGCCTCTCTCCCCCTAAAATTTCCTATGGTTAAGGTATGTCAGCTGAGGTACAGCTCTTACGGAACGAGACTCAGAGATGCCCTTTTAGAGTTAAGGTTCTATGGTCCCTGGGATGTCAGCATAATTCAGACATCTCATTTGCATAATTCCTTATATGGGTTCTACGAGAGGGACTTTGGACTTTGACTCGAAAATAGACTTTTCACTATAACTCAATAACGAATTGAGGTAGACAGTTCATATTCACACCATACAACAACCTAACTAAGACAAAACTTTTAGTAAAGATATTATGTAAACAAGTAAACAAGTAAACAAATTATGTAAACAATCTCGGAAACCTTAATAACTTTGTTAGTTTGCAATGTAGACACTTCATACTCATACCATAACACAAGTACACAAGTACATTTATGATAGTAAACAACTCATGTCAACAAGTAAACAAAGAAGTAAACAACACAATTTTTCATTTAAGAGGTATCTAACGTGTACTAGACCATGTACTGAGTTCAAATTTGTTGTTTACATGAAATGTAAACAAGTAAACAAATTGTAAACAACTCCAAATCTCATTTAAAAGGTACCTAACGTGTACTAGACCAAGTACTGAGTTCAGAATTGTTGTTTGAAATTATGTTATGAGTATATATTTAGAGGTTTTAGAGCGGAAAGGCGAGCGCGCCGAAGGCGCGCGAGCCTTGGAGCAAACGCGGCGCGAAGCGCCGCCACTAGCGGCCGGAGGCGAGCGAAGCGAGCCTCCGGCCGTCGCCCCGGCTGGGGCTATATAAAATTTGCTATGGTCCTTGTTTGTCTGTTGGTCACACCATATAGCTCAGTGACTATTACACCTACACAGCTCATACTCTAAACTTAACATTCTTATGTTGACCGCATGCAATCGTTTCATTTTCACACACACACCTCTACTTACCGTATGACTTTACTAACAACTTGACATAGCCTGAAAAACTTTTCAACCATATGCTCAGTCCATGTTTCAAGATGTGAGTTTCATACTGTAAACTTAGACTCAGCACGCTATATTGACTTGACACACGTCACTAGGACTGATTCCGATAGCTCCTTATATGGGTTTATATAGAATTTCCAAAATTTCAGAAGGACATAACTCAAGACTGAAGAAACATTTCACACTCAAACTACAAACTTAAAATCAACTAATCACTCGACACAATCTACACAAACACGTTTGCTTAACCTCATTACTAAAAATAAAAATCATATTTCATGATTCACTAGATCAACTACAATCCCTTACTATATAAGAGTTGAGACCTGGATTTTACACAGTAATTCATAACTCAAAAACTAATATTTACTGACGAAGATTCAGATTTTTCGCTTCATTGTGGAAGGATTTCACTTTTTCAAAAAACCTTGATTTTCAACCAAATGTGGCTCATTTTTGCAGTTGAGCATATTGACCGCTGACAGGATCAATCAGGCAAGATGCAAAACGTAAAATACAGTACAACTATGTTTCAACTTCTTAGAGAAAATATTTTCAATTCTCTCATCCCTTTCACCAATGACACTTCAGGTCCTGAGTACCTGCCAGGTACCGTCTCACCTGTCGCCTCTCACCTGTCACCTGAGATAAATTAGCATGAACTTCGAATTTCACTTTACGACTCCGTAACTTTCGTCCAGATGAGAGTTGACACCTGCATTTTCTTATTTAATTATTACTACCGTAATACCTTCATTCATGAATTATTTCACATTTTTAAAAAACGTTTCAATTTTTTTTTACAGTTTTTGTCTGTTTGAAACTGAGAATTGTACTAAAATTTATATCTCGGTTGGTTTTCAACGTCCATACTTGGTACAAGTAACAAGAAAAGCAAGTTCAACTTTTTTCGTAAACAACAACAGTAAACAACTCCAAATCTTGTGATTTTGATGTCTAATCGATACTAAATCAATCGGACATTTACAAAGTAGTGTTTACCAGTTAGGTAAACAAATAAACGAAGTAGTAAACAACTCCAATACTTGAAATTCCGATGTCTGATGTGTACTAGACCCATAGGAGAGTTCAGATTTGATTTTTTGAGGAGTTGACGCGGAGAGGCGAGCGCGCCGAAGGCGCGCGAGCCTCGGAACGCAGTGCGGCGGCGAAGCCGCCGCCACTAGCGGGCCGGAGGCGAGCGAAGCGAGCCTCCGGCCCGCTAGTCCACCGCCTCCCCCTATAAAATTTGCTATGGTGTCTGCGTGTTTGTCGTTCCTCATTTGCACAGAGCTTCCCGCTACAGCTACTGGAATGTGGTTTCAGACTCAAGCTCAGTTGGTACCTGAGATGCAGGATTCTATCTGACAGCTCATTTGCATAACTCCTTATAGGGGTTTACTAAGAATTCGCCATTTGAACATAGAATCTGACCGATGATTATTCTATGTAAAGTATGCTTCGTTTTTGAGTTACTGAGTTCTCCTTTTAGAGTTAGGCTACGGTAGAGATCGTGATTTAAATTTTAGTATTTCACCTCAATTGCATACCTCCAAATACAGTTAATTTGTATCTCTGTCAGTTTTGATGCTACAAGTAAACGAAAAAGTAAACAAGTTCAAAACTTATTCTAAATGTGTCTAAGATGCACTAGAAGATGAGTTGGTTCGTTGGTTCCTAGATTAGATTCTCGTGCAGCAAAAGATCAAATTCAGTCCCTTCATTAGAACCAAGTCGATTCCTTCGTGGCCGATTCCTTGGTCTGCAGGGTTTTATGCACTTTTGAACGATCGCCACGTCTTCAGATTCAGTCGTGGTAGATTCTGATCCACCGCCTCCCCCTATAAAATTTGCTATGGTGTCTGCGTGTTTGTCGTTCCTCATTTGCACAGAGCTTCCCGCTACAGCTACTGGAATGTGGTTTCAGACTCAAGCTCAGTTGGTACCTGAGATGCAGGATTCTATCTGACAGCTCATTTGCATAACTCCTTATAGGGGTTTACTAAGAATTCGCCATTTGAACATAGAATCTGACCGATGATTATTCTATGTAAAGTATGCTTCGTTTTTGAGTTACTGAGTTCTCCTTTTAGAGTTAGGCTACGGTAGAGATCGTGATTTAAATTTTAGTATTTCACCTCAATTGCATACCTCCAAATACAGTTAATTTGTATCTCTGTCAGTTTTGATGCTACAAGTAAACGAAAAAGTAAACAAGTTCAAAACTTATTCTAAATGTGTCTAAGATGCACTAGAAGATGAGTTGGTTCGTTGGTTCCTAGATTAGATTCTCGTGCAGCAAAAGATCAAATTCAGTCCCTTCATTAGAACCAAGTCGATTCCTTCGTGGCCGATTCCTTGGTCTGCAGGGTTTTATGCACTTTTGAACGATCGCCACGTCTTCAGATTCAGTCGTGGTAGATTCTGATCCACCGCCTCCCCCTATAAAATTTGCTATGGTGTCTGCGTGTTTGTCGTTCCTCATTTGCACAGAGCTTCCCGCTACAGCTACTGGAATGTGGTTTCAGACTCAAGCTCAGTTGGTACCTGAGATGCAGGATTCTATCTGACAGCTCATTTGCATAACTCCTTATAGGGGTTTACTAAGAATTCGCCATTTGAACATAGAATCTGACCGATGATTATTCTATGTAAAGTATGCTTCGTTTTTGAGTTACTGAGTTCTCCTTTTAGAGTTAGGCTACGGTAGAGATCGTGATTTAAATTTTAGTATTTCACCTCAATTGCATACCTCCAAATACAGTTAATTTGTATCTCTGTCAGTTTTGATGCTACAAGTAAACGAAAAAGTAAACAAGTTCAAAACTTATTCTAAATGTGTCTAAGATGCACTAGAAGATGAGTTGGTTCGTTGGTTCCTAGATTAGATTCTCGTGCAGCAAAAGATCAAATTCAGTCCCTTCATTAGAACCAAGTCGATTCCTTCGTGGCCGATTCCTTGGTCTGCAGGGTTTTATGCACTTTTGAACGATCGCCACGTCTTCAGATTCAGTCGTGGTAGATTCTGATCCACCGCCTCCCCCTATAAAATTTGCTATGGTGTCTGCGTGTTTGTCGTTCCTCATTTGCACAGAGCTTCCCGCTACAGCTACTGGAATGTGGTTTCAGACTCAAGCTCAGTTGGTACCTGAGATGCAGGATTCTATCTGACAGCTCATTTGCATAACTCCTTATAGGGGTTTACTAAGAATTCGCCATTTGAACATAGAATCTGACCGATGATTATTCTATGTAAAGTATGCTTCGTTTTTGAGTTACTGAGTTCTCCTTTTAGAGTTAGGCTACGGTAGAGATCGTGATTTAAATTTTAGTATTTCACCTCAATTGCATACCTCCAAATACAGTTAATTTGTATCTCTGTCAGTTTTGATGCTACAAGTAAACGAAAAAGTAAACAAGTTCAAAACTTATTCTAAATGTGTCTAAGATGCACTAGAAGATGAGTTGGTTCGTTGGTTCCTAGATTAGATTCTCGTGCAGCAAAAGATCAAATTCAGTCCCTTCATTAGAACCAAGTCGATTCCTTCGTGGCCGATTCCTTGGTCTGCAGGGTTTTATGCACTTTTGAACGATCGCCACGTCTTCAGATTCAGTCGTGGTAGATTCTGATCGCCACTCTCCCCCCTAAAATGTCAGATGGCGTTTGTTTGTCTGTTGTCCGCTCCACTGCAGAGTTTCTGAGTAGAGATCTCAAGCTGACCTTCTAGACTTAAGCTAAGGTGGTCCATGAGACGGCACACCTAACTTTACATCTCATTTGCATATTTCCCTATATGGGTTCACATAGAGGGTCGAATTTTTGACGCTCTCTAAAACTGTACTCAGCCTATGTACAGGTACCATACTTGGCACTTATAGTTAACTGGTACAAGTCATTATAACACAGGTAAATGAGCTCTTTTGCATAACTCCTTATATGGGTTCACTAACAACTCTGGACTTAGAATCTGAAACTTGTGACATTTCTATATGAACTCTGTCAGTTTTTGACATAGAGACTTGATATTTGGCACAAGTAACAAGTAAACAAGTTTAAAAAATTTGGTAAACAACAACAGTAAACAAGTAAACAAATAAGTAAACAACTCCAAATCTCATTTCAAAGGTATATAACGTGTACTAGACCAAGTACTGTTCATATTTGTTGTTTACAAGTGAAGTAAACAAGTAAACAATTTTGTAAACAACTCAGAAATGTGTTTTTTATGTCTCTAACATATAGTACACAAAGTACAGACTTTGATTTTGTTGTTTATTTGGCATGTAAACATGTAAACAAATAAGTAAACAACTCCAAATCTCATTTCAAAGGTATATAACGTGTACTAGACCAAGTACTGAGTTCATATTTGTTGTTTACAAGTGAAGTAAACAAGTAAACAACTTTGTAAACAACTCAGAAATGTGTTTTTTATGTCTCTAACATATAGTACACAAAGTACAGACTTTGATTTTGTTGTTTATTTGGCATGTAAACATGTAAACAAATAAGTAAACAACTCCAAATCTCATTTCAAAGGTATATAACGTGTACTAGACCAAGTACTGAGTTCATATTTGTTGTTTACAAGTGAAGTAAACAAGTTTGTAAACAACTCAGAAATGTGTTTTTAAAGTCTCTAACATGAAGTACACAAAGTACAGAGTTTTATTTTGTTGTTTGTTTCTGATGTAAACAAGTAAACAAAAAAGTAAACAAGTACAAATCTCTTTTATTAGGTATCTAACGTGTACTAGACCGAATACTGAGTTCGAAGTTGTTGTTAAAAGTTATTTTATGAGTATATAGTCAGAGATTATACAGCGGAAAGGCGAGCGCGCCGAAGGCGCGCGAGCCTTGGAGCGAACGCGGCGCGAAGCGCCGCCACTAGCGGCCGGAGGCGAGCGAAGCGAGCCTCCGGCCGCTAGTCACCCGCCCACCCCCTATAAATTATGCTATGGTGTCTGTCTGTGTGTCGTTCCGCGGTTGTATCTCAATTTGTAGTGATCGATAGGGGTTGAGGTATGGAACTTAGACCTGAGGTGGTGACCGCTCTGCATCGTTTACCTGGGATCGATATCTGACGTTTCCTTATATGGGTTGACCGAAACTCTGATGGACATAGACGAAATTTTAAGCACTTTTTATGTAAACTATGCTTCGTTTTCGAGCTACTGAGATGCCCTTTCGGGGTTAAGGTACTGTAGGGTCGAGAATTAAAGTTTTGATTTTTGACCTCATTTGCATATTTCCAAATATGGTAATGTTGTATTTCGGTCAGTTTTGATGCCAAAGAGTCCAAACTTGGTATGTGACCTGGAGGCAAGTCAGCGATGTTGTTGTTTACATGTTTGTCAACAAGTAAACAAGTTTGTAAACAAATTCAAAGTTTGTTATGAAGGTATCTAAGATGATGTAGACTTGGAGGCGAGTTCAAAAATGATGTTTACAGGTGATGTAAACAAGTAAACAACTTTGTAAACAACCTGAAAATGTGTTTTAAAGATGTCAAATGTTTAGTAACATTATTGGTGAGTTTAAAAATGTTGTTTACAGATGTTGTAAACAAGTAAACAAATATGTAAACAAACTGAAAACGTGTTTGAAAGGTGTATAACGTGTAGTAGACTTGGAGGCGAGTTCAAAAATGTTGTTTACATAATGTGTAAACAAGTAAACAAAATTGTAAACAACGTCAAACTGTCTTCAGTTTTGGTATTTAGTATTGTAATGTAATTCTTAGTTGCATTAGAGGTTTGTGGACATACTTTAGTTATGAAATTAGATTTGAGTGATGATTTCGATTTTGATGTTTGAGTGTTGAGGCCGCCGAAGGCGGCCCTAGCCCGAGCGGCGCGCCAGCGCCGCTCGGGCTAGTCCCCCATTGCCTGTAAGTGTAAAATGCTCTATGGTTTCCGTCCGTCCGTCCGTACGTCCATCGCTCTACCGCGCCAGCCACTACTCCTATCTAGCCAAACGTGACATCGATCCAATGGTCTCGGTTCCTAGATGCAGGATTCCAATATTCAGCTCTTTATCTCTCATATCCGCGGAGCTATGAGCTCGAGAAACTCCGACGAAATAGCGCGTAATCAGAGAGAATCAGACAGAAAAGCAGCGAAATAGTGTGTAAGGTGACGAGACGGTTAGGTGGTTGAGCGGTTGCGTCGAGTAGACCTTACAAGAACGAGTACTGCGAATCGCAGACTTCAGCTATCGAGAAACGGTTTTTACGTCACTCCTCTACACTCCCTCACCTACAAATCTGCCCGTAATCTTTTTATAACTCCTCCTGGTTTTCTTTTACGAAGTGATTTAATCGAGGCGAGGCGACGCCAAACAGTTGTCGCGGGCTGTTCAAGAAAACTAGGCAATCGTGTAAGGTCTCCCTTCACTACAACATGCAAATAGGTGGCCACTACACTTCTACCAAAATTTGCATCTTTTTGTGACCTCTGACGCTCGCTATCAATTAAATTCCTCTAATCGACGTCGTTTTATTGCCCCGCGACGAGAGAGTGTGGCGAGGTGAGAGTGCGCCAGCTGCCAGTCTGTCTGCTGTTAGAGAAAGAAACAGTAAATTGTGCAAATGAGCCAGAACAGCACCATGCACTACGAAACAGCTCACCACACTCCAACAAACTGCGCGATTACCATATTCTGAGTAAATACAATAAAACATTACTATATGCACTCACGTCCATCTATATTCAATCAGGGAAGTGAGGCGAGGCGAAATAAAATGTAAACTCTTTTTCTCATCTCTCTCCTTTTCTCATTCCTCTCTCTCTCTCTCTCTCTCTCTTTCTCTCTCTCTCTCTTTCGTCTCTCTCCCTCTCTTTCTCTCCCTCTCTCACTCTCTTCCTCTCTTCCTCTCTCGATCACTCACTCTCTCTCTCTCTCTCTCTCTCTCTCTCTCTCTCTCTCTCTCTCTTATATTTTATAATATTAGACCAGTGACAACTATAAATTAAACTTGGATCTATAATAAATAATAATTGTCAACCAGCTACTGATAGGGAGTGTGCCGGAGCGCCCTCTAAGGGCATACGAGAGAGTAAAAGATCAGACAGTAGAAGAGAATGCATATCAGTATCAGTGATCTAAATATTATTGTAATTACTGATCTACTGATCGACTTTGACCGCGGAGGCGCGCGAAGCGTGCCGGAGCGCCCTCTGTGTGCATACGAAAGAGTAAAAGATCAGAGAGTAGGAGAGAAGGCATATCAGTATCAGTGATCAGTATATTATTATAATTACTGATCTACTGATAGGCTTTGACCGCGGAGGCGCGCGAAGCGTACCGGAGCGCTTTCTATGTGCATACGAGAGAGTGAACGATCAGAGAGTTGGAGAAAATGCATATCAGTTACAGTGATCAAGATATTATTATAATTACTCATCTACTGATCGGCATTGACCGCGGAGGCGCGCGAAGCGTGCCGGAGCGCTTTCTATGTGCGTACGAGAGAGTAAAAGATCAGAGAGTAGGAGAGAAGGCATATCAGTATCAGTGATCAGTATATTATTATAATTACTGATCTACTGATAGGCTTTGACCGCGGAGGCGCGCGAAGCGTACCGGAGCGCTTTCTATGTGCATACGAGAGAGTAAAAGATCAGAGAGTAGGAGAGAATGCATATCAGTAGCAGTGATCAATATATTATTATAATTACTGACATACTGATCGGCTTTGACCGCGGAGGCGCGCGAAGCGTGCCGGAGCGCCCTCTATGTGCATACGAGAGAGTGAACGATCAGAGAGTTGGAGAAAATGCATATCAGTTACAGTGATCAAGATATTATTATAATTACTCATCTACTGATCGGCATTGACCACGGAGGCGCGCGAAGCGTGCCGGAGCGCTTTCTATGTGCGTACGAGAGAGTAAAAGATCAGAGAGTAGGAGAGAAGGCATATCAGTATCAGTGATCAGTATATTATTATAATTACTGATCTACTGATAGGCTTTGACCGCGGAGGCGCGCGAAGCGTACCGGAACGCTTTCTATGTGCATACGAGAGAGGGAACGATCAGAGAGTCGGAGAAAATGCATATCAGTAGCAGTGATCAGTATATTCTTATTTTTAATGATCTACTGATAGGATTTGACCGCGGAGGCGCGCGAAGCGTGCCGGAGCGCCCTCTATGTGCATACGAGAGAGTGAACGATCAGAGAGTCGGAGAAAATGCATATCAGTATCAGTGATCAATGTTTTATTATAATTACTGATATACTGATCGGCTTCGACCGCGGAGGCGCGCGAAGCGTGCCGGAGCGCCCTCTATGTGCTTACGAGAGAGTGAAAGATCAGAGAGTAGGAGAGAATGCATATCAGTAGCAGTGACATTATATTTTTTATAATTACTGATCCACTGATTCACTGATATACGTTGACCGCGGAGGCGCGCGGAGCGTGCCGGAGCGCTTTCTATGTGCATACGAGAGAGTGAAAGATCAGAGAGTCGGAGAAAATTCATATCAGTAGCAGTGATCAATGCATTCTTACTATTACTGATCTACTGATATATTTTGACCGCGGAGGCGCGCGGAGCGTGCCGGAGCGCTTTCTATGTGCATACGAGAGAGTGAAAGATCAGAGAGTCGGAGAAAATTCATATCAGTAGCAGTGATCAATGCATTCTTACTATTACTGATCTACTGATATATTTTGACCGCGGAGGCGCGCGAAGCGTGCCGGAGCGCTTTCTATGTGCATACGAGAGAAAGAAAGATCAGAGAGTCGGAGAAAATTCATATCAGTAGCAGTGATCAATGCATTCTTACTATTACTGATCTACTGATATATTTTGACCGCGGAGGCGCGCGAAGCGTGCCGGAGCGCTTTCTATGTGCATACGAGAAAGTGAACGATCAGAGAGTCGGAGAAAATTCATATCAGTAGCAGTGATCAATGCATTCTTACTATTACTGATCTACTGATATATTTTGACCGCGGATGCGCGCGAAGCGTGCCGGAGCGCTTTCTATGTGCATACGAGAGAAAGAAAGATCAGAGAGTCGGAGAAAATTCATATCAGTAGCAGTGATCAATGCATTCTTACTATTACTGATCTACTGATATATTTTGACCGCGGAGGCGCGCGGAGCGTGCCGGAGCGCTTTCTATGTGCATACGAGAGAAAGAAAGATCAGAGAGTCGGAGAAAATTCATATCAGTAGCAGTGATCAATGCATTCTTACTATTACTGATCTACTGATATATTTTGACCGCGGAGGCGCGCGAAGCGTGCCGGAGCGCTTTCTATGTGCATACGAGAGAAAGAAAGATCAGAGAGTCGGAGAAAATTCATATCAGTAGCAGTGATCAATGCATTCTTACTATTACTGATCAACTGATATATTTTGACCGCGGAGGCGCGCGGAGCGTGCCGGAGCGCTTTCTATGTGCATACGAGAGAAAGAAAGATCAGAGAGTCGGAGAAAATTCATATCAGTAGCAGTGATCAATGCATTCTTACTATTACTGATCTACTGATCGGCTTTGACCGCGGATGCGCGCGAAGCGTGCCGGAGCGCTTTCTATGTGCATACAAGAGAAAGAAAGCTCAGAGAGTCGGAGAAAATTCATATCAGTAGCAGTGATCAATGCATTTTTACTATTACTGATCTACTGATATATTTTGACCGCGGATGCGCGCGAAGCGTGCCGGAGCGCTTTCTATGTGCGTACGAGAGAGTAAAAGATCAGAGAGTAGGAGAGAAGGCATATCAGTATCAGTGATCAGTATAATATTATAATTACTGATCTACTGATTGGCTTTGACCGCGGATGCGCGCGAAGCGTGCCGGAGCGCTTTCTATGTGCGTACGAAAGAGTAAAAGCTCAGAGAGTGGGAGAGAAGGCATATCAGTATCAGTGATCAGTATATTATTATAATTACTGATTCACTGATCGGCTTTGACCGCGGAGGCGCGCGAAGCGTGCCGGAGCGCCCTCCATGTGCATACGAGAGAGTAAAATATCAGAGAGTAGGAGAAAATGCAAATCAGTATCAGTGATCATTATTGTTATTTTTATTACTGATCTACTGATATGCTCTGACAGCGGAGCGTGCCGGAGCGCCTTCTATGAGCATAGTAAATACATCTGTAGAAAAACAGTCAACCAGATACTATCAACCAGATAGACTGTGACACTTTCTAATAATTTAAAATTACTGTAAATAAAAAAAGGAAATAAATAAAGATCAGTCATCTACTGGAAGACTGACAACAGCGCTTCTAGCACAGCTCCTAATAGCACTTCCAGAGCACATATCAAGTCAATCCATATAACTATCGATAGATAATTTTCTCCTCTATTTTATACCTATATTTCTAGCGCGCGAAGCGCGCTAGTTGAGACTAATATTTGCTATGGTGTGTGTCTGTCCGTCATTCTTTCCGGAGAGATAACTCTTTTCAAAGTCTACTCTAACTACTCATTTTTTCTAGAAAGTTTCTTCAATACCTGAGAACGCAAAATTCCAAATATCTCGTCAATAGCGATCTTCTAATCATAGTTATCACCTAATCTCTTAACTATGGAGAAAAATTTCAAAATACTTCAATCAGAACCAAATTTGGAGAGTAGGTGAATCGACCTAGAAAAAGTCGATAGCCGCGATACCAGCTGCCTGTGACCTCATCTTCATGCCCAAATAGGCGAATGTACCCAAAATGCACCCAAAATTCATGATCTTCGATTTCTATAAAAATTGAATAGAAGAAAGATTACGTATAATAGATTATAGAAACTGGTTTCCTTTTTTGAAAAGTCACCAATAATGGCGAATATGATCGACTTTTCGTACAGACGAGATAGAGGGTCCAATTTGTAAACTTAAGCTTTTAGGGACAAAAAAGCCCTTCTGTCAAAGTTTCAGATCGATCGGACTTTGTCTTCATACAGTATTAGACATTTTCTGAGCGCGCGTTACTTGCTGGGGTCGCGCCCACCGGATTGCTCGCTACCAGCCGCCAGGTCAACCGATCGATATCGAATAGTTGGCTTTCGCAATCACTGACCCATATCCACTCAGTTGTGTCTTTTTGATAGGATTATGTCTAAATATAACAATAATGGATTGAGTCAGTTGAAAAAAAGACAAAATTTTAAGCTTCAACGAATAATTTCCACGAAACGACGAGTTTGAGGTTCTAAAAGGCAAGGAAAGTGTTTCATGACAAGTTCAGTCAATAGATTATGTTTTGTGAAGATCAATCCAATTTCAAACTCTATCGAGGTACTGCAGATATGCGCACAACGAGTTAGGGCGCGCCAGCCGGCTTATTTTCTTTCAGCTGTGTCATCTCGAAGTCATTGTAGAGTCGTAGACGTGATATAGAATCATGGACTGTTTTCTTTTTTGTTAGTTGAAACTACATAGGTTTTGAGTTCATTACTTGAACAAATTGAGCCTGAAATTCCGCTTATTGATGCAGTACAGGGACGAATGGAAGTGAGGTGAGGTGAGAATCGATTTCACCTTACATGTCATTTGGCAAGCACAGGCGGTCGAATTATATTTTTTAGAACGTGAAAGAGTAGACAGCAGGGAGAGTAAACAGCAGACAGAAGAGAGTAGTAGTAAAAAAGTTGTTTTCACATAACTGTCTCTCGAAAGTCGCAGTGACTGCTGCAGACGTGAGAGTAGAAGAGTAGATAAAAGGTGCCATAGTACTGTCTCTAGACAATTGTTGTCACCGATGCGGAGACGTGAGACAAGAAAAAGACAGAGAGTGAGAGAGAGAGAGAGAAAGAGAGAGAGAGAGAAAGAGAGAAGGAAGAGAAAGAGAGAGAGAGAAAGAGAGAGAGAGAGAGAGAGAGAGACAGAAAGAGAAGGAGAGAGAAGGAGAGAGGAAGGAGAGGAGATATAACTGTCTCTCCATAGTCGCAGTGACTGCTGCAGACGTGAGAGTAGAAGAGTAGACAGAAGGTGCCATAGTACTGTCTCTAGAATGGTGTTGTCACCGCTGCGGAGTAGACGTGAGAATAGAGATAAAAGAAAGTGAGAAAGAGAGAGACGGATGTAGAGAAAGGAAGGAGGGTAGAGAGAAAGAGAGAAAGAGAGAGAGAAAGAGAGAGAGAGAGAGAGAGAGAGAGAGAGAGAGAGAGAGAGAGAGAGGGAAAGAGGTATGGGAGAGATATGGAGGAAGAGGAAGTAATGAGTTGAAAATAGAGAAAACTAGAAAGAAACCAGAAGAAAAAAGTAGGTGAGAGATAGTTGAAACAGACAGAACTTGAAGAAAGAGATACATGTTTCTACGCAAAAAAGCAACTATTTTTCTATTTTGTCTATTCTTGTATCTTGTATGCCTAGTGCGGAGGCGCGCGACAGCGCGCCGGAGCGCTAGTCATTTCTGCGTAAAAAATGCGATAAGGCTTATGAATTTGTGAACAAACAGATGTCAACACTTTTTACGGTTCATCAACAACTCGTGATGAGTACAATCTCCGCAAGAGTGAAAAAGAGTACAGCGAAATATCTACCAGTCACTGTTAAAACAGATGGAGATAATGCAGCAGACTTGTTTGGAATGACTATCAGGGAACAAATGACCGAATTTGGTACCGCGCTTACCAAAGTCGTGCTGCTTATTATAGTCAAATTGGACCTTATATGCGATCCGTGACATTTCACATGTTGTGCAGTTTTGTGCGATACAACGTGTATTCTCTTTCGAAAAGTACATGAGTAAAAAGGAGTGGTTTGTTTTGATCTAATTCAACAAAGGCACATGCATAAATTCTCTTCGCAGCTGATTGAAATTTCAAAACGAACCTGCTCTTTCAAACGATGTTAACGATGAAATAAGTGATTTTTTTCAGCAGATATACGCATACATTTGCGTATTTTACTCATGCATATGCGTAATATAAATTTTAAATCCGTTTTAAAAAGATTTTAAACAACAAAATGTTCTTTTATTATAAATTATTATAGTACATACATAATATTTATGTTCGCTTTCTATCGATTAGAAAGAGCAGGTTTGTTTTGAAATTTTAGTCAGCTGCAAAGAGAATTTATGTATGTGCTTCTGTTGAATCAGATCAAAACAAACCATTCCTTTTTACTCCGGTACTTTTCGAAAGAGTATAATAACAGCTAAACAGCTCGATGAAAACCACTGGTCCAGTAAGGTCTTTATTGACGGACTGATCTCGAACAATCGTAGCAGGGCAATTTATAGACGACGCGAGTATTCACAACATATCCCCCGCGCTCTCACATGAGACGCGCTGTGAAATCACAACATATTCCACTCTCAGTTACAAAACATGTGAATTCCATCGCACCCTCTCTATCCATTACAGTATGTATGTATCAGCAACAATTCAGTCGTTCTTCTTTCGTAATATTTAAGTAGCGGCCAGTCTCTTCGAAACTCCCTTCGCAACTGACTTCGAAACTTCTTCGAAACACGACCGAACAACGTGTTTCAAAGGCGTTTTGAAGAGGTTGTTTCGAAGAGACTGACCACACGTTGAAACTATCGCAAACGTGCGTGAAAACTCTATCTTTTCTCTTTGAGCAAACTTCGATGTTTCCCTCTCAAGAACACAACCCCTTCAGAACCCCTTCAGATCGAATACTAAAGAGTACGTGTGATAAGAATTATCACAAATGGGAATGGTACTTTTCAAGCCGTCTCACAGACCCTCGAAGTTTCGTTGATACGCGATGGGCGAGAAGTCAAGCTCAGCTTAAGACCCTGTTGAGCGAACAAAAGATAAGCGACAGTTCTGATAACCCCTGATATGTTGTAGAAGCACTATCAGGCGAGAGTCAATTCCCATTTTTCACGTTCTCTCTCTCTCTCTCTCTCTCTCTCTCTCTTTCTCTCTCTCTCGCTTTCCAGGCAGGAAGCTATGTTTCTGTAATGGGCCTTATCCCTAGTAGCTCTTTCACTCGCCGATCCATGTCCCCCGGGCACCACATACAACGGCTAGCTTGATGTGTGCTACAACGTGAGTCAGCTTCAAAACCTGAGCATTTCGATGAGCTATCAGTTCATCTCCGATCCGCTGCCTTTCCTGGATGCTGGAAGACACTGCCACTCGCTGAGAGGAGAGCTCGTGTCTATCGACAGCGCCCACGAGAACACCATCATTGTCGGTAATGAAATTCTCGCGTCTTTGCTCGAGGCGAGATCAGTCTCTTCACACTTCACACTACTCCCTAAATTCCCCTCCAATCACGCTTTACCTCCAATTGTCCCCGGACACTACTTTACACCGCTTTCAGCTTATAAACCATGTTGTACGAAGAGATTCAAGAGGAGCTCTCATGGCGTGATCTTCAGAAATCATTTTTAAAACCATTTTGAGTAGCTGTATCACATGTAGATTGAAGTGTTTTTGGCCATATCGGGAAGAAGCTTGGCTGATTGAACGATTCTTCGATGATTGACCCATACAGGCGTGGCTCCATATCGTTTCGCTGGCAGTAGCGACTATCGGCGCCTCATACTACTCGCACTTTGATCAGTGGACGTGGACCGATTTGGCTCCCCTCTCATATAGAAAGTGGGCGCCTGGTGAGCTTCGCAACAACATTCTTTTTCAAATTCAAGCTATTACTGGAGAACCATCGGGTAGTGAGTGCGTGTTCATGCAAATGAATGGCGGTCTATGGAAGACAGCTGCGTGCAACGCGAGTTTCTTGTCTCAACGACAGCGTCAACCACACAACTCCAGGTTTCCAAACCCTTCGTGGGTTTGGAAACTCCCGCTGCGCCATGCGGCGATGGCTGGTCGTATTTCCAAGCTACCCACAGTTGTTAATACAAAGTAAATTAGTTGTACAGTGAATTGTTCTCTTGTCTACTTATCGACTCATTTATTATTTTACTTATTAGCTTTCAGCCTAATTTTCAAAGCACTGATAGTCGTACTTTTAACGATGCGGAAGCTACATGTGTTTCTTTTGGTGGACATTTGGCATCCGTTAACTACTGGATGGATTACGTTTGGACAGTAGGTATGGATGGTCTATAACTCTATATCATAATAAGTCATATAATAAATCAAATGTATCACTCATGTGGCTCCTATTGTCCTGTAACTCCTGATAGCAACAACTTTTCCGCCATCAGATCATCAGATCAATGAAACAGTCACTTTTACATAAACTCTCATTTCAGAGTGTCCGTTGACGTGGACTCCATGGTCGAGTATCCACTCTAACGGAAGCGGTTGGATGAACACGGATGGCAGTCCACTCGATATTGTTTTCCCTCTGCCAGTAGACGCGGGCGGCAACGAGTGTCTTGCTACGACTGCTGTCGTCAGTAACACCGACGCCTGGTACACGTCCGTCTTAATATATATATCCTGTATAATGGTTCCTGACGGTCCCTGAACCATATAAGACCGTTCCCTGCGACCTCCCGCACTATTTCATTTGCAAAAAAGCTGCTCATCAGTGAATGGCCGCGAAAATCGTTTAAATGATCGCATTTTGTTGTGTAATTATTATCGAATAAAGTTCCGTCGATGCAGCGCGATTTCTCGAAGAATTCAGTTGGTGCAATGTATATATAATCAATTATTTTTTATGAAGTTAATTGATTTAATTTAATTGACCGTGGTCAAAGTTCAATCTACATACATGTGCAGCGCTAACCATACCAGATAATTGTTAATTGAAATCCATGCGTGACGGTTTCGCAATCGATTGTTTTAAAACCCATCTCGGGAGAGAGAGAGAGAGAGAGAGAGGAGAGAGAGAGAGAGGAGAGAGAGAGAGAGGAGAGAGAGAAGAGAGAGGAGAGAGAGAGAGGAGAGAGAGAGAGAGGAGAGAGAGAAGAGAGAGAGAGAGAGGAGAAAGAGGAGAAAGAGAGAAAGAGAGAGAGAAGAGAGAGAGAGAGGAGAGAGAGAGAGAGAGGAGAGAGAGAAGAGAGAGGAGAGAGAGAGGAGAGAGAGAAGAGAGAGAGAGAGGAGAGAGAGAGAGGAGAAAGAGGAGAAAGAGAGAAAGAGAGAGAGAGGAGAGAGAGAGGAGAGAGAGAGAGGAGAGAGAGAAGAGAGAGGAGAGAGAGGAGAGAGAGAGAAGAGAGAGAGAGAGAGGAGAGAGAGAGAGAGGAGAAAGAGGAGAAAGAGAGAAAGAGAGAGAGAAGAGAGAGAGAGACTCTTATTCAAGATAAATATTTTCAACAAAATCTCTCTCTCTTTCTCTCTCTCTCTCTCTCTCTCTCTCTCTCTCTCTCTTTTTCTCTCTCTCTCTTTCTCTCTCTATCGCTTTCCGTCAACTACAAAACAAACATATGGGGATGGGGAGATAAGAGGACGTATCGATAGCATTTGAAAGAAAGGAGACAATTATGAAGCGAATATGTGGTCTAACACTGTCTAACACACAGAATGTCGGCGGTTTGAACCCGCCCGATATCAATTCGATTACATCAAACAATTCGAAAAAAAAACATTATGGTAGTTTTGCGACTTTTTCAAGCTTAAAGTTTTTTTTCAAAATTCGCTCGCGAAAAGTCTGCCGGAGATCTAGAAGATATTCTTATGATTTTGTTGAAATTTTCGAAAATCAAAACGTGCATCTGTCAAACTGTAACACACAGAAAGTCAGCGGTTCGGTACCGGATCCCTCCTGAGATCAGTTCTTTTGTTATGCGTCAACTTATCGCGACCGTTTGGCAAAGTACTTGGGTTGGCCGCTATGTATCTATACCCATCCGGTCAACACAGAAGTCGACCGAAGAAAAATGATAGGTTGATAGGCAGATCCAACTCTTTTTCGACAAGCTTTTCTATTACATTATCGTCGCTCGGTTCTCGATCAACAACAATCATAGTTCAGTAATCGTAGAACTTGAATTAACTGATATATACACTATATTCCTTACTCCCCCTCTCTCTTTTGTAGTTACGATATTTGTTCTCGATCAATGTCGCTGGAGATATTGGAAATATTTCTTATCTGTTCAGCTCTCAGACCACTTTACACGCTGATAAGTCCTATGTTACCCTATACCGTTTGCTTTAAGCCACTGTGATAACCTGCTGATAATGAAATCGCTCTGCTGAGATCATAAGATCATTGAATATTTTTAAATTTCTTGGCACCAGAGCAACTACCGAGGAACAGAGTAGCCGAACGAAGAAGGTGTCAGCACTACCCGCCCTGCAACTAAGTAAAAGAACTACAGTGATTTTCTGTTATTGGGTCGACAGTATGTGCTTGACACTAACATTTAGAGATATCGATAAGTGTGCCGTTTTCATTAATACGAAATAATTGTTGAGCACTACTTGTACTGCAATCGTGAATCTCGGTGCCGAGATCTTACTGTGTGTCCTTGATAAGAGTGTGCAACCTACAAACGTACAAACGCAAGCACATTTCATAGCGTTTCTCTGATAGCAGAATATCAGTGGGTGTGTCGGTGTATGCGAAGATATCAGGCACTGTCTTGTTGGGAGATGCATTAGTTGTGTATGATGCGCGCAGTTAGTTTCCACAGCTTACTGTAATTGTGGTTCACTACTGCATTTTCGTATTTCATTTCCCAAACCTGACACGACTAGTACAAGATACAAAAAAAAACATGGGCGTAACACGCCTTTTTTTGTGAATTGTAGAAACTCTCAGACTTTGTTCTCAGACGGTTTCAAGGTTTATGTGTTCAACAATTATGACTATTCGAGTGTGATCGCAACAATGAAGGTTGTGTAGATGTTTCAGATATTTTCTCTGTACCACTCAATTTCAATATATAGTACGAGGCTGACAGATTTAGTGTCCGGTCGGTTGGTCTCTCTCTCTCTCTCTCTCTCTCTCTCTCTCTCTCTTTCTTTCTCTCTCTCTCTCTCTCTCTCTCTCTCTCTCTCTCTCTCGTTACCGTCCTCATATTTACTCATTTCCAACCGCAACTCCTCAATTTTCATTCGGTTATGTGATTATCTCTACTTGGCAGTTCGTTCGCCTTACAATGTTCCCGAACATTCTTAAAGTTCTGGGATGTATGCTGTTCGCCTTATGGATTCTATCCATAGTCAGTGGAATCAATTATGTGAGTGATTTGATATCATAACAAAATTAGAGTCGCACTTTCCAGGATGTTAATTTATCGATCGACAGTTTTGCGAGAGCAGAGGTGAACACGACGCTGTTGGAAGATGTTTTGAACAACGCAAACGAAACGGAATTCGATGTTGGATATGTGGAAAATGCGACCACTCTTCATAACTTGAAATACGTCACGATTTCCTATACTTCGATAGTTACTGGAGCTGGCTTGGGAAACGTATTATTTGAAGTCTTCTTCCTTCTCTCAGCTGCATCACAGCTCCAACTGTAAGTTTCTTTTTTCCTGTTTGCATGTTCTGTAAAATACCATTTAGAATACCTGTTTACGATTCGTCCATAACATTCAATCGATTAGTGGACTACCCTGCACTAAATAATTTGTTCAAAAATGTTAACACATCGGTGACTTAAATTTGCTACATTTGCACACCCAAACAGTTTAGATCTCTGATGTGATCACTCTTTCGCATTGGGGGGCATGCTGCACGTATCGACCACTGAATACGCGTGAATTAGAGAATGCTGACAATGTTACGGGAAAATCGACACTTCACATCACTGGATCCTATTTTGTGATACGTTTTCAGGCGTTTATTCATATAATACTACATATGTTTACAGTTACAAGTATTTCTCTCAGAAGCAGGATGTAATTCGCAAACTGTTGGAACCAACTGCGAAATTGACAAGTAGCGTAGAAGAAGAAGTCAATAAAATCAATGACGCACATCGTGAAAAGATAAGAAACCATAATGTTCACAAGTAAGTGTGTTTTAACCTTCTTCAAAGTTTTGTTGTAGAATTTGCGTGCACATCCGAAGAACCGACTATCAGAGTAACAAAGGATACTGGTATTATTTTTGTAATGGCTGATCGAAAGGACGAGTGCATGATTGACTTTAGGTACAGTCGCTCAACGTTCACCCTCGCAGCGGCGAACTACCTGGGCGAGAAATGTGAGTTATTGACATATCGATCCGTTAGTCTGCTAACAGATTGTTAGTATTATTTCAGATGGAATCAATACATCGATCGCGATAGTAGCAGTGGGCGATTCGATGGACTGGGTCAACGCTGTTCTCTCCGATTTGAACGATAGAAAGTGAGTTTTTTTAATACTACATAGAATACTATAGTACATGATTTACCAGTCGGACTGCTGTACTATATACTATATATAAAGGTAAAGGTAAAGGTATCCCCCCGATTCAAGAGATTCACTCTGCGGAGGGAGTCGAAGGAGGACCATGGCACTACACCATAGCCCAACGATTTTCCAACGACGGTATCTGGCCTATTTTCGCAATAATAGGGCCCATTATACTTTCACGCTGACGCTGACGCGACGCTGACGCTCTCGTGCAAAAGATGCAACTATTGATTCCGTTGACGCAGCGTGATCAAAATCGATAGGTGCATCTTATGCACGGGAGGGTCAGCGTCGCGTCAGCGTCAGCGTGAAAGTATAATGGGGCCTAATGCGCCCGTAGGTGGCCTACCCTGCGGGTTACCTTCGCAGCAGACTGCTGCCAATTTATCACCTTGGTACGGTCAAGCGCCCGGGAGGGGGATCGAACCCCCGACCAACCGAGTATAGCGGACATCGCTAACCACTACACTACGCGGTGCTCATATACTATGTATATACGAATAGTTTATTCATAAGTTGTTATGACATACACACAAATCGAAATATGAAATAGTACAGCTACGGTTTGGAACTGTTCGTATTCGATTTGCGGGGTATCACTTTCTCCAGACACTGTTGG
This sequence comes from Rhabditoides inermis, assembly GCA_963966185.1. Lineage (NCBI taxonomy): Eukaryota > Metazoa > Nematoda > Chromadorea > Rhabditida > Rhabditidae > Rhabditoides > Rhabditoides inermis. The sequence goes on from CAWZYM010000272.1 coordinate 1,314,175, forward strand.
CATTACAGCATATGCATATTCGAAGATAGGAAGCCAGTCACATCTCCAACCATCCGTCTTCTTATCTGATGTAGAGTATGCGGCATTGGTCCATCCTCGAACGCGTGAGTCTTATGGACCACCTTGCGTCTACCGTCGAACGTTCTCAGAACTTCTCGCGTCCATTTGCATACTTGCTCCCGGTCGATCCATTTGTTACTATCACGTAGCGAAATTCAAGAAATCTGTGAGTTACCGACTATGTGCATTCCCAGCAGGCTTATTTGGATCCTCCTTATCGTCTCACAATGATCAGCTCCAAATATCGATCGATAACAGCGGTATACTTCTCTTCCGTTCGCGGGTGCCGTCGTTGCTCTTCAATTCGCCTTCGCTTTGTACCTTCTTTTCTTCCAATTGAGAATCCGCGCTTTGCCGACTAGTTGCACTTCCACAGGCCTTTTTGGCGTCGCCCTATCGTCTCACAGTGAACGGCTTCAATTTGAGAATTAGTGAATTAGTCGATACTCCGTGAAACCTCATCTCCGAGCGGCGGCGGCGGTGACTTTCTTTGTCGTCGGGTGGTCATTCGAGGGAGCGCGGGAAGGGGCAACTGCTCGCGGGGACGGGAAAATGAGAAGTACTCATGATATATTTTTTATATGCGTGAATCTTTTTCTCAGCTGGACAGTAGTGTCGATGCCTCGCATGGACCAAGCCGTTACAATTGCTCTCACGCAAACCTACTGTGACACGTTACTGCTCACAGGTACATAGGACATTTACTCATGAAGAAATACAAAAAAGCATTGTAGCTCCCACTTCGACATTCGGCTTTTGGATGGCGTACACACTGAAAGAAGGCGCCCATGTCTATCGGGGAGAGGTGGGCGGGGTTTGCGCGGGCGGAGCCCATCTATGAGTTCAGGATTTCTCACCGCCTGGTGGAATCGAGACGCAGACGGCAATCGATGATGTTGCCCCGCCAGAGTGGAAGGTGTGATACCAACTTCATATAAACACTCGTAATGGCATACTTTGTTTCAGATTCTTCGCTTCAATCAGAGCACATTGCATATACGAGAGTTGGGAGAATTGCGTGATTAGAAAGTGTGGAGAATCTCAAAACATGTACATGTTGCAGTCAAGTTTTAGTTATGATTTTGGAGACAATAAACCATTAAAGGCCCTCTGAATCTGGGTGTATGTGTAGATACAACATGTCATTGTTTACGACTCAATGAGTATATTATGATGATGCAAATATATATTCTGAAACTATTTAGTATTGAAAAAATATTTAAACATTGGAGTGAGAAATCGTAGAAACTAATAACTTTTAATCAGCTCGGGGTGTGTGCACAACTTGCACGAAGTTACACAATTTGACCACACTATCGGCTGTTTCATTCAAGACAATTTATTTGCATGTGTTTATATTGTTTTTTTAATGTCATTGAACCACTTTTCCCTTCTGTATTATAAGAGCGCCGCATTTGCGCGGCTTGGACAGCAGGTGTATACTCTTTGCGTCTTCAGCCATTCTATCGAGTTGATATTAAAGGTCCAGTGGTTTTTGGTTATTATGGCCATATCGTCTGCGAAAGCGAGCAGCGAGAAGCCTTGTCCGAGTATCTGCTTCGGCCTCACTCTCTTGTTGTGCGCCCGAATGACCATCTCCACATAATTCACGACATGAAGGACAGCGTTTTTCACTACAGTGTTTCTGACTTTTTCCGCCTGTTTTTTTTCCGCGATTACATCCGACCGCACAAATTGCTTTCGGTTATCATACCCTACCATTTACACCCCATTAGAATATAATACATTCCCCCTTATCACTGTAGTATATAGGCTTGCGTTGATGCAAGATAAAGGAGTCCCTCGCATGGTCTTATCTTGTGCATGGGGGCTCATCTGGTAGTGTGGCTATGAGAGTCGCAGGAGGACCAGGAATGGTGTTGTCCTGAGGCACCACAGATGTACCAAAGGAAATCATACGAGGCGCGTATGATACGGTCTTGCAAAAGTTAGGGTCGTCAAACAAAGCACAGCTGATTAATTTTCACTCACTTAATTCAAAACACAAAAAAATGAGTTATCTGGATGATTGTCAATAAACAAACAAATTGCAGTATTTTACATGATCAAATAAAAAAAAAGAAACAAGAAGAAAACCGTATTTTGTTCATTGCTACAACTGATCGTAATGTTAAACGACAAACTACACGATTCAGACGCTGTTCAGTCGCATACATACAATCAGTGCGGGAATTCAAATGGCGATAGCAGTGACGCCTATTTTGTTCGCCCTCGGTGCAACGTTCCAAGTCGCTTTCAGTTTTGACTTCACAAATCTCGACAAAGTCGGTCATCTCAAAAAGGCATGGGCATTTCTGATCAATGCAAAGGGAAAAGTAATAACTGAATTTGCAGGAGTACCTTGAGGTACACTACTCGCCACATGGAATAACGAAAATGTAAGCCCGGGTGCCCCCGGTGTAGGCCCGAGAATGAGAAAAGCATTCCGCATCGATCAGCGTTTACAGGTTTTTGAAATTTTGATTTTGATTTTTTTCAGGCTCACACCCTATGGGACCGGCGGTCCCACTGAGTGTCCCCGGTGTGGGACCGTGTGGTATTCATAGTTCCTTCAAAAACCCTATCGCGCTTTAGCTTTTGCTAATGTTTTGCAAATAAAGGCACGTTTAGTCGGCAGGGCGACGTGCGGGGGAGGAGGCTGCTGCGGAGGAGGCACAACGACTGTGCAATAGCCGGGCGCCGTGTTCCGTCCACAATTGTCTCGAAATACCGAAAACCGAGCAGCTTGGAGGTACCAGGGGTGGTGTGTAGTGAGAGAGAGAGAGAGAGAGAGAGAGAGAGAGAGAGAGAGAGCGAGAGAGAGAGAGAGAGAGAGAGAGAGATAGAGAGAGAGAGAGAGAGAGAGAGAGAGAGAGAGCACATCATCATTTACATGATCCTCGTCCCCGACCGCTACACAGAAGCGGTCCGCATCTCTCTCTCTCTCTCTACTAAGTAAACTACATTGCAATATTTTTTTTATGTTATTCTTCATATTGAACTACAGTATGCCTCACATGACCAACCTCTAAAAAATCTCTAACCTTACTAATTATGTTGAACAGGGCCTACAAGTACTATCATTGATCGGTCCATTTATTTCTTTTCAAGAAATTATTAATAAATATTATTTTTTACTTCTCTCCTAATGGTACTTCACAACTATATTAAACCAGTTGAATACCGTAGTTTTCGTATGTTCTGTTGTCTCTTTCTTTTCACGCGCTGCGATTTTGTTTGTTTACTTCATTGTTTTCGTGGCAACCTGGAAAATTCAGCACTTTAGCACATGACGTCGAGGTTCGACAGCTGTAAAGTGCGTAGAAAAGTGAAAAAACAATACGTAGAATGAAGATCACTTGCGTTAAAAAAACGGTATTTGCATTCAACAATCGATTAATTGCATTCATGAAAGATAGAGAGGGAGAGGGGGAAGAGAGAGTTCATTTTCGATTGTTTTGTTGTTTAGTGTCTCGGTTCTGCCTGCTCTCTGCCTGCTGTTTTGATTACGGAGTTCAGCCCTCAACGGGCTGCCCTGACGACGCAGCCAGCATTTATATATCAAATGTTCAAAATTGTCTTGAACAGTTTGAAACATAATGCGTGATTATCATTATTCTAATTATGATTTCTTCCTTTATCGCATCGCGCGGTCGGGTCGAAATGATCTTCCCCCAGTACCCTTGAGTGAGCAAGGCGGGGAATACCTCATCGAGAACGTAGTCATTCTAGCCCGTGAAGTTACTGTTTATGGCTTATAATGGAAGGAAAAGAATACCGGAGCTCCACTGTCGTTTATAATGGTATTTAATTCTAATGAATTATGGGAAGGAATTCAATCGATTATCGACTGATTATCGATCTAATATCGACTTTCGACCTTCGATCCTACCATCCCCGTTGCTAAACTGTCTTTCTTCCAGCGCTTAGCCTTTAAGGTGTACCGTATGCGCTTGTCACTCGTTGTATAGTCAAGATATAGCGATTCTGGATAAATGGTTGATTGATTGATTAACGGAATTGGTCACACGCAGTTGTTGTCAGAATCAGCGAGTTAGCCTTTGGCTATGCGCCCTCCTCTTGCCGTGAATACGCGACGCGGACTTGATTATCTTGTTCATATGTAGTACTTTCTCTTTCTTCGCGTTTCTGTTAGTGGGAAGAAAGAGAGGCGGTGGCAATCATTTTGGACTGCAGTATAGCTTTTCTTGCAACAACGACAACGCATTTCTGGTTGCTTCGCAACCATAGCGACAAAGATACAATTGTGTTTAAAAAACGTGTGCACTTCCGGAAACGTCTGTGTGAAACCTGATTGTGGTATCACAACTTCTGCTGTTAGTCTATCAATTATGCTAAAACTGTTGGAGCTTCAAAAGAAAACAAAAAAATTGTAGTTTATTGCGCTGTTCCATTTTCAAATTGAAAGTTACGACTGCTCATACGGCTTTGGAGAATTGCGTTTTTGTGAGAACGTGAAAAGCGTGAGAACGATGAAAAAACGTTCAACACGGAAGGCATGCATGTTCTTCATTCCAGTCACTCGGCTACTAACTACACTCTTCATGCATCGATAATATTATTTGATAGGATGATGTGTGATCACCAAATTGAATGTGAGGCGTACTCAATTGTGCAATTAAGATTGAACAAAACATAATAACATTATGCATGTATGCATGTACTTCCCGCATATGTTAAAAGACCATCATTCGCTAATGGGCGTTTCTTATTCGAGAAAACAAATTCATACACTTGTATTTCGAACCTGTACGTTGATTTTGTATGAAACGTTTCAGTTATATCATTTTTCACATTTACCTTTCATACAGAACGAGTCAGAATAACAGTACTTGAGAGATTTGAAGGAGCACACCATTCTGAATTTTGTTATTAAAATCATGACTGCCACATAAAAAAATTCATAATACGTTTTTCATCAACGATTTGACAAACTTCCTGCAACAAAGATTTTTCAGTTAGTTATTTCATGCATGTTGAATTTCAAATCGGAGTGATGGTTGAAACACTCACGCACCGATTGAGTAGTTTTCAATACATTTTTTGCGGGTTGTTTCCATTCTGTTGCGTACATTTTTGGCTAATAGTTTTTTTTCATGAACACAACACCACAACACAACACCACACAACACAACACAAGATGTTGAACCGTTACTGTTTGTCACTTCTCAAGACTTAAAAAGAGGTCGAATCATTCGCGCGCCTGGCTTTTTTCCACTGGCAGCGGGCAAGCATTGCAATTAGAATAGAAGTGTCGTTTTACTTGATTCGAGGTAAAGATTATGTAGAATGCGCAAGAAAGTGTTATTTTGGCGAAAGGTGGCTAGGTTGCGCGACTCTGTTTCTTGGTGTTTGAACGTTGAAAAACGAATTTGAATTATACTTAGTATCGTGACTTGTTTGAACAAAAAAGTGTCAGAATCGGAAAGAACTTTGACTTGTGTGCATGTATGTAGGTGCAGTTTATCGCAGACACAAATACGAACAAAGCTCGGATGTTTAAACAGCACCTCGTTTATAAACTGTACAGTAAGAGCTGTTTACAACACGTACAAAATCATCGAAAAGCTCAGAATCCTCGGAAAGTTCAGAATCCTCGGAAAGTTTGTACGCGACCAGGCTGTACGTGCAGCGCACTTACGTGCAGCGCACAACACATGAAAACTATTCTAGACGACTCTGACTCTGTGTGGGAACGTTCTCAACTGAATCACCAACTACATACAACCGGCGCAAAGTTGAAAAACCATCTTTTTCGGACGAGATCCAAGGAACTGGCAATTTGTTCCATTGTAATGAGTAATTGTCATCGACTTGTTCAATTGTCATCGACTTGTCTCACTTTTTTGAGACATTTTATCATGAGGAACGGAGAAAATTATGTACTACTTCACTGTTCAAGTGTTGTCTTGAACCATTTCAGTGTGATAGGCTTTGATAGAGTTTTTTTCAAGAAAGCAACACAACATTTGTTGCTAGTTTTTTGCAGCAAACCGCGTTTTAGTTTTTTTTTTCTCTTTTTTTCAAAACTAAGTACCGTTTTACCGTTCCTCCGCCACGCTGCTCTCTCTTTTTTCTGCGTGCTCTCTCGCTTTCTCGCTCGACAATGTCTTGTTCCGTCGGCAGTAGGGAGAGAAGAAGACAGAGGAGAGCGAATATTGAGGAAAATCAGTTGTTCAACACTAAATTTAATTGTTCGCTGAATAATTGTGTTATAGGATTGACTCGAAAATCCATTTTTTTTCCAGTGATGTGTCAGGATCAGTGAATGGTTCAGTATAACATTTCATATGCACTATATATTTCGATCACAATTTCAGACTCGTTAACATCCAGCATAAGTCATACGTTTGAAAGTATGAACACAGCAGGAGTACCACGCTCTTCCCACATGGTTTCAACGCCAATCACAGTTTCTATTCATGTAGTGTACTCTCTATTTTCTTTCATCAGTCTCGTTTTTGTCGTACTGAACTTTTGTCTGAGATTAACTAACATGAAAATGAATTATACCTACACGGTTAGTATTTTTACACAGGTCGTACATCTGTTACTGTTACTTTTTTTCAGAAACTGTTAATGATATACTTTCTAAACTTGGCAGTTCATGATTTGTTATTTTTGACTGTCAATGTGAGTTCATTTTAACATCTTCTTTTGAACAGTTTGTAATTTTTTCAGATAAAACAAATGTTTAACAGTGTTTTCAAAGACACTGAAGAAAACAATCTATCAGAAAACTGTTGCGCGCTATATCAAATGTCTATTTCTTTTTCTATTTCATTGATGAACTTCATGGATTTGTTAGTGCATTGTAACTGATCTTTGTTTTTAAAAAAAGTTGCAGGATCTTTGCAATCGAAAGATTTCTTTTTGCATTTTTCTCCAAGTTTCATGTGAAACACGACAAGATTTTATGGTTATTTTTCATTTCACTAGCTGTACGTACAATTTCCAGTCAAACATATTCGAATGGTCGTGTTTGCAAAACACATCATTTTTCAGATAATGTTATCTACAAGTGTGACTTGGATTTTATCAGACATACCCAACGATACATACGGATATAGGTATGCTTTTTCATTTCATGAAGATTGTGAATCTTCAACAAATTGATTCAAAATGGCGTTTGCAGTTGCACAACAAGTTTTTATTCGCGAAGAACATTGGATGTCAACGTAATATTCATATTTTGTATATTTTTGAGTTCCGGTATCTATTCGTATACGTACCATATAGGCAGCAAAGTCGCTTACAAGTAATGTCTTTCCCAATTCTTGTTTTTTCAAGTTTTTCAAGTACAGAAACCGATTTAACTTGGAACAGCTAGGTACTAGGTTTGATGCAGCTCACACAAAAAATGTGAGTGTTTTTTTCTCTCTCAATTTCACCGGTTTTTTTCAGGCAATTGTGAAAATATTCCCGGCTTTTGTTATTCATTGTTCTTTGTTTTTTATCTACTTTGTCTCGGTTCCAATATTACAAGTTTTTCGATCATCTTTCTCTGAGAAAACTTACTTTGCAGTAAGATCTCTCGCTTATGTAAGTCACATAACTATGTATTGCTTGCAATCGTATCTCTGTTTTCCAGGTCATTCCAGTTTACAGTATGGTCCAGCCAGTTGGTCTTTTCTTTATCACCGGTCATCTAGGAAAGAAAAAAGCAATCGCTTCAAGGATTCGAATGATTCAAGAAGACAGGCGCAAAAACAGACAGTACAAACACAATATTTGGTGATCGTAATCTCTATAATAAAAGTTTTTAATCTAATGTTATCAAACATCAAAACGCACAAACATCTTACTTAGTACCAACAATCGGTAGTTTGGCAGAGCGATGACTATAAAGAACCCTAAGTGTTCGACACTTGAAAATGTATAAAAAAAATTGTCCTAAATCCGTGAACTCCATTTTCTGTGACTACTTGACTACCTTGTCGCTCTCCTTCGAATCTTACATTCTTCCACCCGCTTAAAGGAACAGAGGCGTTTAGCAGAACCGTGGGGTTTTGAAATTTTCAAATTTCGCGCGCTGTCGCGAACGAGAAGAATCGTGATATATTCGCAAAATGATCGGGGAGGATTCGAACCCGCGACCTCTACATCCATTGCCGCCGCACTAACCAGCTGCGCCACAGAGACAGTTGGATAGCTAGCCGAAAACATCGTTGATAATACCGGCGAGTGCACAACGCAACGCAAAAAAACTAGGAATTGTATGTTTCAACTTGTTTTCCGGAACTACACTACACGCTCATCCACAAACACACGAGCTCATTCACCACAAATAATCTCTAGGCAAACTTTATTCAAAACGAGTTATATGTACACAATAACAATAAAAACATTGTAATGAAATAACAATGAAGAATTGACAAAGCAGAGAGAGTAGTTCACAAATAAATGAGAAACAGAATCCCTGTTTCGGCCCATTATCGTGCAGACAGGCTACATCAACGTACTACAATCTTTTCCTCTTTCTTCCTTCATCCTGCGAACGCGAGTGGGAAGGTTACGGGCTTCGTCGACATCTGAACAATACAATGTATACACAAACAAGCACAAACTGAAAATGTATTCATAAACGATAACTTCATTGAACGATATACGTGCTATAATACCACATTACAAAACACTCACTTCACAGTCAAATAATACGACGACAAGAGCTCGGCTGACGGTTACATCGCAGCTGCTCGCCAGGCAGGCCTTGCCTCGCCACGCACGGCGTACACCTGAAGTCGGTCATAGAGCGAATGGATGAACAATGTGTATAACGGTCATAGACAACGGTCATAGACAATCTTTCAATGAACGCATTGCAATACAATTGTTGCAACAATTACGGAGGGTTTCTGAACACGTGATAAGATTAAAAACATACAAAAACGTAAATAAAACAAGGAAGAACAGCTGATTCAAAATGAAAAACTTCTGTCAAACGCTCGTTTCGCGCCTTTTTTGATAAAACCGCGCACCGTACAAGACCGAGTTTAGTAAAACCGCGCTCTCTTCGATTTGGCGCGAAATTCAAAGATAAAAACCGCAACCACTGCGGTTTTTGGCGGCCTAACGCGATTACAGACTTAAACAGTCCTTTTTTTGTTTGTTTTGCATTCAAATAGGTCAAGAATCAAGTCTGGGTCGAAAAAATAGCGCCTCTGTTCCTTTAAAACACGCAGTCTCCCCTTACTTATCAGACAATTCGCTGGAGAGAAGAGTAAGATTTAAAGCAAATGACAAGTTTTCCAAATAAATGTTTTTAGTGAACGAAGTCATTAAGATCCAACAAACTCATCTGATTGTAAGCTTCATGAATAAACCAATTGACTGAGACAAACTTCACTTTTTCTTAGACTCGTTACGTCAGCATGACTTCAATTTGTGACTCCAGTTTTTGACATGAAATGATTCACGGATTGGTCACAATACTTGAAAATCGATATATAGGTATAGTTTGATTGGGTCTATTTGTTTCAATCGTCTGCTTCTGCGAAATCGCTCGAATTCACAAAATTTTGTTTAAATAAGAAAGACTTTATAATATTGAGTGCATTTTTTTTTCGCAGTAATGAATATATACACATGTACATATGGTTATATACACATGGTTCATGGTGCTCCGATGAAATTGACTCTTCGGATTTGTGCAGTTCGCGCAGCCACTCTGGCTGTGAGAGTACAGTAGTCACGTGACGCACACGGATTGAGGCTACGACTAGTAATTGTGAATGTCAAGTACAAATTCATACAATAGGCATTGAACAATCAAGTGTTTGAGAAACCAGCAAAATTTGTAATGTATTGAGTCGAGTAAAATGAAAATTGATGTTGCCTTCTGAGAATTACCAGTCTAATTCACATAATTGTGCGAATCCATCACGCATTCCCTTTACCCGGCCTCTCTTTTTAGCGAAAGACCGAGTCTCGGAAACCTTAGCCATGCTTTTCGTCGTTTTGCCCGGGAAGTGTGTATAGAAAAACCACAAAAATCGTAAAGAAGAAGTTTTATGCACAAAATAACATTGTTTTGTTAGGCTTTGTACAAATTATCCACGATATTACGCGTATGAGGCTGTCTGTCATATAATTCTGGTGTATTCTCTACCCACTATCTCTCTATTTTTCACTATCCACACTCGACTAAAGAACCCGTGTGCAGCACGTGAGTTCTACTTTCTCGCAGGCAGGGTGGTGTGAGAACTGAACATATCGCAGTGTATTTTATGAAAGCCTTATGAATCATGGTATTTTCAAGACTCCGAAAACAAAACGCAAAAAAATATAAAATTATGTTTTATAAAAAAGTCAATTTGAGACTTTTTCCAAGATGGACCAATCACAACAGCAGTCGTTTGACAGACTATGACCGCTCTCGGCCAACTAGCGGAGTTAGAGTACAGAAAGCGAGAGAAAGCAAATCAAGTGTGTGTCGAGTGAGAGCATTAAGAACACGCATGTCTAGGAAAAACGGATAGGTGAAACACGTACCTGCATAGTTACATGCATGGTCAAAGAAAACTTTACCGCATTACTACAATGACATGGACTGGTGAACACGTATCGATGAGATGCGCAAAGATCTTTTGAGCTCAGAATTCTTTTAAAGAAGGCAGTTTTTTTGGTTTTGAGTCAAACTTTTTCCAAACTGTTTTTTTTAGAAACATTCCGTAGAAAACTTTTTATAACGGAAAAAAGTTATTACATGCGCCGCTCTGGGCTCTAGTAACCAAAAGTCCGTGAAAACCCCGATTCGTATGTACAAAGACGGTGAGTTATATTTGTAAAAAAAATCGTAAGCTCATTGCAAGTATTTGAACTATGACTTCTCTAATTGTCGTCTTCAAATCCAATCATGACTAGGGAAAATCGAGTCAAACCGTTCATTATAACCGCCGTTATTCGATACAGCGACTACATCGTTTGTCCGAGTGACAATTGGATTATTTCATGTGAGCCATTCGAGAAAATAGCTTGAAACCACAATTTGCGTCAATTCACGAGAAATAGTAATAGCTAATCTTGTTCACTTGTTAATGTATTCAGGTTTTTATTCGCCGCCAAGCGACTTTCGCATTTGTTTCAGCATTGTTCTGTGTATGCACATGAATCGGATTCGGCGCTTCGCAGACTTTTTTGCAAGCGTAATGCAAATAATAAGAATAATCACCAAACTTTCAGCTTGAAGCATTTGCGAAACTCCCCTAAGTGTGAGCTGCGCGATTTTTGAAATCTGTGATCGTGCTTATAAGAAGATACCCTTTGTACAAAAAAAAACTTTTGGCAACATGGCTGTAACTTATTTCAAAGTTGAGTATAGTTCTCTGCTCGCAATAAATTGCGCGCGGTGGGGTAGATCAGAGGAAGACGGAGAGACAGCTCTCGGCAATAGCGCGCAAAACAAGAGAGGCAGACGGTTATGGCACCGTGTTTCGAACTGCACGCGAGGTAGATCGAAGACTATCGCTCTGGCGCAGCGTATAATCGTATCGTTACTGGACTCGGAAAGCTGGTGATGTCATCTACTCGACTGTAATGTTTTTCATTATGATATCACACTCTCAGAAGGAGTCGGAATCTTCTGATCGACAATCGACACCCTCATTCGCCCCCAGTGCGCGCAACTTGAATTAGCATAGACGAGAGCGGCGGAGAGGCGCTGATTGCGCGCATTCGATTGCCAGTGAGCGATCTCATTGACCTTCTCAGATGATTTCGACTCCACCTGAGAGTGTGATGTCGATATGAAAGACATTACAGTCGAGTAGATGACATCACCAGCTTACAATCGAGCCCAATAACGAGACGATTACTCAACTTTGACTTTGAAATAAGTTACAGCCATGTTGCCAAAAGTGGCAACAAAGGCAACATCGGCAACAATGGGCCGTGTGCCTGGCCACATTTGTATCTCAGTTACTTATGGCTTGATATAAAATGAACATTTTTGATATTGTGTGTCATATGGTTTTGCTAAATACGGCACAAATTGAGTTATCGAGTCGCTCTGCAAAACTCAAATTGATAACGCGTGCTAATGCATAACAGTCTTTGCGCGATTTTCTACCCGTGTCTTAGAATATGTATCTTAAAACGTGTTGCTATCAGGTCTATGCATACTCCACCAACCGGCATGAACTGTGATTTGCACAGAGAACTCGTCCGAAATCCTGCGTATATATCATATCAATGCTTCAACGTCCTCTGCTCGATAATAAGTATATCATCTACTTTGCTTCTGATAAAAATGCATGTATTAAAATCACTTAACGCCAATGTCAAAGTCAGTGTTTCTGTACATATGTGTCAAGTCAGTGTTTTCTGGCACAAAGATATCTCAGAAGTTCACCATTATATCGCTTGTTTTCATAAATGTGCACAGCATGGTTTTCTTGTTTCAAGAGGTTCGTGAGAGATGTTCGAACATAAATACTATTCTGCTATTTTAGATTCATCATGTAGCCTATGCGTTTCTAACTGACTGTCCAGTCATGTTAGTTCGGAACTGTATACCATTTAGAGCAACTATGACTGCATGTCTGTTTGCTATCAACTTTGCATTTGTGTAAGTTTGATCATACACATAACACATTTTGTTGTATGAACATATTCACTCAATTTCCAGTGCTTGTGCTCTCGAAAGATTCATCATTTCTGTACGTCACAACTTTCACGATCACCATCAAAAAATCATGAGTAACGGATTTATTTTCGTAGTTGTAAGTGAAACATGTTATTGGTACATCAAACGTGTTAATTGCAGTTATGTTCAACTGTGATTTTCACCTTTTTAAGCCATCAATATGAAGACCTCAACGAATATACATACAGGTAACGAAACAAAACGAGTTTCTACTTTTTAACACAAACAAAATTTCAGTTGTCGTATTATAAGTCGACACAACGTGAGTAACATGTCGAAGTACTATGTGTCGATGTCTGTCGTCGACGTCTTTTCTCTCGTTTTTATGGTTTTGGTCGACTTAGTGAGCCGTCTTCAGTCCGCAAAAGACAAATTCAACCTAAAAAAGCGATTCAAAGCAGTCGAGTCGAAGAAGGTATGTAGAAGCGATTAAAGGCCATTTTGAGTTTTCTGCATGATTGAAAAAAAGAACTGATAAATGAAAACAAGTTTGATCAAACACAAATGCAGTTCGTTGCTCTCGCTCTGCCCTCTGTCATCCTGCACTTTGCTATTTTCACATTCTATTTCGGGTTTCTTCCGTTCCTCACTTTCAAACGTGAAGAATGGTTCGATTCGTACATCACATACCGAATCGCCGTCACTTATACCTATGTGAGTTTCATGTGTGGAAAACAAAACATGTATGTCATTTGTAATATTAAATCGAACGTTGTACATGTATTATGTGAGTATTTACAGAGGGCAATCATGAACAGCAACGGTTTTGTCATGATTTCCAGAAAAAGTATCATTTAGTAGAGTTCACAGAAGAAAGATGTTTTGTAGCAAACGTTCGCACATGTTTTTCAGACAGTACGATAACTATTGACTGTCAGATCAATGGCAGTCCAAGTGTCAATAGGGATAAAATTATGTATTCCCGCAAGACTGCTTCAATCAGCTGAGCGGTCGCAGATGCCGCGACTCAAGTTTTTTTCACGAGACAAGCCTTTTCGTTGATCGTTTTTGTCTAGAGCTGGCAAGAGTTGGATAAAAATTTACATTTCTCTTCCTTCACTCTTCACTCTCGTTACTCTTCGGCGCTCACTAGGTGCTGACCCGAAAGAAAGTGTTCAACAAAGTGAACTGGTTTCGTCAAAAATACATGCGCCAGCCTTGTAATGACTGTGTATTTTTACTTTGGTCTGACACTCTTTTCAAGTCCGTATTAATGTCTCACTACACTTATACACAGTTGCTATGAAATGGATGTGTGTGTAATGTTTGAAGACAGAGTGAAGTATTCATGGCTATTGTTTTCCAGGTGGTACCGTTGTACACTGCGATCCAACCCATTTTTCTTCTCAAACTCTCTCTCAAAATGCGTCGCGTGAGTCATCGAACAAGAGTGGCACTCGTGGAAAACGACAAGAACAAGAACGAACACTACCAAACAAATTTGTGGTGACTCCATAATGGTATTGTTTATTAGATTTTCCCATTCTGAGAATAAGTGTTGACTTGTACATATTCGTTAGTAACATATTGACTCATAAGTTGATTCTATGCGTCGTTGAATATACAAAAAAGGCTACAACTGCTTTGCACAAACGGTTACCAAATAAAATACACGTTGTGCATTCCCATACGTATCAACGTTTCATCTGTACAATCTACTTGATTTACGTGACCGATGTTTGACTGAAATAACATTTGTAACGAATTAACGAGAGAAGTGTTAGATCTACATACTTGAGAATCTTTGTTTGAACTTGATACCGGATAACTGTATTCTGTATTTTGTGAAACGTATGCTGCAAGTTGTCTTATCGTTATCGGGGGGTGTCCCTAATATGTAGTTAAAATAAACTATAACTTTCATTTGAAACTTTGATCATTGAGTTGTCTTCGGTGCCGAGTCATGGTCAAAAACGTCGATGATTGCTTCCAATGAATGTTTGGACAAAAGCAGCTAGCTATGTTTGTAATTTTATGATACGAGATTTTCATTTTCCACCTGATAAAGTAAATCCAAGCAACCTAAACACCGTTTAGCTATTTTGGTCGACTCTTTTATCTATCATGACATTAAACAAAGTTATAATGCGCTCTCATGAGAAATAAATGAAATGTCAAATGTTACTTGCGCAACATCTAGCCAAAAGTACAGCTGAAGTTTTGCGAGAAGAACGTGACTGCATATTTTCTGCCGTACAGTTACAGATACAAAAAGTGCAGTTTCGTTTCTTTTGCCACTTTTTTCTCTGTATGCTTATTCACTTATAACGCGTCTGCTCCTGCTGACTACCATTTCATTTGAACAGTCAAAGTGTTCATTTCCACGGCAAGAGAGAAGTGATAACGATAAAAGCAAACATGAAGTATTATGTGGATGATCAAGGCTAATCCTTGGCTGACCAGTGCAAGTGGTCAGCTACTTATTAAGAGGCCCTATTTTTTTCAAATCATTCATACAAATAATGCCGAGGTATTGAAGTGTTTGACGTGAAACGCGTGGTTTTGTTTTCACTGTGTTACTACTGTGTTTCCGTCTGCACTGCGTTCTTGACCCTGTTTTATCTGTGAAGAAAAAAAATGGTTCGCGGCCAGAAAATGCATGGGCTTGCTATGTGCAACTTTACTGCATGAGTTTTTCGAGCATTATGTGCACGTACATAGTACAGTGATGGTATCAAATTTCGGTTCCTCAGAAACAACAGCCAGTTTTTTGAAGAACAAAGTGATTCGAGAAAAAGACAAAAACAAGCAAATTTTAACTATTGTGAAGGGTTTTTTTTCTGTGGGAAAACGCCTCAAAACCAATTGTTAGTACGTTCAACAATCAAAATTTTCAAACCTAGTTCGAAAAACCAGTAGTTCAAGCGTTCAAGCGAATCGCTTTAAGCGATGAAACTCACTGATTTTTAACATTGTTTCCTTTTCTCTCCCAAAGCGCGGTCGCGTGCCTTTCTCTTTGATTCCCCCGACCCCTGAACAATGCTGTGCGGCGGAGAACAAACGGATCGAACTGGTACTCGACTTGTAACAAAAAAACACACATTCACAATTGGCCGCTTGAGTCCGGTGTTATATTTTTTGGCCTGAACAACCAATCATGATGGATTCAAACTGTTGTTTTGCGATGTGCAACCTTATTTGTTCAAACAGTGCACATGCTTTTTTCCACAGCTCTTTTTTATTGTGACATTTTTTTCCACTGGGACACAAATGTGTCACAAGAATTTCACGTTGACACATTCTACTGACCATACACGATATTTGAGACTAAGCTCGCCATTGCCACGCTTTTCGTTTTGTGAACATCGCCAACTCGGCAACAGTGAGTCTTATTTTGTACGACGTCACTCTGCTCAAGTTAGTGTCGTTGTATTAGTGTTGTTACGTTTTCATTTTTAAGCTCCATTAACTATAGACGCTATAAACCGCTACAAGCGCACGAGAAACCTGGGTCGGACACTGGTTTGTCCAAAATGTTCGAGTTTATCACCAGCCACGTCACGTTTGTCATTACCAAGTCAAAACTAGTCAAAAAAAATTCCGATTTTTTGGTGGTGTTTCAAGAATAAGATTCATTTCCGTGTTTGTAAACGGACGTACATCGTACATATGTTAAAATTAAGTATGCAATGTTTCAAGGTGTGCTTGCGACTGTGCTTGCGACTCGAGGCTCAGTTCCAGCATGAATTCACCTATGTATCATTGTTACCACCTAACACGTTCTTCAACAAGTTCATGTGGGTCTTTACTGTCAGTCAGTCATAAACTAGGTTGTTTTAAAAACGTTTTCGATTCGACATCAATAATGTTTGCACTTGATACAAAACTGAAAGCACTTGAATGTGTTAACATGTTATCAATTTTTTACTTTTATTTTTAAATGAGTCTTTTTTTTAAAGCCATTCGGCTCACTCCATTTACACAATTTTGCCTATTAAAACACTCTAAAAAAATCTTTTCATTCCTGTTTTAGAGTCGTTTTTGCCACTTTTCAGTTGTTGTTTTTGTTCTGTTAAGCCTAATAACTGCGTACGACTAATTTGAGGATCGGTGCAGCTTTAGCACGTTTTGATCCGATTAATCTGTTTCTCACAGAACGCTTCTCTCATAGTAATTCGAAACGCGAGGAGAGTTCATCGCCAGCTGTCTGGTTTGTAAATGTTGCAATGAGTGTCATCGCCGAGAGACCGCAGAGAACGAAGAGAACAGCGCTGTTCACGCGTGTTGCGTAGTTTGTTTTTGAGAAACTAAAAAATTTCCGAATGTCTGTTTTTACGCGTTAGTCGCGTGTTTTGTTAGAAGTTAATGAAATGAGTTCAGCCGTTGTAGTAGTTTTGGCAACAGTTCAATTTTGAACTGATCTTGAATAAGGTGAGGTAGGACGGTAACCGAAAAAGAATGAAATTGAAAAAAAAATCAAATCAACAAAAGTTCGTGTTTGTTGTTACTAATGAACGTTAGACATATGTATTTGGTACATTCAATTCAAATCAATGCGTTACTTTAACTGCTTTTATAAAAACTTTAGCATGACGCCGAAATAAAATGTGAGTAAAAAAACATCTTCAAAAAAGCGATATAGCATGATAAAACACAGTAACAATACATTTAAAACAAGTTTAGTTTCGCTTTTTCTATTGACGTTTTCAAACACGTGACAACTACATCTTTCGCTCGACTTCACATTTTTCAATTTTTCAGTTTAGATTGAAAAGTTGGCAATGTTCTATTTTAATCTTACTTTCTGTTAACACCGATTCAGTTACATAAAATGTACGTTTTTCCTGAGCACTATTATGTGACTTACTTCAACGCCGGAGTTTCACTTCTTTTAAATGCACTGTTCATCTATTTCATAGTTACGAAGGTAAACGATGAAGTTTTATTTCACATTAACATACATTTTTTACAGACGCAATGTGATTTGGGAAAATACAAGTATCTGCTTCTCATATTTGCTCTGTTCAATGTTCACTACTCTCTGTTTCATCTAATCGTTGTTCCCGTAAAATTGAAGTAACAACAACATGATCACTAATGTTCAGGGCATTCACTCATTTGGTTCTGGTTTCATTGTGTTTACAACGGGTCCTTTTTGGCGTGGTGACCTTGGAGGATACCTAGTTAGTATTAAAGCTGTGAACTCTTCGAGTATCATTACACTTCAGGCAGCGCTATTCTGCGCAATGTTTGCCCAATCTATGGTCTTACTATCGATTCATTTCTTTTATCGTTATGTCAATATTTGCAAGTATTTTGGAATTTTCAAAAACTAAGTTGAAACTCAACCACAGATCCGACTACATGTACATATTCGAAAACCCTCGATACATTATAATGTTCTTCGGAGTATTCATTTTACTACCACTGGACTACTTTCTAACGTGCCTTGTTTGCTGGTCAACTGACGAATTCAGGTTCAGGAACAAAAAGAAAGTATAACAGTGTGTTCACAGAACGTACCTTCGAGAAGACATTTTCAAACACTATAATGAGGATGTTTTCAACATTGGCTTTGTTGGGCCTCAATACACGGTGAGTGATATACACGACATTCTCATCGCAAAAATTTTTTCACGCGGTTCTATTAAGAAAACACGCGGTAATGTCACAATTACACATTGGCACGACATTTTGGCTTGCGGGAATCTGTTTCTCATTGTTCTTTCTAACTACAGTAAGTTTATCTGCATGTTCTTCTACAACAACAAAAAACCACGTTTTATGTTATTGTTTAATTCTTATTGAAAAATAAGAAAATTCTGTGAGTGCCCCGTGAAGGGCCAGCAGTCAAAAAAGTGACGCAGACATTCGAGAAAACTAATCAGAGGCGCAAGACTAGCGCTCCGGCAAGACTAGCGCTCCGGCAAGACTAGCGCTCCGGCAAGACTAGCGCTCCGGCAAGACTAGCGCTCCGGCAAGACTAGCGCTCCGGCAAGACTAGCGCTCCGGCGCGCTGTCGCGCGCCTTCGCACTAGGTATACAAACATAGAAAATAATAGAAGAATAGTTTATTTTTGCATAGAAACATGTCTTTCACGTTCTGTCTGTTTCAATTTTCTCTTACTTTCTTTCTCTGTTTTCTATCTCATTTTCTATAATTTTAACTCTTTTACTTCCTCTTCCTCCATCTCTCTCCCCTACCTGTCTCTCTCATTCTCTCTCTCTCTCTCTCTCTCTCTCTCTCTCTCTCACGTCTCTCTCTCTCTCAAACACGTCTCTCTCTCTATCTCTCTCTTTCTCACACACACACGTCTCTCTCTCTCTCTCACGTCTCTCTCTCTCTCTCTCTCTCTCTCTCTCACGTCTATCTCTCTCTCTCTCTCTCACGTCTATCTCTCTCACGTCTCTCTCTCTCTCACACGTCTCTCTCTCTCTATCTCTCTCTTTCTCACACACACACGTCTCTCTCTCTCTCTCTCTCTCACGTCTCTCTCTCTCTCTCTCTCTCTCACGTCTCTCTCTCTCTCTCTCTCTCTCTCTCTCTTCACGTCTTCGCTGCGGTGACAGCAACTTTCTAGAGACTTTCTAGAGATCTGATGTTGGCTTGAATTTTATATAGCTTTATCTATTGACTGAACCCGTCTTGAAACTTTTTCCTTGTCTTCTCCAACCTTCAACTGTTCGTTTCGTCGAAGTTCGTTGAAGTTAGAAATTTTGTGTTTTTCAACTAACTCAATCCATTATTTTTATGTTTACACATTATTCTTTGGAAAAATTACATAACTGTGTGGATATGGGTCAGTACTTGCGAATGCCAACTATTCGATATCGATCTGTTGACCTTGCGGCTGGTAGCGAGCAAGTAAGAGGGCGCAACCTCAGCAAGTAACGCGCGCTCAGAAAATGTCTAATACGGTATGAAGACAAAGTCCGATCGATCTGAAATTTTGACAGAAGGGCTTTTTTGCCCATAAAAGCTTAAGTTTACAAATTGGACCTTATATCTCGTCTGTACGAAAAGTCGATCACATTGGCCATATTTGGTGACTTTTCAAAAAAGGAAACCAGTTGTTCCTATATTCTTTTGAACGTAATCTAACTTCTATTCAATTTTTATAGAAATCTAAGATCATGAATTTTGGGTGCATTTTGGGTACATTCGCCTATTTGGGCATGAAGATGAGGTCACAGGCAGCTGGTATTGCGGCTATCGATTTTTCTAGGTCGATTCACCTACCCTCTAAGTTTGGTTCTAATTGAAGTATTTTGAAAATTTTCTTCATAGATAAGAGATTAGGTGATAACTATGATCAGAAGATCGCTATTGACGAGATATTTGGAATCTTGCGTTCTCATGTATTGAAGAAACTTTCTAGAATAAATCAGTAAATAGGGTCGATTTTAAAAAGAGATGTCTCTCCGGAAGGACGGACAGACAGACAGACACCATAGTAAATATTAGTCTAAAAGGGGGGACTAGCGGGCCGGAGGCTCGCATCGCTCGCCTCCGGCCCGCTAGTGGCGGCGGCTTCGCCGCCGCACTGCGCTCCGAGGATCGCGCGCCTTCGGCGCGCTCGCCTCTCCGCGTCAACTCATCAAAACTTCAAATCTGAACTCTCCTATAGGTCTAGTACACATCAGACAACGAAATCTCAAGTATTGGAGTTGTTTACTATTTTGTTTATTTGTTTACCTAACTGGTAAACACTACTTTGTAACTCTCCGATTAATTTAGTATCGATTAGACATCAAAATCAGAAGATTTGGATTTGTTTACTTGTTTGTTTACTTGTTTACTGTTGTTGTTTACCAAAAAAATTGAACTTGTTTTCTTGTTATCTGTAATAAGTTTGAACCTTATACCTTGAAAACCAACCGAGATATGAGTTTTAATACAATTTTCAGTATTAAACAGACGAAAAAAATTAAAATTGAAACATTTATTAAAAATCTGAAATAATTCATGAATAAATGTATCACGGTAGTGATAATTAAATAGGAAAATCCAGGTGTCAACTCTCATATAGACGAAAGTTACAGGGTCGTAAAGTGAAATTTGAAGTTTATGCTAATTTATCTCAGGTGACAGACCAGGCGATGAGAGGCGACAGGTGAGACGGACTCAGGACCTAAGGTGTCATTGGTGTAAGGGATGAGAGAGTTGAAAATATTTTCTTTAAGAAGTTGAAACATAGTTGTACTGTATTTTACGTTTTGCATCTTACCTGATTGATCCTGTCAGCGGTCAATATGCTCAACT
This sequence comes from Rhabditoides inermis, assembly GCA_963966185.1. Lineage (NCBI taxonomy): Eukaryota > Metazoa > Nematoda > Chromadorea > Rhabditida > Rhabditidae > Rhabditoides > Rhabditoides inermis. The sequence continues at coordinate 1,335,102 of CAWZYM010000272.1, forward strand.
GCAAAAATGAGCCACATTTAGTTGAAAATCAAGGTTTTTTTTGTTGAAAAAGTGAAATATTTCTACAGTGAAGCGAAAAATCTGAACTTTTGTCAGTAAATATTAGTTTTTGAGTAATGAATTACTGTGCAAAATCCAGGTCTCAACTCTTAGATAGTAAGGGATTGTAGTTGATCTAGTGAATCATGAAATATGATTTTTATTTTCCGTAATAGAGTTGAGCATACGTGTTTGTGTTGATTGTGTTATAGAGAGTGATTTACCATGAAAATTTGAAAAATTAATATTGAAAACGAAAGAAGTTATGATCAAAAATGTAAAATTCTACAAAAATTTGAATATTTATATTTTGAAAACGGAATGAGTATTTCATTTGAAATTGAAATGGTGTGAACGGCCAAGTGTCTTCTATCATCAGCTAAAGTTTGAAATTTTAGTCTTCAAAACTAACAAAGATATTCAAGGTTTTTGCGTTTTGCATCTTACGTGATTGATCCTGTCAGAAAATGAAAAATGCTGTAAAACTTTTTTGAACTGGTTTTTCGAAATGAAACTGTAAAACTGTGAATAAAATGCATGTTTCATGTTACTGTGCAAGTTTCATGACAAAATATGAAGTTTGAAGGTAGGTTTACATAGAAGTGGACCGAGTTGTTAGTGAACCCATTTAAGGAAATGAGATAGGAACCTATGTTAATGTGTGTCTGTTAAGAGTGATTAGTTGATTTTAAGTTTGCAGTTTGAGTGTGAAATGTTTCTTCAGTCTTGAGTTATGTCCTTCTGAAATTTTGTAAATTCTATATAAACCCATATAAGGAGTTATCGGAATGTGTCCTAGTGACGTGTGTCAAGTCAATATAGTGTGCTAAGTCTAAGTTTACAGTATGAGATTCACATCTTGAAACATGGACTGAGCATATGGGTGAAAAGTTTTGTCAAGTTCTTAGTAAAGTCATACGGCAAGTAGAGGTGTGAGCGTGAAAGTGAAACGATTGCATGCGGTCACCATAAGAATGTTAAGTTTAGTGTATGAACTGTGAATGTGCAGTGTGACTTGAGTTATGTGCCCGGACATCCAGACAGACAACGACCATAGCAAATTTTATATAGCCCTAGCCAGGGCGACTAGCGGCCGGAGGCTCGCTTCGCTCGCCTCCGGCCGCTAGTGGCGGCGCTTCGCGCCGCGTTTGCTCCAAGGCTCGCGCGCCTTCGGCGCGCTCGCCTTTCCGCTGTATAATCTCTAAATATATACTCATAACATAACTTTAAACAACAACTTTGAACTCAGTACTCGGTCTAGTACACGTTAGAGACCTAATAAATGAGATTTGTACTTGTTTACTTTTTTGTTTACTTGTTTTCATGTAAAATAAGCAATGAAATAGAACTGAGTACTTTGTATACTACACGTTAGAGACTTTGAAAACACATTTCTGAGTTGTTTACAAAGTTGTTTACTTGTTTACTTCACTTGTAAACATCAAATATGAACTCAGTACTTGGTCTAGTACACGTTAGATATCTTTAAAATTGTAGCTATAATAGAAGCTGAGATATAAACATGACCTTAAATGGGATATAGAAATGAGGTTTAATTAAATAAGTTATATACCAAACAGTTTGTACTCTATTACTTTGTACTTATACCAAGTATCAAGATTGTAGCTATAATAGGAACTGAGATATAAACATGACCTTATTTGGAACATTCAAATGAGGTTTAATAAAATGAGTTGTATACCAAACAGTTTGTACTCAAGTACTTTGTACATATACCAAGTATGAAGACTGTAGCTACACTAGGAACCATGATATTAACATGACCTTATTTGGGATATTCAAACGAGGTTTAATCAAATAAGTTGTATACCAAACAGTTTGTACTCAAGTACTGTGTACTTATACCAAGTATCAGGATTGTAGCTATAGTAGAAGCTGAGATATGAACATGACCTTATTTGGGATATTCAAATGAGGTTTAATTAAATAAGTTGTATACCAAACAGTTTTTACTCAAGTTCTTTGTACTTATACGAAGTATCAAGATTGTAGCTATAATAGGAATCATGATATGAACATGACCTTATTTGGGAAATTCAAATGAGGTTTAATTAAATAAGTTGTATACCAAAAAGTTTGTTTTCCAGTATTTTGTACTTACACCAAGTATGAGGATTGTAGATATAATAAAGGCTGAGTTATAAACATGACCTTATTTGGGATATTCAAATGAGGTGACTTAGGACCATTTATTTATCTAAAAAATAGCACTTGTTTACTTGTTACCTGTCCAAGTATGAACGTTTACCTTGAAAGATAACCGAGTTATGATTTTTTTTAAATGTTTCTGAATATTTAAAAAAAAGTGGAATTTTGGAAAATTAATTAAATTTCAAAAATTAGTTAAAAATCTGAGTTAATTCATGAACGAAGGTATTACGGTACTGATAATTAAATGACAAAATGCAGGTGTCAACTCTCACTGAGACGAAAGTTACAGACCAGTCGCCCTGAGGGTATTTTGGAAACCTAATTTGCATATATGCAAATGAGCTGAGAAAAATCGGTGACCTATTGGGGGCCTATGCTAGTCTACCCCTAAGAGATGACCTCTCAGTACCTAAAGAGTAAAGAGTTATGCCTCTGGACATACAAAAAACAACCGCGTTCAAACTTTAGAGCTAAACAGTGTGGATTGTTTACCCGGTCGGATCTTGTTGGAGTATTTCATTCTGTCTTCACTCTCCGATGTGCTCAATAAAAATTAAACAAAAAAATGTGTGTTAATGGTACCACAAAACAACTATCAGTGGAACCGCGGGTCACAGAAGATGTGACTTCGAGAAACTTCAAGTCACATTTTTCGCATGCTGTGAAGGCAGTGCTATGAAAAACTTTTTTTCCTAACAGTATCATAAGAAACTGATATGATCAAACACGGAATACTCGGGCATTCATCAATGAAACCCGGGCTCACACTTTTGTTTTCTACATATGTGGCAAAACGCCTACCCTATGTTTTCTATGTAACTTCAAAAACGGCTTGTATTAGTTGTAATTATAGATGCCTTGACCATACTGACAAATGTTGCAACTTCTAGTTACGAGAACACAGAGACTAAAAAACTGATTTTCATGTCAATCTCCGTTAGTTTTTTGTCATGGTTTGGTCAACCGATACCATGCATACTAGTTGAAGGCATTTATCTATCTGGCTAGCATTTAATGACGTGAGAACCATGTCACTGTCGACCAGTTCAGCCGTGATGATCTTCTGTGGCGTGTCCACATACCGCCAGCTGAACAAAGTCAATATATCGCCCCAAATGAGAGCGCTACAGAGGCAACTCTACTATGCGCTCATCACTCAAGTGGGTTCACTGCGTGATTCTACTTTATTCTTTTTATTCTTTTTTTTTATTCTACTGTTCTATATTTTATTTATGTTTTATTTTTTATTCTAGAAATAGCTGCCTAATTGTGTTGCAGACCGCGTTGCCTACTGTGCTCTGCTTCCTCCCGGCTACCGTCACTTTCATCGCTCCCTTCTTCGAATTGCCAGTGGGACGGTTCAGCATGGCGGTTCAGATGTGTCTCAGTGTTTATCCTGGTCTGTCGAGAACGTACTAGAACATCACTCAGAAATATCTGTGGTTCGAATGATCACTGTAAAAAGTTGAACTTTTGATCGCACTTCAGATTGTGAGAAGACCAGAAGGCACAGCACATTACCACAACACTATGATGGCATGTGCTGACCAACTCATATATAGTTCTATGCTCGCAATAAGTTGCGGTGGGGTAGATCAGAAAAAGACGGAGAGTCAGCTTTCGGCAATAACGCGCCAAACAAGAGAGGCAGACGGTTATGGCACCGTATTTCGAACTGCAAGCGAGGTAGATCGAAAACTATCGTTCTGGCGCCGAGTATAAACGAGATGCGCACAAAACTTCGATAAGCATTTTGGCGCAATTTTCGAATTCGCCTTACAAAACTTCGGCGTCCTCTGGCGAAAACAGCACAAAACTGTACGCAAGGCGACAGTTTTTTTTCTTCAAACGTGCATCCTAGTTAGTGAATAGAAAATACGATTTTCAGTTTTTGATCCCATCGCTGGTCTATATTTCATCGGCGATTACCGTCGTGCGCTGATCAAGTTAGTTTGTGAGGTTTTCTGCTACAGAAACGACCGACACAATGTCACACTACAGTTTTCAGCATGTTCACTAAACGTAACGCTTACGTCACTCCTTGCGTGCCTGCAACTCCTGGAAACAATGTGAGAATTTGAAGTTTTTATGATTTTTTTTCATACAAAAACAATTGTTTCATACAACTGATGAAAAAAGAGAGAGTAGATAGCAATTCAAGTTTTCTTCTCGAACAAATGTCATTTCAGGATTGTGTTGAACAACAGAACAGATTGCCGAGAACACGAACCGAGATGCACGAGAGCAAAATGTGATAGACAAAAAAACACTTTATATTGTGTGACAACTTGTTTGATATGAAGTTCAATGATATGTTTATTCACGCCCGTTTGTCTTGATCTTTGACGCGCGCAGCGCGTCACCCCCAAGGCATACCCAATTTCCTCTATCCCAATACGATATACTCCATAGTATGTGTTTTTTTTTGTTGGAATATCATTTGACAAGACTTATGAGTATGATACAAGAAATAAATATCGGTTGCGGCATCCGAAATATCCAAAAACAACTTTTCGCTCATTCTTCCACTAAACGTGTTTACGACGACGACGACGACGACGGTGTGCATCACGTAAGCCCCGCCCACTGCACTCTGCGCTCATTGGTCGCTCGGCCCACTGTCAGTGCAATCTGATTGGCCGAACGCTCATGCCCCGCCTTTCGCTCAGCCACTCTCACATCCCGGCCTCTTGGCTCTCTCACGAGCGTACGCTCTCTGCGCGCTCTCTCTCTTCTTCCAGCCGAGCATGCCCCGCTTCAGAGCAAATCACGGTCACCTTACCGTCACTTTAGCTAAAGTGACGGTAAGGTGACGGTCAGATTGCGGTCACTTTAGACGCTAAAGTGACGGTCAGATTGCGGTCAGATTGAAAGGGGCGGGGCCAGAGCGAGTGGCGGGTGACGTCATCATCACTCATTAGTGCGTAAACAAAGTGGAGTAGTTGACGTTGAACGAGTGGCGCCGCTTCCACTTCTTCTTCCACGTCTTCTTCGTTGCCAGAATCGTCATCTTCATCGTCGTGGACTTCTACCGACTCCCGACTTGGGAGACGCGGGCGCGAAAAACACATTTCGTGACGGACCACCACGCTGAAGGTGGATGGGGATGCGTCCACGACGATGAAGATGACGATTCTGGCAACGAAAAAGACGTGGAAGAAGTGGAGGCGGCGCCACCCGTTCAACATCAACTACTCCACTTTGTTTACGCACTAATGAGTGATGATGACGTCACCCGCCACTCGCTCTGGCCCCGCCTCTTTTCAATCTGACCGCATTCTGACCGTCACTTTAGCGTATAAAGTGACCGCAATCTGACGGTCACTTTAGCTAAAGTGACCGTCACTTTACCAATGTTTTCCTGAGTTTTCGATCAGCCACTCTCTTTCTATCTCTGACCTCTGATTCTCTCACTCGCGCACGCTCTCTGCGCGCGCTCTCTTTCTCATGCGATTAGAGACTAGAGCCAGAATGGGCAGCCGGCCTGAAATCAAATAGATCGATCGGTGAGGAGAGGGCGAGTGAGAGCGCTCGGCAGTTGAACAACGTGCGAATAGGGGAGGAGCAGAGCAGTGCGGGTGAGGCTGCTTTGATCTCTGTGCCACAACTTCCCAATTTTAACAGTAATACTACAATTAACATAATATGATAAGGAAGATCAGTTTAACGCACTCGGCTCTGCAATTACAATTCATGACCGAGGTTTCAGTGGTTCAGAATCTAATGAAGTCTGTTTTATATGATACGTATGTGCATACATAAATGATTCCAAAAGAAACATTCGAATTCATTTGCAAACATCGCAAAACATTCGCAAAACAAACTGGCAGATATGAAGATCGAACGCGCCTGGTTAGCACCAGTACGCCCTCACCCTACCACTTGAGCTATTCCATATCATGATGAAACTTCTTTTAGAATATGGGGTGGCTAGCGCAGTGGATGAGCTATCATGCGGAAGGTCGTTCATCTCAGAAAAGTCACGGTGGAGTGACGACCACTCTCACAACTTTCGTGAGCCTCTAATCAGAATGGACCAATTGTAAGCAGCTAGCGATTTGTACTCGAGAGCCTTAGGTCAGTCCTCTTATTGGCTAGGTCGGCGGTTGTATAACTTGAAACTGCTGATAATCAAACTTTTAACGGTACATGCACTCGAGATATTACATGATAACTACTGAAGAATGGCTAGTTTACTCGTAGTAGAATTTCATTTCGACTAGCTAGTAACTTGCTAGGTAATGGAACTGCTTAGATGATGAAGGGAAGAAGATAGAAATTTGTAACGTGTGTAGCGCGTGTCAATGAGCGATCGGCAGAGGCGTGAGCGATTGGACCAAGTTATTTGGAAGGTTTCTAATTTAGATACATTCGTATATAACACAACATTGTTCGGCAACACAAGATCTATCAGTTTCAAAAAAGCGGGAATCACAGAAACTATTTTATAATTTCAAACCAGTGAATCAGTGAATATTACTATGTAGATGTAGTAGTGTTGTATAAGTTATTTTATTTTCAATCATGACAATCTGACTAGTGAGTTTGTAATATGTATGTTTTATTTTCGTAGTTCTCCAATGTGAAAAAAATTTCTTTGAAATTTGAGAAAAGGACATCCATTCTCTTTCAAAAAGTACGTAAGTAAAGAGAAGAGGTTTGTCCGGATCTGATTCAACAAAAGCACATGCATAAAATCTCTTTGCAGCTGACTAAATATTTAAAACAAACCTGCTCTTTTGAATTTATGAAATTAGAACATAAATATTATGCATTATAATAATTATAGTGAACTATAATAAAAATTTGGCTTTTGTCACAGTCACCTCCATTATATATTTTTTCAATGTTCAGAAACACATTTCAGAGTGATTCGAAAGAGCAGGTTTGTTTTGATTATTTAGTCAGCTGCAAAGAGATTTTATGCATGTGCTTTTGTTGAATCAGATCCGGACAAACCTCTTCTCTTTACTTACGTACTTTTTGAAAGAGAATAAACACTTGTAATAATAATGTTTATCTGCCGTGACATAACACACATGAATATGTGAAATAGCGAACAGGATATGGCAAATATGGAGCTGGCCCTAGGCGAATTGGTGTAAACAATCAGCTACTTCAACCTAAAAATGCAGTGACTTTTGTTGAACTCTACTTAGGTAACTCTGGGCATGAGTAATAAAACGCGTTCAAGAGAGCTAGTTGCAGAAAATTAGCCTTCAAACACCCAACGATCGCACTACGCCAAAAGCACCACGGCTCTTGTTTTCTTCTTTTTTCGCTTATCTATGTGGCGAGTACTGTATCTGTGATTTCACGTTGGAGACGCGAAAATATGCAGGCGCCAAACAGTAATCGGTTCAACTCGATCGCTGTTAAAAAAACAATGTTTCTATCGGTGTCTTACGGTTTCACTCTGTGCGCCATATTCATGTACGAACAATGAAAAAGTTTAAAATAAGTTACGGTTTCACTCTGTGCGCCATTTCATAACAGAACTATCAGGAACTGTTTCTCAATCGGTCGTTGCGCTTTTAACAACGACGCAAAGCGCTCATTTCCTGCATAGTTTCCGCACAACTATTACCGATAAAAAGGTATTCTGTGTAAAACTCATATTTGCGTCACTGTAATATCATCGATTGCGTTCATCGGTTCTGCGAAATGATTTGTTTCACTCATACTGAGTACTTATTTATGTACCTGCTCAATGAACGATCACTATGTTTGCAAGCGAATCAAGTTACTGTACAGAAGACGGTACTTTGCTTATGAACATTAAGTTTTTTTTGTCACTGTAATGCCAGTTCCTCAGACACATTTAGAAACTATCAGGACACGGTTAATTTTTCGAAAATGTCTAGACGACATCATAATTATCGGTTTTGATCGCTCTTAACTGTTTCTCAAAAAAAAGTTAGTCGCAAGTTTTTAAAAATCTAAATAAATTGTGCTCTGTGCAGACGATTAAAACTTGAGTTTTCAAAAAATGTTGACAATTATATATGAGTGTTTCCTAACCTTCAATTTTCAATTGTTAAACTCGCTGCTCTTACACAGTGACACAGTGAGTGTCGTCACGACTACAATACACCTTTGGTTCATGTCATGTTTCCGCATGATTCAACTTTTGCATGAACGACTATTCAGTACGAGTAATTTTGCAGCTATGTTTAACGTGATTCACTTTTTAGTTACGAAAAACATGCTTGTGAATCTATCCTCATGTTTGTCGATGAAACCGTGATTCCGGATGTGTAGTCATGAGAAGTATCGTGATTTTTCGTGAGCATCAGATTAATATATGTACACAGATTCAAAATCATAATGAAATATTCAAGTTCAATTAATAAGAATATGAGTGAATGTAATACAACTATGAAAGTTCAGATGTTGACGTTAAATACAGTGAAAAAAACTTGAAATGAAATAATCAATAAACTACATATACAGGTGAGGCGACGAGTAAAAAAAATGCGCGCAAACTGAGCCACTCTGGGAAACTTTGTGTTCACTTACTGAATTTTTCTGGTCATTTTTTACTGTCTGTTTATTATCTGTCCTCTTTCTTGTTTCTGTGATCGCTAACTGCATGAAGAAGCGAGGGCAGAAAAGAGTATGGAATCTTGTTTTATGCTAGTACATTCAGAAGTGACACTAAAATGTCGAATATGCGTTTTTATCTTCCACGTGAGTCACCCAACAAAAAGCAGAGTACAACATATGTGAACACGTTCAACCGCCTTTCAAAAAACCGCGTGACAGCAAGTACAATTGTTTTCGATACAATCGTTTTATTTCGTGGACCAGGTGCTACACATCTTCAACTTTGAGTCAAATAGCGACCCAGTAGCCCTGCTTGATAGTGTGGTCAATAGCGATTGCGTTTGCTGACCTGTTTGTCGGAAAACTGAATCCGAATTCAGGCGAAAAGTTGTACTTCTATTATCTCTTTTTTTGTAAGCAATGTTTTTGTAGCACTGCTATACCGATTTGAAAACGCACGAATTTGTTTACAAATTTTAGGCGTCTTTTCAACAGTGTTCTTTTTTTTCAAATCAAGGAAGTAGTTCGTTGAATAATGTATCCAACGCATACCTACAATTTTTTTGAATTCAGTTGCAAGTTAAGAACACACAAAATAACACACATCTGAGAACTGCCGACCTATTTGTTCAAACTCAAATGTCAAACACACTATTTCTCCAGTATTACGGCGCAATTTTTTTTCTTTGCGTTGCTCGCGATCAAACTCAAATCATAAACATAACACTTATTGCCGTATGTATGTCGGACATTACAATCTCGTTATTTCTGATATCTCTTCCGTCGCTTTCACTCAACAAGTGCATTCAGTATGCGTCAAGTGGGCATGGCCGAGGTGGAGTTGGTCTTCTCGGGACTCACCATACTCGCGCACTCCTGTCTGCTGCTGGTCGTTTTCCGCGTGCCGAATCGGGTCGGCAACTACCGCCGCCTGCTCGCCGCGTTCAGCTGTCTGCAGATCGCGTACGCCGCTTCGGGCATCGCATCTCAACCGGTACATTTCCCTCTTTTCAGTTTTTTTTAATTATATTACTACTTATTATTATATTATATTGAATTATAATACTATTTATTTATTTATTTTTTCTCATCCGGAACTATTTTGTAGTTGATGATGCCGTTCGACGACGGTCGTGTGGTCGTTGTGTTGTCGCAGGCGGGCATCTCCGACCTCGACCTCACCCTCGCCCTTCTTTTCGCGCACAGCTGCGTGGAAGTGATGGTGGTGATGTGTCTGGCGCTGCACTTTGTCTATCGCTACCTCATCATCACACGGTGCTTACACGCTTCCCGCATCATTCATTTTTTTATTGTTGGTATTGCGTTTATCTCACCACTCATATAGAGTAACAAGAATTTAGCCGTACCAATTGTTCTCAGCCGAAAACAAGACAGAGCCTTGGATTATAACGACTGTGATCTTGGATTGGAACTGAAATTTCATTATACTTGGAACTGAACGAAGTAATCATTTTATGTTTCAGCCGCAACGGTGTCGTGTCGCGTATGCTCGCCTCTGTGCTGGTGTACGTTCTGACGACCCTAGGATGGCTGGTCAATATAATGTGTTCAACTCCAAACGCCTATTTCTACAATACGATGCGCGCCGAATTCGTTTCGCTGTTCGACGAACAACCCGAAAACAAGGCTTTTTTCGGAGTCACTGTGCAGGTATGTGTATCTTTTCGAAACGTGTGTTGATATTTTTCAAGGTGCACACTAGTGTCGGCGACAAGTTTGACCTCAAGAGCATGATATTTTGCGGATACTTCTTCTGTATCTCTTTTTTCTCCATCCTCATTATGGCAGTGTGTGGTGTGCGCACATTCAGGTGCTTTTGACTTTCGAAAAAAATCACTGATAGGTTTACAGAAAAATCGACAAAGCTTCGTACTCGGCGCAGACGAAAAGTCTGCAGTTTCAGCTGTTGAAGGCGCTCACGATTCAAGTACGTTGACAGTCCGCCTCTACTTATTGCACAGTTGCGCTCCATTATTTTTTTTCCTTTTTACGCTTCATCAAGCATATCGTTTTCCAATCAATCGTACAGTTACTTACCAGTTCAGACTATCATACCTATGACGGTGCTTACCATTCCACTGTTGGCCATCACAATAGCTACGGTACTCGCCCTCGACCTGTCCATGTTCACTGCATACGCGTATGCCATGTGCAAGCTGTATCCAGTACTCGACGCTGGTGTTGTTATGGTTATTGTCAACGATTATAGGTTTGTTTCCATAGGGGTTTTCGAGGGTGCTCTACAAGATAGCATAGGTGGTTTTGGTCCAATATGCAAATTTGGGTAGTTAAGGGACCATCACCTCAACTTTGTCCGTTTTTGTCCAAATCAACTTTTTTTTTGGCATGAATAGATTTGTCTCGACATTTTGAGTAACTAATAATATAAAATGTTGTTTTGTTTTTTTTGGAAATGTTCCGCCCCGCGACAACGGCAGCGACACATGTCATCAAATAGAGCGCATTGTGTTTAGCTTCCATGATTTTTTATGAAAAATCTGGTGTAACGTCTTTGACCATCCAGGCACTTGAATATGGTCCGTTTGCGAAAAATCGATATTTACGAGGATTTTCGGGATCTTTCACTCCGAGACAACAAAAACGCCTCACATATTCGGAATCTACACCTTTTGATTAGTCTTCCATGTTGTTTTCATGGAAATCGGAGATAACGTTACGGACCATCCAAGCACTCGAACATGGTCCGTTCGCGAAAAATCAATATTATTCAAGTGCCTGGATGATCAAAGACGTTACATCAGATTTTCATGAAAACAACACGGAAGACTAATCAAAAAGTGTAGATTCCGAATATGTAAGGCGTTTTTGTTGTCTCGGAGTGAAAGATCCAGAAAATCCTCGTAAATATCGATTTTTCGCAAACGGATCATATTAAAGTGCCTAGATGGTCGAAGACGTTACACCAGATTTGTTTTTCATAAAAATATCATAAAAACTAAACACAATGTGCTCTATTTAATGGCATGTGTCGTTGTCGCGGAGCGGAACATTTCCAAAAAATTGAACATTGATTATTTTTTCACATTTTCAATCATAACTTTGTGAATTTCTATTTTCATGAGAAACATTTCATATTATTAGTTACTCAAAATGTCAAGACACAACTATTGATGCCAAAAAAAGTTGGTTTGAACAAAAACTGACAAAGTTGAGGTGATGGTCCCTTAACTACTCAAATTTGGAAATTGGACCAAAACCACCTATGTAGAGCACCTTCGAAAACCTCTTTGTGCACACACTTGGCTCCTAGGTCCTACCTCGTCCGATTGTTACGCGGAACGTGTGATACATTTTGTCCGTTTTATGCTGCAAAAAAAGCAAGTACACCAAAGACGAAATCGGGCAACCGTGTTAGCATGTTTTCCTGATATTTTTTTTTAGTTTCTGAGTTTGAAATAAGTATTCGGAACAATCCATCTTCATTCTACTACAGTATCTTGAGCGACTTGCAACTTTTGTTTCGGATTAGACTCGGCCAATCATTATGTTTTCACGGTAGTGCAGTAGTGCTAACGGTTGTATTTTGCCTGAAATGTTTTAACATAAGAACGCGTTTGGTCAGCGAGACCAAGAATAGTTTTTCTGTAATGAATAAATTAATTTTCTGTGATTTTTTTCAACAAAAAATGTGCATGAATGTGCTGTTATAGTTGTTGCGTTGCGAAAGCATGCATACAATTCTTATGTATCTCATGTTCTATTCGGAAAAAAATGTTTCTGTATTCTGTATAAAAAAAAACTATATACAAACGAGAACATACAAAAGAACATACAAAATCAACCCTTCGACAAACAATTTCTTCTTGTCCGATAATATTCTGTAGCTACACATCACCGAACCGATCACGTGCGTCGCGGTCGCGACAGCGGTCTGGCCCTTCCACACATTTCTTATAAACCCACTGATAGGGATGCCGCGCTGTGCATGATATGATCAACATGGTGAAATTATCATTGTTCGGAATGTTTGTTATTTTTTTTCCGCAGAAATTGATTTTTACAATTGATTTTTCATTTTAACTTGATTGTTTTGCACTGGTTGGAAAAGAGACCTGTTGGCAAAAGAAAAGAGACACATGTCTTTATTTTCAAATAATGTCAGTCCTTCTGCTCTATAGGAACAACAGTACAAACGAATTACTTTCACTTTTCGGTAAAAGTTATTTTGGAAGAAAAAAATGACGCTCATCTTGTTTATTAGTAAGTTCTAGAGAATTTGACAAGAGATCAATCAGTTCAAAAGGTGATCGGCATTTGTCGCCTCTTTACCGCACATGAAACAACAATGTTAGAGCTTGTTTTTGGTTTCATCCGACCAGGCAGCAACTGTTTTTTTTACGCTCATAAACCGATTAGGTATTTCTTTCATTTTTTTTTCTCGCTACAAGCAATGAGTATCACGAGGTAATTAGTTAACGCCGTCATGTTAGATCTCCAGGAACAGCTACGTTTTCTTACGCCCGTGGTTCACAGTCTAGTCACCAAATGAACATTACACTTAAATCGTCCGCGTGTCATTTCAAGCGGCGTTGCTTCTGATTTCTGATTGTCATAGGTAACAAAGATAGTACAAGACGTGAATATCAAAAGATGTGTGGTTTTTATACAATAAAAACATTGTTGATATGTTTCGCAGAAACCTAATGATTCGAACACTACTTCTAACTGTGATACAGCACAAGCAAAGAAAAATAATCAGCCGACAAACGATCATTAGCAGAGAGATCTACACGAGACATCTATATTCACACGGTGGTAGTAGTCACCACTTTCGGTGTTTCGTGTTCTTCGTCCGCAGACTTGGTGGGCTCACGGTGCTCGCTCTTATTGAGCCACCGGGGAACGCTTTTCAGTATCCGGTTCTGAACGAATTGACGAAGTTCCTTGTTGTAGTAGAAAGTGACAATGCTGAAAAAAAATCAAGTTGTGTATCAGGTTGGCTACGAAGTTCCAAAAAAGATGTGCAAGTTCACTACACGAAATTACCAAGAGAGCACTGAACGCAGTCCGGCTGGAGCACAAACTCTATAGTTACGTAAGCCCATCTGCGTCTGTGGCGCAGCTGGTTGGCTGGCGGTCTTAGAGCTCGCGGTCGCGGGTTCGATTTCGCGCCGATATTTTTGTGTGTCCTATTGACATGAGTCCAACCAACGGGTCCAGCTACCGAAATTCGTGTGCACCTCTCATTCCTGGCCGTTTGGTGAGAACCTAAGTTTAGAAAAAAACTACTGAAGTTGAGTCCCCCGTTTTTCGTTGGCAAATCAAAAACGAAACATCTGTTTTAGTAACTTCTAAGCTTCCAGACGTTTCTTGGAAAAAGCTCGAACTTCATCAGTATATGATTCTCGACCCACACTACAATTCTCGGAAAGCACATTAGTCATTGCTGAACTTTGTTTGTTTGGTTTTGTAATACAATCAACATTCTCTTTCGAAAAGTACACGAGTAAAGAGGAGTGGTTTGTTTTGATCTAATTCAACAAAAGCACATGCATAAAATCTCTTCGCAGCTGACTAAAATTTCAAAACAAACCTGCTCTTTCGAACGATGTTTTAAAACTCTAATTGTTTTCTTGTTAGCATGTTGAGTTCAGGTATTCAGGATACTGTTAATCCCAACAAGTAACTTGCAACAAAATGTATGACACGATTATAGTGCATACTATATTTTTCATCGATCAGAAAGAGCAGGTTTGTTTTGAAATTTTAGTCAGCTGCGAAGAGATTTTATGCATGTGCTTTTGTTGAATTAGATCAAAACAAACCACTCCTCTTTACTCGTGTACTTTTCGAAAGAGAATGGATGTCCTTTTCTCAAATTTCGAAGAAATTGTTTTTCAGGTTGATGTGCCGAACATGTTATGTATACATATTCGAAACTTTAGAAAACGTATCCTGAATATGGAAACGCACTGCTTTGTCGAATCGCTCGTGCGCCTGCCAATGCCAGTCTCTCATTGACACGCGCTATTTCGCGTCTCTCTCTCTTACCCACTCACTCCGCTCCGCACACTCCCCTCCCCCCACAGTTTTCGCGCCAAAACTGGGGCGGTGGCCTGGACGGCGAGCCGACACGAGAGTGGGTGAACGAAGGGCGGGGCATGCGCTCAGCCAATCAGAGTGCGCACGCAAGAGAGCCGAGCGACCAATGAGCGCAGTGCAGTGGGCGGAGCTTACGTGATGCACACCGTCGTCGCCGCCGCCGCCGCCGTCGTAAACACGTTTAGTGGCAAAGCGGGAGAGAGCAAGAGAGGGCGGTTTTTGGATGCCGCAACCGATATTGGTTTCACGAATCATACTCATAGGTCTTACAAAGTGATATTCTAACAAATAACGCACACTAATTAAGTATATTGTATTAGAATAGAGAAATCGTGTGTGCCTTGGGAGTGGCGTGTTGCGCGCGTCACAGCTCAAAACAAACGGGCGCCGCTGCGCGCCGCCCCTAATTTCCTAGAATGTGGCGCATTCACTTCATTTCCTCATTGGTCCGCGTCATTTCTTCGACCAGAGATGGTTAGTTCACAGCTTTAAAAAAGAAGCCGCTATATCCAGAAATGAACACACCCATCGACTCCAGCCAGTGCATTCCACGCGATGGTGGTGAAGACGAACTTGGAAAGACGGGTCTGCACGATGCCCGAAACGATGAAGTAGCAGAAGATCTCACCGAAGAAAAGCGCGGCTTGCACCAATGCCTAAACATACCTAACTAAGCTCTACTATTTGTACTATTCCGAGAACGCAGAATTGAGAAAGACAAGAAGAGCACATTTAAACTTTTTTGTTTTCAATAAAAAAGAGTTTTACCTGTTTGACAAAGTTGTTTTCTCGTTTTCTGTCCGCTTCCCGCATGTTGCCAAGGTGATCCTGGTTACGTTGCTGGACAAACATCACAATCACAACGTGGAAACCATTACTAATTTCAAAGCAGAGACAGAGATCGCATAGCTTTGTGGCTGAAATTCGTGTAGACTGTTTGTCGTGAGAATGTGGTATGTTGATGTATTCAAACATAAGATACGATAAACTTTTAGGAATCAACAAAACCATGAATACGTATTTTGGATGCATATGTATCAAACAAATGTTAGTTTTGTTAGTTCTTTTACGAGTCTTTTCGCTCATATCTGAAAATTTTCAGTTGCCACTGAACACTATTTGTGTTTTTCCCCTAAATTTGGTGCTTGTGAATGAGAGAATAAAAGTTTACCAGTCTGTTTAACACGTAGACTTTTGTGAAGGTACACGCATCCAAGCCGGCTATTGCGGCAATAAAAGAGAGGGCCCTGAACAGAAAATGCATATATTTATATATATATATATATATATATATATATATATATATATATATATATATATGTATATATATATATTTCTTTCTTTCTTTTTTTCTCTCTTTTTTTCTCTTTCTCTTTTCTCTCTCTTTCTCTCTTTCTCTCTTTCTCTCCACCTTATCTTTTCCTCCCTCCTCTATCTGTCTTGCTGTCTTTTTTAAAGGCTTGAATGAACAGAGTGTATGGAGAAGAAGTGAGAAACAGCGTGATCATTGACTTACTTGCACAAGTTGTATTCATAGGCGATCGCTTGGCATCGCTCCTCCTCAGATGTGAAAATATAGGAGAAGAAGAGATCCGAGTAGGCAAGATAGCACTTGGCTGAAAGAAAGAAAAAATTCTCTCTCTCTCTCTCTCTCTCTCTCTTTTCTCTCTTTCTTTACTTACTCACTTGTATACATACTGTCTATCTTTATCTCTATTTTTATGCACTCACAATACAAATAAAAATATCCTCCTCCTGTGAATGCGGCTATCCAAGCTATGAGACATATGTTCTTCGCGAGTTCCTGCGTGAAGTTCTGTAAGCAGTTAGAGAAAAAAAGATGACGGGAGTTGAAGAGAGAAGAAAAAAGGAAAAAAACAGTCAATAAGGGTAACAGAGAAAATAGAGAAAAAAGAAAAACCTTCATGTAAAACAGTGGTTTGAACACAGCGAGAAATCTGTTGATCGAGATTACGAAATGCGAGTACAAAACAACATCGTAGCACATTAATGAGATGGATCCAGCATATCCCGAGTAGGGAAGAGCTTTCATAGACTCGATATCACTGAAATACAACGTCAGAACAAAAAGTTATTTTTCGACTCACAAGATCAGAGTAGGAGAAAAATACAAAACAAAACCGGCCAGGAAAATCGTGTTTGCGAGAATCTGTATTAGCTTATGTCAGAGTTCAAACTTTTGTGATTACTTGACTAGTCGTGAGGATACCGAACGAGTTTTTCAAAGTTTTCGAAAATCTTATAAGGTTTAATAGAAGGATGTTTACAAGAAAGCCACTCATGGATACCTGAAACGGACTATTGAGTGATTACAAACATAAATATACGTGTACCATGAACACTAAAATCCCAGCAATGTAGTTGTCTTGCATGTTGAATTGAAAATCTGTCAAATAAAAGATTACACATATGTGACTCGACTCTTTTACGTTTCACTTCTTATATGCGGAATCAACAATCTATGGAGCAGTTGAAATTTCAATCACTTTTCATGGAAAAAAACTGGCGGAGTCGCGCCTACGGCGCTCCCCTTAATGGGGTTTTGAGAGAATCCCCAATAGGGAGGATTTCGCAATCACATGCCCTCGCTTTGAAAGTGCAAACCCGACGCGTCTCACACGCTGGCTGCGGCTGAGCTATGTAAGCGTCCCATGAGCGTCATTTATAGTATTGTTTTGGAAGATAGTTGGGGCCTTGGTCATTTGACCAAAGAAATGAAAATACTCATTTTCCGTGCGGGACCACACACCGGGCAACCGGTGACAATGATCTCGTACCCCTCAAATAACAACGAGATTTGACAAGGCGCTTTGAAAATGTAGACTGCGAAACTATACAGACAGACAGACAGACGGACGGACAGGCCGTTTTCTATATAATATCACACAGTCTCTGTAAGAATTGACCTCATTTCGGTCATCTGGAACCTAGGGGTTTTCAATTTATTACACCCTTTGGTAAGGTGTTCTGAACATGGTATATATGTAAAATTTGTTCTGAATTGCATAATTTGCCTTAATATGGCTTACAAAAGCACATACCTTCGTTGTCATCCAAACCTATTCTTATAACCAGTTTTTGAAAAGCTCTTAATTTTTTAAGTAACTTTCTATACAAACAGATAATCGAAAAAATCAAGTTCTAAGACTTTATGATTGAAAATGTCCCTAGTGCCGAAACGTTGGATAAAAAAGGTGATACTTTTTCGTGGTTTCCGGCTGTGATATCAATTCTCATTTGAATATTTCATTAACCACGCACATGGAGTCCATACAACCATCGATTCTCATTACAGTTACTCAATGATTAAACATGGTTCGAGAAAAATCGAAGGGTACGTCTTTTTTGTTACGGCGCTCTGAAGATTACACGTACCTACTAGCCACTGATATAGTGACGTCATGATAATTCCAAATACGTTTTTTAGCTTGTTTCTAAGATGTATTTATCACAACAACGACCTAATTGATCATTGAGCCCATGAACAACGCATTTTCAAGAATTTCTTTTTGCATGTCCCTTTATCGTATTCACGGGTTCGCGAACTTCAAATGGAGATATCCCCTCGAATATTCAATAATAATAGCTGGTTCGACTTGTAAATACATCAAGAAGTTGAATATGCAACAAGCACAATGGGTTCGCAACTTTTTTCTAATCAATTGTTCTAAAAACTAGAAATTTTTAAATTATGCTCATAATGAATCAGCTATACTGAGTCGTGTTGAAGAGTTACAATGAAGTGTTCATTCACAGTTTATCTTATATTGACCAGATGAAGATTTTAATGTAGTATCACACAAGATTGGACTAACAATGACGTCATTACTACACTATCTCTCTGATCCTTACATTTTTCAAAAGCCGTAGCAAAAAAGACGTACCCTTCGATTTTGACCATAAATCCTTAGCATTCGATTTTTTCGCATATTTCTCTATAAAGAAAGTTTCGTAAAATATCGAGATCTTTTCAAAATTTGGTTATATGTATAGGTTTAGAAGAAAACTGTCTTCTCTACATCAGGCACTCATATTATGGCAAATAATGCAAATTTGATCAAATCGAACATACGCCCCTTAATCCCTTACTTAATACACACCTCTCAAGAACCCTAAATTCACTCATAACTTCCTAAATTCCAGAGAGGTAAATTCTTACAGAGACTGTGATATATATATATATATATATATATATATATTTATATTTCTGCAAATCCACAGTGTTTGGGAAAAATGCTAATGCTGAAAGTGCTGAGCGCTGGAAAAAAGACCGTTCGGCAACTGAAATGCAAGGGTCGAACGTCGAACGACTGAGTTCTCCCTGACCACCGATCTAATATAGAAAGTAATAGAGGGTGTACAACACACTCGCACTGGTCAATCGAAACACGGTCAGCTCAAATAAAGGATGGCGAGAAGTTTGTGTGAAATGCGCCGTCGTCGCCCTTGTGAAAGCGAAATACCGAGTGACAATTGGGAACAGCGTGTAGTTGGAAAACAATAACGCAGCTAACTTTCACACAAACACAACCCGTATCGAGAGAGGATTATGGAAAAAGAAGATTAAGGAACAATGTGACTTACTACAAATTGAACGAATAATACTATATTCGTATTCTGTAGGTTAGACATTTGTAAAGATCAACCTTTTCTCCGCACCCCCTTTCTTCTTCAGCTCCAGCAACCAGATCCGCGTAACACAGATGCTAACAGATTACATGTACAGTTCCTAGGCGCACAAATCTCATTATTGATAGAACGGACATATCTGAGAAGTTGCCTCCTTTTCCAGACACGATCGTTTCGCGTGAAGTGAGCCTTCCTACTCACTCACATGGAGTGTCGTTTAGGTCACAGAAGCCGGTGGTGACCAAACTGATATCAGAGATTTCCTAGGAGGGCACTAGTCGAAAACCGTTTTCAAATCCACAAGACCGGCCATACGTTTCGAGATATTAACGTTTCCAATTTTGGAGCTAAACCGTGTGGATTGCTTTTGCGGCCTGTCACTCTATTCGCGCGAGCTGTGAAACAGCGGCGGTGGCCTAGTGGATAGAGCAGTCGTCTTTCAAGCGACAGATTGTGGGTTCGCACCCTGTCGACCTACTTCATTTTGCCGATTCTGTTGTACTTTTTTGTTCGAATGGTTGGAGTCACGCATGGTGAGGTCATGTGAAATCCTTCATCGGTATTTTTTTGAAAGTGGTTTACAGATCGCAAACATTCTGTAATTAGCTCTCAACAATACATATGACCGTTCAATTTGGAAAAAAAATATCAGAGGAGTTTTCTACCAACTACCCAATTGTTACCAAAAAGTTCAAACCCGGAGAGTATCGGCAAAATAAAGTGCGTCGACGGGGTGCGAACCCACAATCTGCCGCTGGAAAGACGACTGCTCTATCCACTAGGCCACCGCCGTTGTTTCACAGCTCGCGCGAATAGAGTGACAGGCCGCAAAAGCAATCCACACGATTTGGCTCCAAAATTTGAAACGTAAATATCTCGAAACGTATGGCCGGTCCTGTGGATTTGAAAACGGTTTTCGGCTAGTGACCTTCTATTGTATCTCTGATATCAGTTTGGTCACCAACGGCTTCTGTGACCTAAACGACACTCCATGTCAGCACTGCATTGACTTATTTCTTGCGGTCTTTGTTTTGATGACCCACGTTGATCGGCCTGTAGCCTCTTCTCGTCTCGTTTTCTTGATCAGCACGCGGAATGCTTCTACAGCGTTGGCAGAGGGCAGTTCGTTCTTCTCGAGTACTACCGTCTTCAGATCCGTAGTCAGCTTTTCTTGTTCTCGGTATATCCGTCTGTTCTTTGAAACAGCAACACCAGCTTTCCAGTTTGCACGTTATCCTATTATTGGATGACGCGGCGCGCGAGCAACAACATGCAGGTTGTACACGTCGAAACTCTTTCTTTATGATAGATTTCTTTATTGTGCTCGGCCAGAAGTTCCAGATCCAGTGCAGGGCGATGATTCTCGATTGATTCTTGATTGTTGCCAACTGCGACTTAAGCGTTTCGGACTGCATCTTGATGCTTGATCATGTCTATCTACTCGGCCAACAGCGTTTTAACTTTGATCAATTCATAAGCTACCAAGTAGTAGTAGTAGCACGATTATGTGGTCGTTTGGTCTTTGCATCTACCCAATGTAACCGCGCGCAAATTGAAAGGAAGGGGGATTTTGGCGCTGAGCTGGCAAAGTTTAAATTGGGCTCATTCAGCTACGCACGTTTTCTTGATGAAAGTGTAGGTATAAAAAAATCACCGTCATTTCGAATATCGTACCAAAAAACAGATAAAATAAGTACAGTAGTCACTAAAAATGAACTTCAAACTGAAAGTAATTAATAGTATGGTAGTATTTTGTGTCTGTCAAATGCCGAACATTGAAACATGAACCTGAACAAGGACAACCAACTCTCTCGGGAACGTTACTAATAACTATTATTACCTAGCGTTAATTTATAAATTGTTTTATCCGATGTATGCATGCCTCTTTCAAACTTTCAAACAATGTGAATAGTTGACGTTAATTGGTCTCACAAGGAACACCTAAGGGGAATCGAGTTTTGTTGCTCATATGGAAGAATCAAAATGAGTTTTTAACAGGACATCATAAAAGATGATTTTAACACGCTCGAAATTGTCGATGTTGGTATTTTTACCACCTTTACCGTGTCAACTACTGGTCAAGTCCATCAAATTTGATCTATCTCAAATTCAAATTTAATTCAAATTCAAATTCAAATTCAATCTCAAATTTGATCTCCGACCTGACACGCTGAAAAGCACGAATTGAAGAAAACAACAAAAAGACTCGCACTAAAACTCTCCGAGGTTTTCAACGCCAAAAATTTTCAGCAACAATTTAAGTTCATCGAAATGATAATGTGTTTGCTTTTATACCGTACCGTAGACCAATTCTGTTCTATTCTCGTGAAATTCAGAGAAAAACAAAACAAAAACAAACAAGAACGATAAACAAAAATTATGAATTCTCTTTGGCTGCACAATTTAAAAAAAGACAAAAAATACTATAATGTAGGCGCTTCAATTACTTCGCGATTTCAAGTGCATATACAGTCTTTTTAAAACTACTTTCGTTAGGCTAAAATAGTCTGGCTTTATCAGCTTCATTTTTGTGTGTTTTCTCATGGTGATAGAAATAGAGCGTTCTAGCCCGAGTCAAAACCAGTTATAGTTTCATGTGAACCAATAGCGCGGCTATCGCTTTTCGTCAGAAAAAGAGAGAACGCATCTGATGTGAAACAGTAAGACTAAAATTACGCCTTGTTTAACAACAAAAAAACAGAGCCTGATAATAAAGTATAGGTTGGGTGAAATAATGAAACTTGGCCGCTGTGATTGTATGCGTGTTGCAATTCCGGTAATGGCGTTTGTAGTCAAATGTTCACCATACAAATTTATTTGAAGACATGTAGTAATAACCAGAAAACTGGAAAAAAAAATCAAGAACTGAAAATATTTCTCCAACTGTAAATTACAATAACTTCTAACTAATCATCACGTTGGAGAAATACCTTTCAAAAACTAAATGTAAGACACTGTAAGAACTGTAAGACACTGTAAGAAACTAATGTATTTAGAAAGCAAAGAGCAAGATCGGTAAAAGTCTGCAATATTCTCATTTGTCAATTGTCAGACAAGGAGAGAGACAAAGACGACTGAACTTTTTGAAAACTCACGTGCATCTTGCAAAGTTAAAATAAAATTGCTTCAAAGTTGTGGAACAAACCGGTAGTTTCTGTATGTATCTTAAGGTTATCAGTAAGTTTTTTATACGGTTCAATTCATTCGGTCTTTCCCAAATTCGCGGGGGCCTTCTCTAAAAGAATGTAGACACTCTTCCACTAATCATCGTTCAACACCTTTTTTCACTACTTTTTCTACACTTTTCATTCTTTTCACGACTTATAATCAACAAGATGACTTTGTTAATGAATGTCATTGACATTCATCATAAACCATAGATCGTTGATACTCCTACGCACTCTCTCTCTCTCGTTCCCACGTGCCACTAATCATCTTCCTTCTCACTTGAGGCCACCTTGAAACGAATAATGTAATAACACATTTGGTTGCATGATGACACGTGTAAAAACTGAAAAAGAGATAAGACAACAAACACACTCAAATGAGAAACCAAAAAGCAGCAAGAGAAGTCACCCCCAGGGGAGCGACAGACGGGACCGTTGAATCAAGATTTTTACTATAATAATAATTTATACGTGTTTTTAACAACTCGTGTAAGATACCGGAATATGTACAAACATGACAAGATAGAAAAAAATTACAACACAACGAATCTCAAATGGGGAGCCACCGTTGGAAAGCGGCAGGGGAAAGCGCAGCAGACGGGGCCATTGTGTTTAGACAGCTACTAGGAAGGAGGTGAGAAAAGCTAGTGACACGGACATTGAATACATGTTACCGGGCGCTGACTCGGAATCAAGGTCGGACTACCCGTCATTCATGACCGCGTAAACCCCGGGAAGGGCGTAGGTAAACAACCCTTTCCGGTCAATGGCGACGAATCCGGCCAGGATCTTGTAGAACGTCACGAGGTCCTTGACGTGCCGCCGTTGTTGGAGTGAGTGGAGGCCCAGAATCGCATTGCGATGGTCAGCTCCATGGCTGACGCTGTTACACCTACCAATAATGAGTCGAGGGACGTAGTTTTGTACCCTCTCCAGCTGCTTGATGGATGCCTGGTCGTGAGGGTTGAAGACGCAGGTACCGTACTCGAGAAGTGGCCGAACATAGGTTGTGTAGATGTCCAGAAGGAACTGCTGATCTGTGGAGACCACCGAGCGATAGATGCAGTAAGCGCGATTGTAGGCGTTGGCGTAGATCCGATTGCAGTGGCGGCCAAAGTGCAGGTTGGAAGTGATGGTGAATCCCAGGTCGACCATTTCCTCGACAGAGTCAATGGCGGCGCCGGCCACCAGGTACTGGTGCTTTGGGTTTCACGCCCAATGTGAAGTACCTTGGTTTTGTGACCAGCGAGGGGAAGTTGCCATGTAAATGCCCAGTCGTTGACGACGTTGATAGCGGTCTGGAGGGGTGACCGATCACCGTCAGGAGAACAGGTGATGTAGGCCTTCACATCGTCGGTCGTCGGCGTACATCTTGCAGGTAGCGAGTGGCCGGATGAGCGGGACGAGATCAGCCGAGTAGATGTTGAACAGTATCGGGCCGAGAACGGTTCCCTGTGGAACACCGGAAGTGATGTCACAGGGAGGCGAGAACTGGTCGTTGACGCGTACTTGGCAGGGTGCGGCCTGTAATGTAGTTGCGGATCCACTGCACTGTTGCCTCACTGAATCCCAAGGCAAAGAGCTTGAGAAGCAGCTTGGCGTGGCAGACGCTGTCAAACGCCTTGGCAAAGTCGAAGTAGATGACGTCACAGGTGAGCTGCTTGTCGACTGCGTACGTCCAATGATCGAGGCATTCTATCATTTGCAGTTCGGTCGACTTCCGCGATACAAAACCAAACTGCTCCGGCGGAAGAATGGCGCGGGCAGATATGTGACGTTCCAGGTGGTCCTTCAGAATCTTCTGGAAAATCCGACATGCGAACGAGGTACTGGAGATGGGGCGATACTTGAGCGGGTCTGTTGCTCCCTTCTCCTTCGGAATAGCAGTCACGCACTCCTCGAACTTGAGTTTCCGGGTATCGGATGGGTGAGAGAGCCACTCCTGGAATAGTCGCTCTCTCTGCTCGGTGATGGAGACGAGGTAGGCGGGAACTCGGATGCCGTTCGGTGAGCAGCGCTTCATCGGCACGTGACGATCAATCATCTGGTAAAGCATCTCGGCCAAGTAGTTGTATATGTCGTCGGCGGTGGGGAGAGTGAGGAAGAGAGAACTTCATGTAAGTGCAGCCAGGTGCGAGGCGATCCGGGTGTAGTCTGCGGCCTCGAAATCACGCCTCCAAGTAGTTGGCAACGTGATGCAAGGGATGGCAGTGTCGAAAGCAATAGCAAAGTGGTCAGATTTTCCGAGCGGGGACTTCAGTGACCATGATGGGACGCAGTGGGTACTGTACAGTAGGGGTGCCTCCATGACGGTGTGTTGGACGGTCGATGTGCTGCATCAGGTCGAACTGGGTCGTCAAATCAAGCCACGGCTGACTAGTCGGCGTAGTTGTAGGCGGTGAGGGCCACTGTAGATCCGGCAGGTTGATGTCTCCAACGACGATGATGTTAGAGTCGGTGGTAGTGAGGTGGTCTCCGATAATGGAAACGAGATCAGCTCCATTGGCGGCGTTGCAGGAAGGGGAGCGATATACAACACATACTCGAAGAGACGAACCTCCCAGGTGAACGTCTGCGACAAGTAACTCGAATGCGGCAGGCACGGACAGCGAGAGGACGGTGGTGGCGACGAGAGGGGATTTGGCAAGGAGTGCCTCGCCCCCTTCCTTTCGACGGGGGCGATCACAGCGGAGAAGGGTGTGGGCGGGTAGATCGGCAGTGATAGAAGCATCCGGATGCTTCGACTTGAGCCAGGTTTCGCTGAGCATGATGAGATCGGGCTGCTGGATGCGGACGACAGTCGCGAGTTCAGTAGTCTTGTTGACTACCGACCAACAATTGAAGTAGAGAACAGAGATGGGATGAGTGTGTAATGGCGGCGGCGGCGGCGAGTGGTCGGCAGTGAGTGGCGGCGGCAATGGGTGGTCGGCAGTGAGTAAAGTGGTTGGCTGAGCCGGTGGCTCTAGTGCTGCATCGACTATACCGGGCTGGGCGCGCAGTTTGGGCAGTCCTCCAGTTTGGGCGGTCGAAATGCGAGCACTCGCACATCGTCTCTACCGATGCTTTCATCGTAAACAGTACTTCCTACTCTCCACTTCACACAAACCAGATTCCTCAGATTCCGAGGGGCAGAGAGAGAACTTGCCTCCAAGTACACATAAAACTTGCAGCATTTATCAGTAAACACATCAAACGTTAACTAACTCGGTGAGTTTCAAAACAACAATGACTCTCAACGATTGCGAAAATCCAAAAAGGCCCAGAAACAGTAAGCGAAAGAAGAATAGGTTACAAAAAAGATAATCGGCAACCACATGCTACTCGTTGTAGGGGATGGGATGTGTGTGTGTGTGTAGTTAGTCGCGGGAGTGCAGACCTCTACTATCTGGTGGAGAGATGAGAAGTCGAGGGTCGCGTCAGTCTTCCCGTCGTCCTTCTTCGCCGCACATGCCAGCTCGGATGTCGGATGCCTATAGAAGGCGGCACAGACTGAAAGAATACGCTAGTACAGTATTTAACGATGTCCTACTAAGTGCCATGACAAAACTCTCCTTCTTATTTTCAGAATTTAGAATTCAGAAAAGCATGACCTACTTATAGACGACTTTTTTCTACTCATTTTCTATTAACTTCCTACTTTTTAATGCCCTAGCGTATAAATCGTAGATGAGTGGGAACGTGATAGAAAATTAGTAGAAATTAAGTATGTAGAATGACAATGTTGAAAAATAACGATACACAATTTGCAAGCGCAAGCGGTAATAACATCTTCAGAAATTCCAAAAAAATAGTGCAACACATTGCAGTCTGCCTATCCACTTGTTCGGCGTCGTTGCGGCACCGAGATGGCCGGTTTGCATTATATCTACAACAAATGTTTTGCATGTGCGCCACTGTGCCTTTATCCTCTTCCCCTGTTTTTCCCCTGTCACCTCTGCCGCTCACCTGACGGGCGATTCTATTGTGAGCGACGGGGGGGGGGGGGCAGCGAGCGAAGACGATGCACCTCGTCCAGAATGTCATTGGCCGACGTCTGAATGAAGAGAGTAAATGTGAGAGAGAGAGAGAGTTAGAGAGAGAGAGAGAGAGAGAGAGAGAGAGAGAGAGAGACTCATCCTGCAGTAGCTCAGCTTAGCGCCGATCTCAATGCGCATATGATGAATGTACCCGGAAAAAAATCGTTTCGCTTCTTCGCATAAAATGTTGCGACTGCTAGAAAATAAATATCATGAAACACACAATCGGAGTCGCGCCTACGGCGCTCTTCTTCCTCCTGGTTATGTGGGGATGATTTCGCAATCGCATGCCCTCGCTGAAAAAGTGCAAACACGGCGCCTTCCAGCTGGAGTATATATATATATATATATATATATATATATATATATATATATATATATATATATATATATATATATATATATATATATATATATATATATATATATATATATATATATATATATATATATATATATGGCGCCGCCACACAGCGTCACTTACAGACGGACAGACGGACAGGCCGTTTTCTATATATTAGAATGATCCTAGACACAGTTTCGAACACTTTCTACGAATTGTTACGGAACTTTTTATTTCCGTGAGCCAAGTGGAAAAGAAGTAAACAAGTGATATGTATGTAGGCTGCTCAGAAGACGATGGGCTCAAAGAGGGAGGCAGAGACGATATCCCACCTGTACACCACCGGTGCGGACTGTACAAAAAGACAGCAACACGGACAGCACAAAAAACACTGGCAGCGAGCGAAGACGATGCACCTCGTCCAGAATGTCATTGGCCGACGTCTGAATGAAGAGAGTAAATGTGAGAGAGAGAGAGAGTTAGAGAGAGAGAGAGAGAGAGAGAGAGAGAGAGAGAGAGAGAGAGAGAGACTCATCCTGCAGTAGCTCAGCTTAGCGCCGATCTCAATGCGCATATGATGAATGTACCCGGAAAAAAATCGTTTCGCTTCTTCGCATAAAATGTTGCGACTGCTAGAAAATAAATATCATGAAACACACATTCGGAGTCGCGCCTACGGCGCTCTTCTTCCTCCTGGTTATGTGGGGATGATTTCGCAATCGCATGCCCTCGCTGAAAAAGTGCAAACACGGCGCCTTCCAGCTGGAGTATATATATATATATATATATATATATATATATATATATATATATATATATATATATATAGCGCCGCCACACAGCGTCACTTACAGACGGACAGACGGACAGGCCGTTTTCTATATATTAGAATGATCCTAGACACAGTTTCGAACACTTTCTACGAATTGTTACGGAACTTTTTATTTCCGTGAGCCAAGTGGAAAAGAAGTAAACAAGTGATATGTATGTAGGCTGCTCAGAAGACGATGGGCTCAAAGAGGGAGGCAGAGACGATATCCCACCTGTACACCACCGGTGCGGACTGTACAAAAAGACAGCAACACGGACAGCACAAAAAACACTGGGGTGTGGCAGTGATGGGTCGAATGGACAAATGCCTAGGCTGGTCCGTTTTATTAGAGCGACGGGAAACCTGCTCTCGAGGAGGCAACCGCACTCTCACCTCATTTTCTTTCTTTCACGCTGTTGTGTTGTGAATTTCGGCGCGGCGCTAGTACCAGTGCGGAAACATTTTACCGCTATTTTTGTAATTTCTGCAAGATAGCTGGTTACGTGCAACACCCACTTATAACAACACCCATCAAAACCAGTCGAGCGACAGAGTGTCAGGGATAGAACAAAAGACATCAAATAGGTGCAAACAGTATGAAAATTATTCAAAAAGTGTATGTTCTTTGTGTGAGGAGACTTGGCTCTGCTAAGTGAGTGTATCAGATGTGGGTGCACACCGGTCCACCAGAATCGGGTGTGTGATGTCCCCCCCCCCTTGTAAGATTGACCAGATGGGAAGCTTGTTTGATTTTTCACTAGAGGGTTTTAGAAGACTGGCAGACAGAAAATGGCCGGATATAAAATATTTTGTAAGGAACGGACAGCGACGAAAGCTTGCAAAGCTATCGGTACTTTGGTGCGAACTATGAGGAAATGGGCTCTTCGAGGCGCTTTCAAATGAGTGTACAAGACGTGCAGACCAGGACTGTTATATATGCTGCAGCAAAACGGTTTCCTGCAAACGAGACGGACAAGGCAAGACTCGAAAGATTGAATCTGCATGCAGCGAGTCTGGTGCAGAATTATGTTACGTCATTGGATGGCCGAGTGCTAGAGAAGGTCAACTGGAATACGCTAAAGAAGACCGTGAGCGAAAGAAGAGTGCTTATGTGAAATTATGTGCACGGAGTGCGAGCCCCTTCAGATGTAATGCTGGACCTGGTATCGGACAGCGGAGTGAGAAGGACAGGACGCGGTGGCCACTCACTGAGAGTGATGGAGCCTGTGGTGACAAGTGCGAGACTGCACGATCACGGAGACTCGTAGGTATAGGAGCGAGAGTGGGCGCCGAACACAGTCAGAGCGCCGTCGACGAGAACAGCCGATCGGTCGCGCCTGAATCTCTCTTCTCATTCTCTCTCCCTCTCTCTCTCTCTCACACACACTCTCTCTCTCTTTCTCTCTTTCTCTATTTCGCTCTCTCTCTCTATCTCCGGCTAACATTCGCATTGTTTATGTTTTTTCTGTCTCTGTTAGTGTCAACAGTCCGGTATGCGCAGGTCAAAGTTAGAATAAATAGCCTTGTTGGTTGCATCCGGAGACAGCGGCCGCGCCGGGAACATCGATTTCCAATCTCTGCCCGCCTGCGTCTCTTTCTCCAGTGTGCTCTCTCGTCTCTCTCTCTCATACCCTATTTTCGCGCGCGGCCCTCTGCACACCCCACTTGCATGCATTTGCTCGATCGCGCTCACTCTGATTTTCCTATTTCGACGTTTGTTCTTTGTTTTGATTACGAGTTATGTGTACATGTGAATTGCAGCCCGTTCTCTCGCTTCGTACTCAGCGACGAGAGCGCGAGCCGGATTTGGGCCTGAACCATCAACATGCAAGCAATGAACGACCCATGGACGGTGAGTCAGTCGGTGGCGTTATGTCATTTTTGATTGCAACCAATAGTTGACAAATACGAATCTTCTATATTAAACATTGTCGTTCGTGATCTCGCCTCGAATCCGACGTGCTGTCGTCGGTCGTTGCAATGACAGCACTTCAACTTAACCGTTTATCCACAATCAGTGTGCTGTACGTATGACATGCGAGTGTTGCAGATCTCGCCGGCGGAGCACCAGCAGAACCTGGCCGGCTTCCAGCAGATGGCGCCTTCTGGGCGGATGGTCGGCGAGACGGCGCGGGCCGTGCTCGGCAAAAGCGGCCTTCCCCCGCAGATACTAGCACAGGTGCGCTTCCTGATAGGTTTCGTTATTTATGCCCTCACCTATACGATGCCCCTCTATTTCCCATAACGTGTAATGTACACACCACGCAATAACCTAAATCACGATTCGTATCGAGATGTCATTGTGAAACGCATCAACTTTTCAATATTTCACAGTTTCACTTTTGTCGTTAACAGAATCCACGTATACATCATCTTTATCAGATCTGGCAGCTCTCCGACATTGACCGCGACGGCGCGCTCGACGCCAGGGAGTACAGGTGAGGCTATTCATGACGTTCATGTTTCACCTGTCACCTCATCGCCTCATACGCTCACCACAACTCGTTCTCGATCACCTCGGTTTTCTGTTGTGGGGAATGTAATGTGGGTCGTTGCAGTATCGCGATGAAGCTGTGTCGCAACCGCCTGGCCGGCCTGCCCCTGCCGCCTTCCCTTCCCCCATCCATGTGCGGCACAATGGCCGGCATGGGACACATGAACATGACCGGCGGCATGGTGCGTGGGGGAGTGTGATGGGCCGAAACAGGGATGCTGTTTCTCTTCTCATTTATTTTCAACTATTCCCTCTGCTTTGTCAATTCCTTATTGTTTATTGAGTAATAGAAGAATTGATGAGGTATGTGCGAGCGAGTATGACTCTCTTTTCACAGGTGCCACCGCCGCAGATGTCCATGTCGATGCAGCACACGCCCTCGCAGCAGTACGGAATGGGCATGCCCATACAGCAAAAGATGGTGCGTTAGAGTGAGCGTTTTTGCACTTGCATGGTTTTGTTTCGTCTGGTTGCGGTCTGATTACGTAATAATACTTTTTTTTGTTTTCATAAGACATCAGTTGGGTCATGTTCACTGTCTTGGATGAGTGAATGCGTGGATTGTGGATTGCTGATATTCGCCGCGTTTCAGTCCACCTCTTCGATGGGCGGTATGGGCTCGCCGCCGATGATGCAGGCGCCCCCGCCGCCCATGGCTGCGTTCAACACCGCGCCCGCCGGAATGGGTGAGTACTCTCTCTCTCTCTCTCTCTCTCTCTCTCTCGACCGTCTCTCTCTAGGCCTCCCTCCCCTTCCTGCGATGCCGCCTCCCGCCGGCATGCCCAACCCGGCAACAACAGGTGTGTCTGGCAAAACGATGTATCTAAAGGCGGTCTTTGGATGGACTTGGAATGAATCCGTCCACATCTCCACTGCATTCGATCTCAACCGCCTCTTGCAGGCCGGCAGCTCGGCAACTGGGCGGTGCCGCAGCAGGCCAAGCTCAAGTACATGCAGCAGTTCAACCAGCACGACAAGGTGGCTGGGGTTGCGCGTTGCATACAAGTGTGATGAGAATACATCGGGAATCGGCATGTTTGCATATGAAATCAATCATATCTTATATCTATTAATTTTCAAATATTCATTCATAATCGAAAATAAAATAACTAATAAATTAATCACTAATAAGGGAAAAAACAGAAAAGAGACCAAAATTGAGTTGTTGATAAAATGTATCATCAGCATCATCACGCGACTAAATACTTCTCGAAAAAATCAAATGTTTATTTCGAGTCGCAACTTTGTGAGATTTGTTTTTTTTTTAATTCAAATCACTATTCAGAGCTTCTTAGTGCACAGACACTCACGCGCTTGTTGCAGAACCGCGAGGGCTTTCTCTCGGGCGCGGCCGCTCGCTCCATTCTCGGACACTCTGGCCTGCCCACGCCCGCCTTGGCGCTGATCTGGCAGCTTTCCGATGTCAACAAGGTCGGTCTCTTTTTCACTCTCTTCTCTTCTCTTCTTCTGCCCTCCACAATCCCCTCTCTTGCAGGACGGTCGTCTGAGCAGTGACGAGTTCGCGCTCGCCATGCACTTTATCGAGATGCACAAGGTGGTTACTGGTTTGTGTTGACGATTGGAATGTTCGTTGCAGCAAGGCTACGCGTTGCCGTCGGAGCTGCCGCCGGAGCTCGGGGGCCGCGACGGCGCCGCCACCCCACAGCACGTCGAGCCCATCGGACAGGCGCCCGCGCAGAAGACGCCCACGCCAGTGTCAGTATGGGATATGTAGGATCGGCACGGTAATGAGTGATACGAATACGGGTGGACGACCTCACATGGGTAGTGTTTCACCACACACTCGCTGATCCGAATGAAACTTGTACCGTACGTACTCTAGCATACACCATGTCGAAACCAAGTTTCACTTTTTTCTAACGACCATACGTTTTTGAGTTATTACGTTTCAAAGTTTTGAACGCTTAAGCGTGTGAGCTGTTTTGCGTGTCGTCTCTCATTTCGCTCTGGCTCGAAACGAGCCGATGTGGTCTAGTTGCGAGAGCGTGCGCCTCCCAATCCGGAAACGCTAGTTCTATTCCAGTCGCTGCCAAATCTTTTGCCAGTCATTGCCGGACTTGTACTTTTGTGCGGCACATGACAGAGTTCAATGGCAAGAAATACATTTAAAAAAATTGTTAAATCATCAATGAAAATACTTTCTGAAGATTAGTCTATATTAAAAAAATTCCACAGATTGTCCGACTTTGAATGAAAACATAACATGCAGTTTCGAAAATGACAAAAGATTTGGCAGCGACTGGGATAGAACCAGCGCTCGGGAGGATCGGGAGGCGGATTGGGAGACGGTCCCTCTCGCCACTAGACCACATCGGCTCGTTTCGAGCCAGAGCGAAATGAGAGACGACACTCACTCACTCACTCACTCCTCGGCTTGACGTTGTCTGGACGCTGACGTCCTTAGCCGGCTAAATCGCTGAAACCAGTGACGACCACTTGCTGCGGTCGTGCGCGATGCCCTCCAGGTAGCCCGCACGGCTATGCTGCCACGCGGCTCGGAACTCCTCGTCTCTCGCGCTGATGTGCAGTTGGACTTTGATGACCTTCTCGATGTCGGCGTGCACCATCTTCGTCCACGTCACGCGGCCGCTCTTCTTCTTCCAGTGAGGCTGCGGGGTTGCTTTTGCGGCCTGCTTCACAATGCGGTCGTCTCCTCTCCGCAGCACGTGTCCCAGCAGACGAGCACGCTCGGTCGCCACCTGACGCGAAGGTCTTGGCAGCTTACAGGGGCGACGTTGTAGACGCGAGTATATCTCGTCGACTGTCTTGTAGAGAGTGCTGGTGGCGCGGCGCGGGTCCGGGTAGAAGAATCCAAGCATTCGGCGGAAGAACTTCCTTTCCGCGACGTCGAGCTTCGATGCGAGAGTGTTGTTGAGTGCCCACGTTTCCGCTCCGTAGAGGAGGGCGGGGCGGACGGCGGTGAGGTAGACGCGCAGCTTGATGTGACTAGCCACGTCTGCCCTCCACAGCACCTTGTCCAGCGAGTTGAACGCTGAGCAGGCCTGTGCGATCCTCGCCTTCACGTCCTTCTCCGAATCGTCCTTGTCGCTCACCCACGACCCGAGGTAGCGGAACTCGTGCACCTGCTTGATCTCCTCTCCGTTCACCTCGAAAGACTGCTCGATCGGCTGCTTCTTCTCGTCCTCGTGCGGGATGCTCATCGACTCGCACTTGTCCGGTCTGAGCGTCAGTCCGTACGCGGCGGCGTATCGGCTCAACAGGTCCACCGACTGCTGCAGGCGAGCGGATCCACTCCAATCAGCGCGATGTCGTCGGCGTAGTCGAGGTTGGTGACTAGCCTCGCGAACGGGTACAGCTCGATTCCTCCTCCACATTCCTCCACCACACGGCGCATGACATCATCGATGACGTAGTTGAACAGGAGCGGGCCGCAGACAGATCCTTGGCGCACTCCAGTCCTGACGTCGAACTGCGTAGTCGGTCCACATGGGGTGCGGACCGACGCAGTCGTCCGGGTATACAGGTCACGGAAGAGGTCGACGAGTGGCTGCGGCATCCCATCTGCGCGCACGGCATCGAAGAGGCGGTCTCTGTCAGGGCTGTCGAATGCGGCTCTGAAGTCGACGAAGATGACGTGTGTCGGCTGCCGGTGAAGGACGCGCATCTCGATGATCCGCTTGAGCGCGAAGATAGCGTCAGTGGTCGATCGGCAGGGGCGGAAACCATGTTGTTCGTCTCGCGCCGTCTTCTCCCTGTGCGCCACGATCCTCTGCAGCAGCAGCCGCTCGACCACTTTGTAGCACACGCGGATCAGAGAAATTCCGCGGTAGTTGGAGGGGTCCGTCTGGCTGCCCTTCTCGAAGAGAGGGATGATGGTGGCGTTCCTCCATGAGTCCGGTATCTCCTTCCTCTCCCAGATTCCGGTAATCAGCGCGTGTAGTTCTTCAACAGCGGATCGGGGCAGCGCCTTCAGCATCTCCGGGGTGATGTCGTCGTCGCCGGCGGCCTTCCCACTCTTCAACTTCTTCAGACAGTTAAGCAGCTCCTCCATGCTCGGCGGGTCCGTCCGGCAGTTGTAGTCCGGTCGCGGTGTGTGTTGCAGGGCGGGGGCAGACGGGCACGGCTGGTTGAGTAGGCGGTCGAAGTGATCAGCCCACACCGCACACGCCGCCTCTCCCGTGACGAGTGACGCGCCATCGGAGATGACGGGCGTCGTCCTGCTCCACTTCCCGCTGTACTGCTTGAGCAGTCCGAATGCCGCCCGAGCGTCTTTCCTCTCCCACGCCTCTTCGAATTGGTTACTCCTCTCCATCCACTCCAGCTCCCACTCCTCCCGCTTGATCTCGTGCATCTTCCTCTTCAGCTGTCTGTACTCCTTCATCCGGTTGTTCTTCTTCGCTAGCAGCATCGAAGAGTAGCTGAACGACACTGCGGGGGACGCATTGTCAAACTTCTTCTGCTTTCTCCTCGCGGGGATGGCTGCCTTGCCTGCCTTCTGCACCGCTGCCGTCCACGAGTCGGCGTCGTGCTCACTCCGCCTTCTCCTCTTCTCCATCTCCTCCTCCACCTTTTTTTCGTACTCCTCCCGCACCTCTGCCTTGGTGACGAGCAGGCGCGAGTCCAGCTGCGGCGGTCTTGGCGGGTGGTATGGCCGGCGCCTCCTTCCAGCTCCCCTCGAGACAAGGACCACGGGGAAGTGGTCCGAGTCGTACTTGATGTCGGGGATGCTCTTGCTGGAGATGACGTCTCCGAGCTGCCTCCTTCTGACAATCACGTAGTCGATCTGATGCGGCCTTCCGGAACAGTTCTGCTTCCAGGTAGCGCGCTGGCGAGGGCGGTTGCGCTTCCATGTGGAGGCTACCACCAGGTCTTCGCTCTCCAGCAGATCGATTAGTCGCTGCCCGTTGTCGCTCGTCTCCTTATTGGCGCGCCTCCACCTGCCCATAGCGGGGCTGGCTCCGGCGGCCACTCGGCTGTTGGTGTCGACTCCGAGGACGATGTCAGCTCTCCCTGCTGCGCGGATGGCCAGCGTCAGCGAGTCGTAGAACGCATCCTTAGCTTCCTCGTCCGCATCCTCGATCGGCGCGTGTCCTGACACGATGAGGGTTCTCCGTCCGCGCAGTCAGAGACGACACGCAAAACAGCTCACACGCTTAAGCGTTCAAAACTTTAAAACGTAATAACTCAAAACGTATGGTCGCTCAGAAAAAAGTGAAACTTGGTTTCGACATGGTGTATCCTAGGGTACGTACGGTACAAGACATTCGGATCAGCGAGTGTGTGGTGAAACACTACCCTTCAGTGCTTCGTCCTGCAAACACGCCATCGTGTGAAGGACTGTGGGAGTGAGAGAAACATTGGATCAGGATACAACTGTTTCTGTTTGCTTTTGATTGTGACGCTATGAGACGTGTCGATTTCACGATTTCAGCACCGTTTCAAGTGCTAGTAAGAGGAGAGAACGCAGCAACCCAGCTACAAAAGTGTGCGAGAAATGGACACGAAATTGTTAGGACAATCATTTTTGAAGGGTGTTATTGATTCAAAAAAAATCGCGAGAATGGCGTGTTTGCAGGACGTTTGAGGACAAGCGTCGCGACAATCTCAACCGCGGCCAGGCAGAGCTGGAGAGGAGGCGGCAGGTGTTGGAGGAGGAAGTGCGTCAAGAGGGTCTCTCTCTCTCTCTCTCTCTCTCTCTCTCTCTCTCTCTCTTTCTCTCTCTCGCTCTCTCTCTCTCTCTCTCTCTCTCTCTCGCTCTCTCTTTCTATACTCTATCTTTCTAACGTTATGTGTTTTATCAATGTGCCCCGACTCGAGTCTGGAACGCATAGTGTGCGACCCATGTTCGGCAAGTGCCAGTGCAATGTGTGTATGTATTGTGTTTGTCAGGAGAATCGTCGTCGGGCGGAGGTGGAGCGTAAGGAGCGCGAGGAGATGGAGAAGCGTGAGCGTGAGCGTATGGAGAGGGAGCGACAGAGGGAGCAGCAGAGACAGGCCGAAATGGCCAGACAGGTCGCTTCCTGTTGCTGTGTGAACTTATTCTTCATCTTTTCTGCTGATTATCTTGCATCAATGTTCATGGCTATGCATGTTCATGGCTAGTGTTGGTTATGAGCTGGCCGGATTCCCCTCACCGGCGTGAACGTAGTCAATTTGCTATCTAGGCGGAGATTGCGGCGGCGGAGCAGGCTCGGCGCGAGGAGGCGGAGAAGAAGAGGGAGGAGGAGCGGCAAAGGAAGGCCAAGGAGGCAGAGGACAGACACAGGGTCGAGCTGGAGAAGCAGCGCCTCAAGAACATGCAGGTGGGAGGAGAGATCGGTGGCTCACGGACTCGCGGGTTTCTGGTTGTCTTGTTGGAGAGATAGAAATGCAGGCACGCAGCCAGACAGAGAAAGAGTCAGAGAGGAAGAAAAGCAGATCACGAAAGTTCTGACCATTGATTGTTGATCAAACCTCGACAGCGTCAGAGAGCATGGTAATAGCTCGAGAGAGGGGAGGAGGGGATTGCACACAAGTGCATCTCTCTTGCTCTTGCAGGAAGAGAAGCAGCGCGAGGTGGAGTCGACGGCGCAGCGCCAGCAGCGGGCCAAGACACTCGCCTTTCAGCTGCAGGCGTGCGACGAGAAGAGGCACGACGTCAATCAGGTGGGTGCTGGTTGCATAGTGGCAACCAATGCAAAATTGTTCAAAGACATTCTCGATAGTGTGATGTGAGATGCGACCAGGTGGGTGCTAGTTGAAAAGTGTGAACCACGTTGGTGCAACGATGCTAGCCAGGTTATTGGAAAGTTACTTGATTATTTCATCAAAGCTCGGCGGAGAAGTTACGGTGTGAACCAGGCGAGGCGAGATGACAGTGCATCTGCGTCTGATATAAAAAAAAATTGTAGTATTCACTTCGATTAGGTGAAATTAGATCAAGTCAGGCATTGTTTTTGTTATTAATGACATTGTGGTACGAAGTTTACCTCCTCATGAAACTTCTGATTCTCAGATTGTTGTGAAACATGTGAAAATTGTGAAACACCTTTTGTCACGTATGAACACGTGTGTACTCTGTACTGGATTTTTAGGCTGTCAATATAGGTGAGGTGTACTTGTCAACTGTTCGGATTCTGAATAGATGTGTGAGTGCATTGCATGCAGGATCGCTATTGGTTACAACCCACGCCCATGATCTCTGATCGAATAAAAGCCGGACAGAGAGACTGAAAGTAGAGCCGATTGCTCGGCACTCGGCTCTACTCTCAGACTCTCGCTAGCAGACACAAAATGCAGGATAATATTGTGTCAGCGCGTCAGAGTTTTTCCCCACTGACCCCAGTTGTGCCTAGCACAAACTGTCTGCTCGACGGAGGTTATGAACAAGTGTATAATCTGTTCATCTATGGGATTATTGGGATGAGAAGTGTTGGGATAAAATGAAATCCGTCGGCCACGGAATCTACTGTGTTCTGTATCTACTATTGATTATCTTGACAGTGTGCATGTTTGCAGGAGCTGGCTAAGTCTCGCGGTCGTATCGAGGAGATCACGCGGGACATCGAGGGCATGCGCGGTGCGAGGGACGAGAAGCTCGCCAAGATAGCCGCCCTCAAGGAGAAGAACCAGCAGGTGAGACGGGAATCGGGAAAGGCGTTCTTGTTAGGCTACTTTAAGAGAATAATTCAAGAATTACTTGCCCGGTAAATGGGAGAACGAGAAGGTTGTGTGGGGGGAATCAAAGCGATTTTGGGTTTTTATTGGGATCAACTTCAACAATTCACTAGTTCCTGATTCCCAACTACGAAATGTTGTTAGTAGTTTCGACGGTGTCAGAGCGCCTTTTTTATAATGACAGTGCACACTTCAAGTTCAAGTGTTTATTCGGAATCGTTATAGTTGAATATGACATTCATAATCACAATGATAGGATAGAAAGCATACAGTGGGCCAAGATCTTACAGGCTAACGCCGGGTAAAGACAGTTGGGCAGACGAGGTTAGTGGCGGAAGACAATTCGAATTCTCCGATACTTGATCGATATTATTTCCATAGACCATTAGAGTACCATTATTGTCGTGAAGAGCTCCGGAGACTTCTTTTCTTTGCACGTAGTATCTCCTCGCGCCGGAACTGCTTCCACATGAGCTACTTCCCGCCGGCTCAATGGTTTTCTTAGGAGGGATTCATGCGCCCGATTTTTCGGCGGTGGCGGGGCAAAATAAAGACCCTACCACACGTCGCGGGTAAAAGAAGGAGAATGTTAGCACCAGCACACTATATAACTATTTGGCGCACTGTTTTCTTCCAGATGTCGGTTGTTGGGGATCAGCTGGCACATCAACTACTGCAAATGCAAAGCGCCAACAAGGTGGAAAATCTCTCTCTCTCTCTCTCTCTCTCTCTCTCTCTCTCTTTTCTCTTTTTCTTTTTTTTCACTTTCTGAAATTCTAGGACGCTACCTCTCTCCGTTCTCAGATAGAGGATGCAGAGAATAGGAAGGATGTCGCCACTAAGCGCAACCAAGAGGTATTCCTAATTACTTTATGTAATTTTAACTAAAATGAGTCAAATAATTTTCTTCTTGTTTTGAGACAACAGCCAACTACTTTTACTTGGAGTACTTTTGAAAGATACTATCTGTCCTACTTTTTAAGTTTTGTTTCACAGCATTTTCATTCACACTCTTGATGCGCCCACCGGATAGTTGCACAGTGGAAAATAGCGCGCGCACTGACCGCTCTGCAAGCACGCGACGCGTCAGCTCCACTGCGAATCACCAGCAAGCGCTAGAGCGCGATAATTTCTTCACTGAAATCGCTACGCGCCCTTTTACTTGCAAAGCGGCCTGTGCGCGCGCCGCCGTCTCTGTGGGGCGCGCTGTGCAACTATCCGGGCCGTAGCGCCTCATGATTGCGGCGCGCGTCCGCTATTCTCCTCTCACACACACATAGGGGGCGGAGCCTCCAATACTTTTCTTCTTCTTTTGTAGCCTGCTTGTGGTTTCCTTATCCACAAGTCGAACGTGTGTTTAAAAAATTATAACAACATGAAAAGATGTTGATGTTGAAACATTGAAAGCCAAACACATTGTTTGGTGATAAAAAGTAAACATTGATCAGATATGTTGAGTTTTGCGTACAAATAGCAGGATAGCAGCACTATTTCATGATTGTGCAATGGACCACGCTGACCATGATTTATGTAAAAAAAAAATTCGAAACGTACACACCGCAATGGTTAGGTGCATACAACTTAGGCAAACGACAAACATCATTCACCAAATGATCATTTGGATTCGCCTATAAAAATATCTACACAGTAGTTTCCCTTTTCGGCGTTGCATTCTCTTCCATTTCGTTCGCAGTCTTGGTGGCCTCCCGATGCTCTCTCTCATTCATTTTCAGCAATTCTGGAACCATTCTCAGTAGCCTTTTCTGAATGATGTGGCGGAGTTCCTTGTTGTAGTAGAAAGTGACAATGCTGGAAAAAAATAGTTGTTTAATCGATCATGACAAAATGGAACAATTGCGACTGAGTGAGTTCCCTGTTTCTCTTATCTGCACACGGTAATAAACTTACTCATTAGACGTTTCTTGGAAACTGCAAACCTGTGTATTCATGATCTTTGTCCTGGACCCGTACTACAATTCAGGAAATTCGTTCCGGCATCTACAGTAAGCTAACATTTGTATCCTTTTCTTAGTAGTCTGCGTAATTGCTTAAAGTTGTCATTTGCGGACAATGCGTAAACGAGTGGACCTCTGGGAATTGACAACTACGAAAGACAATACAAAAGAACGCGATGTAACATTCACCCATCGACTGCGGCCAATCCCGTCCACGCTACGGTGGTGAGGACGAACTTGGCGAACCGGGCCTCAACGATGCCCGACAGAATGCGGTAGCAGAAGAGCTCACCGAAGAACAACAGCGCTCGCACGAGCGTCTGAATCGTTCCTACGTGTTTCGAAAGTATCATTGTACCTGCTTCACAAAGTTGATCTCGCGTCGCCTGTCCAATTCGCGCGTGTTGCGTAGCTGATTCTGGTTGCGCTGAAAAGAAAGAGATCGCAAATGGGTGAAAAGGTGCAGGCTCAGATAGATTATACGTTGAAAATTATGTAAGAGGAAGTAAACACATGTTTTATTGTCGAAAAAAAATAGAAAAAAATAACGCGTGCAGCGAGACGTGAAAAGCTCTGCCAAAAAACTGCGACCAGCATAGCATGAACTTTTCGTTTCAGTGTTAGTGAATATGAAAAAAGATACCCACCAGTTTGCTCAACACGTAGACCTTAGTGAACGTGGATGCATCCAAGCCGGCTATTAGTGCGATCAACGACAGGGTTCTGCATAAATCTCTCGCTGTGTTCACACTCTTTTTTCACAAGAAGGTTTTGTGTTTTTGTTTCTTCTCATGAAATGTGTTTACTAGTTATATTTGTTTCTCTATTGTTTTTCTCTCTTTCTTCTCTCATTCTTCTCTCTCTCTCTCTCTCTCTCTCTCTCTCTCTCTGTCTAATGGTGAGCACTGGACTAACTTGTAGATGTGATACTTGAATATCACTTGACATCGTTCTTCCGATGTGAAAACGTAGGAGAAGTAAAGATCGGAGTAGGCCAGATAGCACTCGTCTAGAATAGAAACTCTCTCTCTCTCTCTCTCTCTCTCTCTCTCTCTCTCTCTCTCTCTTTCTTCTTCTTTCTCTTCACTCACAGTAGAAGAAAAAGTATCCTCCTCCTGCAAATGTGACTATCCAGGCTATGAAACACAAGTTCTTAGCTAGTCGTTCCGTGAAGTTCTGTAAGTATGTAGAAAGAGAGAGAGAGAGACAGACAGACAGAGAGACAGACAGACAGAATGAAGAAACAAAGATGACACACTTCATGAGAAGAAACAAAAACACAAAACCTTCTTGTAAAACAATGGTGTGAACACAGCGAGAAATCTATTAATCGATATTATGAACTGCGAATTCAACACAACATCGTAGCAAATTATTGCGATCGATCCAGCATATCCCGAATAGGGAAGAGCTTTCATGAATTCGAATTCGCTATAATATGATGTTAGAACTTTTGAAAAGTGATTTTTCGACTTACAAGATGAGAGTAGGAGAAAAATACAAAACATATCCGACAAGAAAAATTGTGTTTGCGAGAATCTGTACTATTTCATTCTGTCAAAAATATAAGCTTTTGTGTTCACCTGACTGGTCGTAAGTATACCAAACGAATTTTTCAAATTCTTAGAAAATCGGATAAAACTCAATAGAAGGATGTTAATAAGTGAGCCACACATGGACACCTAAAACAAGCTAGTAGAGCGTCACCCGGGTAGATAGGAGAGTAGAATACAAAGAGACAAACTAGTACACTAGTGCATGCATACGTTTACCATAAACACTAGAACTCCAGCAATGTAGTTGTCTTGCATGTTGAACTTGAAAGCTGGTTTAAAAATACGTTTTCGCAACTCCGCTCTCTGACGACCGATATGCTAAATTTACATATAACTGTGTTCATTCGATACGGATTGTTCGTTTATATATATATATATATATATATATATATATATATATATATATATATATATATATATATATATATATATATAACAAAGAGAGATAGAAAGAGAGAAAAAAGAGCGCGTTGAAGTGAGAGCTATCGAAAAGTGAACATGATACACAAAATTTAAGTTTATCAGTGTGGACAATATTTGAATATAACAAGCAAATTAAAGGTGAACAGGACCGAAAGAAAGTAATTTGTGAAATGTCAAACACTGCTATTATCGATTGGGTGACAACGATGATAAGCAGCTCCCTCGGGATATTAGCTGTTCCTATTAGCATTCACTTGAAAATTAATTGTCTCTCACTGTTTCTCTTTTTTTTAAATGTGGTGAAACCTCTGAGTTCATTATTCTGAAGTTGTAGTTTTTGTTGTTCTTTTATTCAATAAACAACGGCAGCCCGAAATCTCCATTTTTCGGAACAACATTTTCTCAGAGACGGAGCGCCGCGTCGTGCCTCTTTCGCGCGCGCTGCGGCTTACAGGCGTAAGGACACTTCGACATTGCTGGCCGCCCATTGGCCAAAACGCCTCATTTACATGTTCTTCACCTGCGCGCCCATCGCGTGCGTGGCGTTCACGTCGCGCTGCCGGCCACTGAGAACTTTTCTCTATTGGGTGTTTCGCGGATAATCAACTGTTTCAACATAGTTTTTTTTCATAACTAACAAATAATCACTGATAAAATGATTATAACTCATTATCTTTCAAAAGTACTCCCAAGTCAAAGTAGTTGGCTTGTACGGTTGTCTCAATTAAGCAAAAGGACCGAAATGATTTCAATTGAGACCTGTGCCAGCAGGTTTCTGGTTTCTGTACCAGTACAAAATGATCGATTTGTATAGTACGCGTGTGTTTACTTTATATCCTAGTCCTAGCAACACATTCCTAAATTTTGTAAAATGAAACATTTTAAAACGTCATAGTAGACGAGATAGAGAGAGAGGGAGAGGGGGAAGAGAGAAGGAGGGAGCGAGAGAAAGAGTAGACAGAACTGTGTAGACGAAAGAGAGCGAGAGAAATAGAGAAAGAGAGAGAGAGAGAGAGAGAGAGAGAGAGAGAGAGAGAGAGAGAGGGGAGTGTAAATGAGTGAACGATAAAAAAAACGTGAGAAAAAAAAAGTAGGAGCGAGACAGAAAGTGAAAGTGATACATAATACTTTAATACATATAGACCTTATGGATGTTTCTCCGCAAAAGTCATTAGAGAGCAATCAGTGATAAAAAATACAAGATGAACTATTCTTCTGATTTTCTTTTCTTGTAAGTAGTGCGGAGGCGCGCGACAGCGTGCCGGAGCTCTGGGCTTTGTCCAACCACGCTAATGTATCCATACATCCCGGCGCTTTCAAAAGCCAATTTCCTGATGATGACTCACGTACCGAAGATTAAATAATCACGTGAAGTCACGC
The DNA here is from genome assembly GCA_963966185.1 of Rhabditoides inermis. Lineage (NCBI taxonomy): Eukaryota > Metazoa > Nematoda > Chromadorea > Rhabditida > Rhabditidae > Rhabditoides > Rhabditoides inermis. The sequence continues at coordinate 1,378,376 of CAWZYM010000272.1, forward strand.
AATAATGTTTTTAAATTACGCTTTTTCAAAGCAGTAAAAAATGTGAGGGACCAAATAAAAATCTCAAGCAACTTTTTCAGCTACTTCTCTATATTCTAATTATATTTTATTTTCGTACGTTTGATAGTACCAACATTTCAGTAATAAAATAACATAAATTTATGCATATATACATAATTATTTGTTACCTGTGTGGTGAGATAGGTAGGTCTGGGAGTTGGGTCGTGATATATATACTTGAGATTTTTCCCTACGTACGGAAAATTCGAGTCACTTCTCACATGTCTCTATGTATGAATGTATCTCATGAAAAGAAAAGAACTCATTTGCGAACTCACTCTGTCCACTACTTATTATAAGCCTAACAGTAGAAGCGTGTAACTTGTTCTGTTTTCAGCTTCGCGAGCAGATCGAGACGACTCGCCAGCGCAAGGCAGCGCAGAAGGAGCTTCTGGAGAAGGTGAGAGGATATTCGGATCGCGGACCAGCCACAAGTGAAAACACTTGTGTACTCGATCATTGACCGGTTGTTTGCGCAGTGTCACGTAGTTTTGCGTCTGTCCTGGTGACCAGGTGACCGGTATTGTCTCATCATAGCGAAACACACTGCTGCAATACCGGGATGAATCACGATTTCACTGGGCTGGCTCATCTAACAATGTGAAGTTTTAGTGTTTTGCAATTTGCATAAAAACGTTGTCTAACGTGTTTCAGAAGCGTAGCGAGATGGAGTCGAGCAAGCCGCGTCTGACCGCGGCAAGGGACGAGTACACACAGGTGAGAAGTGACTTTGGTGTCTTGCGGCTGGATTGTCATTGTCAAGCTCAAGGGTAGTGTACCCTCTGGTTTTGGACACATGAGTTGTTGTTACCGGTTTTTTAGTCAGTATTGTAGTGTCAGATGTTAAAGCCGGGGACCACGATTTTTAGTCAGTGTTTGTTAGTTATAATTTCAAATTTTGAAAGATTCAAAATCAAAAACAATCGATTGAAAAATAAAAATAATAACGTACGACGTTTACTGCAAAAAAGGCTCAGAAAGGTCCACACCCGCAAACTTACGTACACCGACTGCGGTTACATCACCGAACTGACCGGAGTTGCTTACTTGTTTTGCCTCTTACAATCACTCAATTTATTTTGTTGTTTGTTTTGTATGTTTCATTTGCATTCTAAAATCAAATTAAAGTTAATTGATTGATTGAGAATTAACTAAAATAAAAACAAATGCCAAATTTTCGGAAAAAACAAAGTGTTTGAAGCGTTTTCAATGTTTAAAGCATACTTGCATAGGGTTAACGCTATTTTCAAGGCATAGAATATTGACCAAATGTGTTTTTAATATGGTGATTGAACAGAAGAACTACAAAAATTGCAACTTTGAAGTAATGAACTCAGAGGGAACGCTACCTTTAACGCTTTCGAAAATTACCATTATAAATGCGTGAAAATATTTATTTGGTTATATCTTTATTTTTGTTTGACGCCTCGTTTTCAGCTCCTCCGCATTATCGACGAGCTGCAGAGGAACGCGAGAGAGAAGGTGGGTGGAGTGCGCTAGATGTATACCACATTGGTGTCTTGGCTAGTACGTCACTGAACACTAAACAATTTTCTATAAGTTACGTCCATGTGACAACATTGCAGAAAGCTGATGCACGAGTTTTATCGAAAGTGAACAACGCATTTTTCACTATCAAAATGAATCTCAAAGGCGTGTGCTTAGGTGGAGGCGCACATGCGCTCTCAAAAGGCGGCGGCCGGAGCGCCGGCTGCCGAGTCGGCCTCGGCAAACGCGTGGGCCGCGTCGCCCACTGCAGACACCGCCAGCCAACAGGTAGGTGTATGTGTTCGTACACTGGACAAGTTGACTCATCATAGGCACATCGAATGACGATTGTTCTGAGAGAGATGGACAGACGTAACGAGAAATATAGTGCATCCAATGATGTTATGTTGTTTGTTTGCGATTGTGTGTAGGATAGGAAGGTCGCTGCATTGCCGGAAAATCGTGAATCGATGTTTGTTGTGAGAGAAAGAGAGAGAGTTGAAACTGTTATGAATGATTTAGTTTTTAAATATTCGCCGAACATTGGCGATTCACGACAGGATTCGGCCATGTTGAAAACAACGTTACGTTTACGTGAAATGATGTGTACTGTTCTGCTCTTCTCTATAATTTGCTGATTGGTGACGGTCACTCCGGAACATCTAGTTGACTCATGGTTGCAGCAGTCCGCCACCGCTGCGTTTGTCTCGTCTGGCACGGACGCGTTCGGCTCTCCTCGCTTCTCCCCCCAGGCGTCAGTCGATCAGACGACAGTTGCTGTTCCATCGACTGCCAGTGGTGAGTAATAGCGGGCTTATTGGCTTTTGGAAAACACGGCACTGTTTTTGCTCACTTTTTTCAAATTCGGTTCTGAGTACTATAGTGCCACTCGCAGATTGCTGCGCGAGCATGTTGGGTCATAGCTCATAGCGCTATTAATTTACTTGTAGTTTTTTTTGCTAATTTACGTAATTTCCCGATTCCCGCTATGCAAGTAGTGAGATTGAGGTATCATACAACTACGATAACATTTGTAACTTCAATATAGAGAATGAGAATATCACACCGGTAACGACTGTTTCGATTGTCGTGTGTTGCAGGCGGTCCGTCGGCGCAGCTGCCTGCCGCGTCGGGCCTCTCCGGGGGCACGGTCAAGTACCGAGCCATGTACGAGTTCCTCGCCCGAGGAGAGGACGAGCTGTCCTTCCAGCCAGGAGACGTCATCCTCGTGTTCGAGGGACACGCCAGCGAGCCCGGATGGCTGGCCGGACAGATCAGGGATAAGGTGAGGGGGAAGAGAAAAGGAGAGAATTGGAGAAAAAGGAGGAAGTGACTGCGAGAGAGTGAAGCAAAAAAGCTTCAAGTTGAGATTCAGACTAAGGATAAGGCGGTAAGTAAAGACAATTGTTTCATAGCTACCGATAAAATATTTATGTGTTCTAAAGTGCATTATGTGGAATTGGGGCCGGGTTGGCCGAGTGGATAGCGTCGCAGCTTGCTAAGCGTACGGTCGCTGGTTCGATTTCCTTCGCGGGTTCGGCCGAATTCCACTACCTCCCGGTGGGGCGCGTGAACCCACTCTCACCCTGTGAGAGCCCTACCATCGGCGGCGGCAGTCTTTCAAGATCTTCTACCACGCCCTCGCATCCGGAACTGGTCACTTCGCGATGTTCACGCCCATCTACCATGAACAGTCAGGACTCGCGCCGCACTGTTCCAGCCAAGGAGCCCCAATACCCCACTGTAGGATTGTGTGTGCTTCCAGATAACCCATCATGCTGACATTGTATGTACATGTCGGAATCAGGCTGACAAAACAAAACAAAAAAATATGGAATTATTTATCACGTAGCTTTTGTGAGATACAAAAAAGAGAGACAGAGAGTAAGAGACTATACGTACTTATGAGAGTACAACCTTGCAACCGTTTTTGTTCGTTTAGGTCGGCTGGTTCCCGTCGGCTTTTGCTGAACCCATTGCTCCTGTCAACACTAGCATTCAGTCGGTGAGTCGACAGATTTTTATAAGTGTGTCTGTGAACAACTTTCGAGATCATTCGATTAACATGTTTTCCCACGTTGAGTATCGTATGCGCTAATAAAATGTGTTAGCTTGATGAATGTAATTTTCTCTGTACGATTGCATTCTGTATTACATTCGAAATTGAGTTTTTTGTCGACTCGCACCATGGTTGTAGATCTGATTATTGTTCTCAAGGTTTTCCTGCAGTATGTTTCACGGCGACTTCATCTTGATTGTTTGTCGTGTTGTGTACTGTTTCCATCGCGCAAAGAAACTTGGTAGAATTAGAATATAGGCAATTGTAAAGACTCAAGGACAGCTGCGACTGTTCTATCAACGACAATAAAAAAAACCTAACTATTTATTTGATATAACTTGTTCAATTTTTTTTAAAGTTCAATTTTTGTTTGCAGCCGATGCAGTCTGTTCCGTCGAATGTGACTCCGTCTCCCTCACTCGAGAAGATTCTCGAGGAACCCGCCGCGGCCGTCAAGCAACAGGCACACGCACTCATCAGTATGGCACTCTCTCTCTCTCTCTCTCTCTCTCTCTCTCTCTCTTTCTTTCTTTCTCTGTTTCTATCTCTTCACCCTTTCCTTCAGCTTCCGGCTCCTACAGCGATTCGCTGGGTTCTCCTTCTGCGGAGAGCGGCGTGGGCGGGGTTGGAGTGGGCGGAGCTCCGACGGATTCAGTGATTCTCACTGCGATCGCTCAGTTTCCTTGGAAAGCCAAGAACTCCACCGATCTATCGTTCGCCAAGGGAGACGTTATTGAGGTGCGGGCGTGCGGGTTTTTGCAAACACAGTTATATCTAACAAAAGTGTTTTGCGCGACGATCATTTTTGGTTATCAGTTTCTTTGGAGAGTATTTGGATTTTCTTCAGATAATTGTGTCGGTAGATGGGGGTATGAACATTAAAGTGACAGTTAACCAGAAAGATATTTGTGAGAAGAGACAGAGAGAGAGCGCGACAGAGAGAATGTTTCGGTTGCAGGTGCTGGAGCAGCAGGAGATGAAGTGGCGCGGCCGCACCGCCGCTGGCGCTGTCGGATGGTTCCCCAAGAGCTACGTCAAAGCAAAGGTGCGGTGGAGAAGTGCCACTTGCGAGAAGTGTCGCTGTGGTCACACAACTGTTCTCAAATCCACATAGGCGGCTTGCTACACGTTTTGAGTTATTTACGTTTCAATTTTCAGATCTAAACCATCTACTTGTGTTCCTAGACACACAATCAGTTGTCCATGAAACTTGAACATGTGTGTGTTGCAGCAGGACTCTGTGCAGTCTGCCAACAGCAGCACGGCGAGCACTGTGGTGGCCGCGGCGGCGGCGGCGGGTGGGAGTGGAGCAGGCACGCCCACCAAGGCGGCCACGCCTGTCAAGGGTGGGTCGACGGGAATGGTGTGACGCTGGTGGTGAAGTGTATCAACCCAATTCCGACATACAATGTCAGCTTGATGAGAGCAGATAGCACGTACAATCATTGAGTAATGATACGTGAACATTGCGAAGATGTGGTAGGAGATCTTGAGTGTCTGATGACGGGGCATAGAGGGTGGTGAACCCGACTTTGCCGTCAATGTGTGCTTTTTGAGGGGTGACCCCGTCGGCGTCTTCCCTGTCCGGGGTGTCCGCCTCGCAGTCGCAGCACTCGCTCGGAGAGGCGATCATGCCGGCCGGTGAGTGGCACGAGAGCGATTACCGAGAAAAAAATGTTTCAAAGGCATGTGTTTGTTTCAAAAACGGCGACAGTACATGTTGGATAGGAGAGGCATAAAATAGGTGGATGTGAGAGCCGAGGGCTGACTGTTTTCCAATATGTCATTGATTGCAGGCGGCGAGTGGTTCGTGGCGATGTTCGACTTTGAGGCGGTCGAGACGACAGACCTGCCCCTCAAGTGAGTCGAGGAGAGAGAGAGAGAGAGAGAGAGAGAGAGAGAGAGAGAAAGAGAGAGAGAGAGAGAGAACGTGCACAGCACAGTGTGAAGTGTTTTTGTGAGACTAGTGATCCCCTGGTCACCCTCCTACAATAGCAACGCAAAGGTCCACAATGCGGGAATGCAAGTGAACCTGCAATTTCCATTTTGCGCAAAAACCTAAACCAGAAACCTATGACCATATTGGGTTCATTTGAGTTATTTCCTTATTCGCAGGACGGGCGATCGCGTGTATGTGTTGGAGCAGAGCGATCAGTGGTGGAAGGGCCGGATCGGACAGCGAGAGGGCATCTTCCCGGCCAACTATGTGCAGAAGGCACAGGCCGGAGAAGCACCCACGTCACCTGTGGCCGGTGAGAGAGAGAGAGGGGCAGCAGGGGAGAGAGAGAGAGAGAGAGAGAGAGAGAGAGAGAGAGAGAGAGAGTTGCTTGCAGCCGTCGCGTCTCCGGTGATCCTCGAGGTGGTGAAGGCGATCGCTGCGTTTGAGGCATCTGCTGAGAATCAGGTGGGCACTTTCCATAATACGTTTTAAAAAGAAGAAGAAAGACATCTATTTCACAACATCTAACTCGTTTATCTTTGCAAACAAAAGTTTACGAATTCAATTTGTTCTATTTAATTAATTGCAATTTTGGAGGTTTTTTCTTGATATCTGTGAGGTGAACTATGCAAACAAAACGTCGAAGAAGTTTTGCGGACGTTGTTTACGTTTTATGCATAGAAGCGTCTACGAATGAGCCTTTATCGATACACAGAGGGTGTGAAAAAGTAAAGATTAACAATGTTCATTGAAAAAAAATACAGGAGTCCCATGGCATGTGTGGATGTTTTCTTATAGCAGATTCAAACTGTGATTAACGTGATTTGTAATGTAATGTAATGTTTATTATAATTTTAATCGGAAGAGATAGGCATATATGGAAGACATGCTATAGTCAGAAAAGTCCCCACATGCCACTCATCGTGTTTCGTCGTGCAGGAAAAGTTCCATTTCACCAAAAATTGTGCAAAAAAAATGCAATATGTGTGATATCACAACGAAAATGGGTACGGTAGCTTATAGCTGTGAACCATGCCAGGACCAGCTGACGGGAACAGCTGATTTTGTTTTATTTTCGTTTAGTTTTGTGTATGTTGCATTTATATTGTTTTTTAATACCAAATGATTCTGCGTTCGTGACGTGCCGCGTTTCATGAGTGTAGGCTTCGTTGTTTTGTCTAAATTGCAATGAAATTGTCGCAATCTAATTTCGAAAACGAAACACTCTGGCAATGTCGCGCCTCGTATTTTGTATTTACTCGTGATCTTGTGACAGGCAAGTAATAACAGTTTCTTTATGTTTATAGTGATGACACTTCGGTTCGGTCCGTTGCAGTCCCACGGCGTCGCCAAGTTCGCGCGGCAGCCAGTTCAAGTAGGTTTCCAAATTGTTTCGTTGTTTGTTTCGTTTTAATAATGTAAATCCCAATTACTAATGCATGTTATTGAGTTTCTTAACAATGACCTTCTTCCAGGATGCATGTTGGTCGGTGCGCAACGAGTTCGTGTGCGCTATCGACGCCAGTTCGGCCCAACTGGTTGAGCGCGGACAGAAGTTCCGTCCGAGTGGCGACAGCTTTATGATCAGGTAAGGAGACTGTTAATAGAATTATCGAATCGTTAAAAATTTGTATGTATGTTATGTATGTCGGTTGCAGAAGTCGTCCATGCCGAACTCGCCCCTCAGCCAGAGCACCACCGACATGTGCCGCCCCACGCCCCACCCTACCATATGACCATAGAAAGGTATGTGGTCACGTTATGTGTTCATCGTACTCACCAAGTTGCCTATTTACCTCCCCTTTGATATACACTGCACCAACACATCATGCAGTATTACGGTAGCTGCCTATTTTAAAACCTATTCGTTGCAGGTGCTGTCAGATGTACGCGCTTTTCGGCCTGCCAGATGCTCCAGCGACTTGGACACAAGTACCGCGACTTCGATCAACATTGTTTGTCCTTCAACATGTTTGTTGTATATATATATATTCGTTTCAATTGCAATTAATAAACGCTCGTTTTTGCCCGAGGGAGTGTGTATTGTCATGCATTGTAGGTTATGTTATAGTATTTTGAATTCTTTGTTAGGTTTTTCTGAGTGTACTACCAAACTAAAGTATCGATCCAACTGCGTTTGCATTTTCTATATCGCCATCTTCTCACCGATTTCACGTGTGCGCGGTATTCAAGAAATATATATTTGGTGCATTCGCAGAGAGTGCAACCGGCTGCGTAGTGCAGTGGCAACGCAGTTGTCTCTGAATACTGCGTCCACTCATGCTCCCGCGGGTTCGAGTCCCGTGGTGGGAAGAGATTTTGCTCACCGTAAAATGTCATGAGATTTGTAAATGAAAATCCGCAAGCAAGTGGGTGATGACAGTAAGCCCCGCCCATTGCCTGCGAATCATACATTTCGCCGTCGGCGGATTGGCATGTGGGATCCAAGTCGACTATACTTTCAGTTGTCTCTATCGGTGGGCGATGTGATTCGCGTGCGGGAGAAGAGCGACGCCGGATGGTGGGAGGGAGAGACGGACAGGTGAGAGAGGGGGAGGGAGAAGAGAGGGTGACAAGTGAAAGGGGGTGAAGACGGGAAGGTAAGTGGCCCGTGGCAGAGTCTCGTTACGGTCGGCTCACGCTGCCCAGAACAAAAAAGGATGTCGAGTTTCAGTGAGAAAGTGGAGACGACGACTTGTGAGTTGTTGATCGAATAAAATTGATTCGTTCATGATTTCAGAAACGGTTCCGTGGTTGCTGGCTGGTTCCCCGGCAACTACGTCCAGCAAAAGGTGAGTCATATAGGGCCGATCGATTTCCAATAGCGCCGTCACATTACGGACTGACAGACATGCGCGTTGAGTCCCGCCAATTCTCCTTTGCATCCTTTTTGTGTTGCAAATCCGTCCTTTTTGTGTTGCAACTCCGTCCAAAACTCAATTGCAACTCTGTCCTTTTGCAGTTCCGTCCTACTATCTTCCATTCACCCCGCACCCTTGATCATTCGTGAATGCCATGGCGGTCGTATGCGTTTGCGCGCAATTTTCAAGCCACATCGTATTCAAAGCGTTGTTAGGGACCGTGGACCGTTCACCTCGGGTCACACGATCTTATTACAGGGCCTATCGGGTTCCTCCTCTGCTGCGGGCAGCGACGAAGCAACCGCCCTGTTCGACTACACTGCCAGCCAGGCCGATGAGCTCACGTTCAAGGTAATTAGCGAGTGCAACTATGATCGACATGTGATTGAACTTGATTTTTTTTTGTTGTTAAAATACCACCGTTTGCTGAAAACGAAAAAAAAACCCGTAGACAATGCGTGACAGTGGCAGAGTGTTGTTGATTGCAGGCCGGCGAGCGTGTGCACGTGACTATGCAGCAGGACGCGGACTGGTGGACGGGGTACGTGGTGGGAGACGCGAGTAAGACGCTCGGACTCTTCCCCTCCGCGTACGTGGAGCTGATGAGGTAGAGAGGAGAGGCGGCCGGTGTCTGCCCCTTCCCTGGTCTGTCTGAGTACGTTTCCCACGTATTCTTCTGTCTCTGCCCGCAGTGTCTCTGTGTGAGTAGTATCACGCCCACGCTATCCCCCCCCAATCACACTTACGCACATTCCCCCCATGTCACTCTTATTGGTTCCCCTCCGCATAATACTTTGATAGAAATGTTTTAATCGCATGTTGTAGTTTCTTATCTCCGGCTTTCCAACAGAGATTGTATGATTTTCGCAAAATAATTTATTGACTTTCACATAATTTATTTAGAGCCGCTATATACTGGAATAAAGAGTAGTTTTAAAGCACTTTTTTTGTTGAATTCGTTTCAAGCTTACGCGGACCTGTGTTGCTTTTGCTTTAGGTTGTATTCGATTGCAGATTGGTCGGAAGATGGGTGGAGTGAGAGCTCTTTGCAGAGAGACTGCTGGAAATCCGCCGAAACCGGCACGGAGGCGCACGAAAGCTGTGGATTGGGGAAGTACGATAGGGTGGACAAGAGTGGAGAGCGTTCCTAGCTCGTCTAATCCACCAGTGCCCGCTCATAGAACGGTATAGACAGTTTACGAATTACTATTACAAAAGAGTTGACTACGAGAAACGTGTGTTGATTCAGAAACCACTAGTGCCGATTGCAACGCAGCGCACGGTGAGAGCCGATCACATTTTGTCGTGAAACACATTATAATTCAGACGTCCGCATCTTATCGTCCAGTTTCCAATGAACCACCTGTGCCGGCACATCGAACGGTAGACAATGAATGACAGAAAAGACAAGAATAGATTCAGAAGTTGCATCGCGCGGCCATACCGCAAGGGTTCGACATAGTGCCTCTCCCTCTGGAACCAGTTGCGGTTCCTGTAGAGTCAGCAGAGTCAGCAAAGAGAAGAGAACTGTGTGCGAGACTGAACAGAGTGAGTTTCTGATAGAGGAGCGAAATGAGCACGCTGAGCTATAGGAGCTATTGGAGACGGAACAGCGCTACCTTGAAGATCTCATCCTCGTGCGAGAACTGTTCATGGAGGGATTTTTGGTATGAAAGAGAGAGAGAGAGAGAGAGAGAGAGAGAGAGTTAGAATAATTGTTTTTTTTCAGCGCGTCCACCCTTTTGCGGCGGTTGAGAAGGTGTTCCTCAACTGGGATGAGCTGATAGAGCTGTCCGAGAGAATTGCAGATGGCCTGCGCAAGAACCCGCCCGGTGAGGGGGAAGAGAGAGAAAGAGAGAGAGAGAGGAGGGAGAGAAAGGTGAGAGAGAAGAGAGAGAGAGAAGAGAGGAGAGAGAGAGGAGAGAGATAGAGAGGGAGGCGACAGATAGAGAGAGAGGCGACAGATAGAGAGAGAGGAGAGAGAGAGAGAAGAGAGGAGAGAGAGAGGAGAGAGATAGAGAGAGAGGCGACAGATAGAGAGAGAGGCGACAGCTAGAGAGAGAGGAGAGAGAGAGAGAGAGAGAGAGAGAAGAGAAGAGAGAGAGAGAGAGAGGAGAGAGAGAGAGAGAGAGAGAGAGAGAGAGAGAGAGAGAGAGTGAGAGTGCTGATCGTGAACATCCACGACACTCGCAGGCGCTGTCTTTCTGCGCGTCATGCCCTTTCTGCCGTGTTTTGTGTCGTTCTGCACACGCCAGGTCAGCTCGTCTCCCTCGCTGTCTTGTGTGATGTGTCTAATACTCGCTCTCACATTCAGCACTCGGCCCTCGATGCTCTGTCCGCGCTCACTGCCACTCCCGCCGGCCGGGACGTCTACGCAAAAGCGTGCGCCGATCCGAGCAGCAAGGTACGCTATTCGTAGTTCAGTAATTTTTATCATCTAAAAACGACGTGTCACAGAAGTCATTTTCACGTAACAAGAAAGTTCATGAATACTGAAAAACGGCAATCGACTACTTATTTAGGGCATGAGTCTCGGCTACTTTCTGCTCTTGCCAATGGGAAGAATCACGAGGTATTTCACACTTGATCCTCTTTTCAGATCTCGCCATTTGGATTTCAGGTACCCTCTTCTACTGCAGAAAATGCTGGCCGCATCGAATCCAGGCGACAGCGACTATCAGGTCTCGTTTCAGCTTATACTTTCATGTTTATGCAATCTATCTAAGCGACCGCGTGTCAGGACCTCGAGACGGCACTGCAAGCCGTGCGCGACACAGTGTACGAAGTGAACCGGGAGCTGAGCGAGGAGCGCAACATCGCCATGCTCTACTGGAGCCAGCGACACGTGAGGTGAGGTGTTACGCCACACACACCACACTCTCCTCCTACTCCCAGGTGCCCCGGTCTTGTGCCGCCCTTGGAGTTCGCGTCGTCGACAAGACAGCAGGTTCGAGAGAGTGAGAGGAAAAGGAAGGTATATAATAGGATAGAAGTGGCGTGTGTGTCAGGGCGCGCGGCGTTTCCTGCACGGCGCATGGGTGTGGAAGGCGCGTAGCGGGAAGCTGCTGGCTGCACTCCTCTTCAACGACATTCTACTACTCGCACTGCCCGATTCGAGTGTCGCCGATGTGAGTATATTGGTTATTGCTTTTCCTTTATACTTTTCAAGTCTGTATACAAGTAGAGTCATGTTGTGACAACGTCGAAACCACACAGGTAAACGCTGTGAAGATTGACGATGCGTGTCCGTTGCGCTTCCACATCTACAAACAACCGCTGCTCTTGTCGCAGATGGAGGTTAGTCGATACTCGCACACATTGGATTTCCCTAATCGCACATGATGCATGTAGCTAGAGCGGCTTCTCTCAATCCATATGTTCCTTGAAGATTGAAATTTGTCTATAGTACATGTTTCACGTGTACATGTTTTTTACAGATGCTCGACTCTGCTCCGAACTCAGAAGACACTATGGTGCTCAAGCACGGTGCGTGTCTTCATCTTTGCACTGCTAAACATACATCAGAAAACAATCATATCGATCGTTCACGTTCAACTACAGTAATTTTCTGCGTAACAGAAATGCTACGTGGTACGGTATTCAAAGTGTCTTTCGTCTTTTGTCAACTCTTCACAAATCACTTGAAACTGCTGGCGAATGCACACTTGCCATGTTGTGTATCGTTCGGTTGTGGTTGGCAAGGCCGGGGGTTGAGGGGAAGTGCTGGTGTCACTGCGCTGCGCATCCGGAAATGCGAGGAGGCTATGGCGGAGGCAGCTGGAAGAGGCCATCGACAATGCGGCCGTCGAGATCGCACACTTCAACCAGGTACCACCTATCTCCTTCTCTTTGTTTCTCTCACTCTCGAAAAGTGATACAACTGTGGGAAACAACTCAGCATCTGCGAGAGAGAGGCGAGTGCGCGTCATTGATGTTTCGTTGCAGCGCGAAGAGACTCTCTCGCCAGTGTCACCCATTGGGAGACTACTCGTCGAGCTGGTCAACATACAACACATGGACAAGTACGCACACGACGAGGTGAAAACCCTTCTTCCCCCTCCTCTCTTTCTCTATCCCTCTTACCTTGTTCCTGCCACCCATTGGACGGACAGTTCTCGTTTCTGTCCAGGCATCATAGTATAGCATGACACTGCCACTTTCAGTTGTTGGTGCGTGTCTCGGTGGACAGTGTGTGGCAAATATGCGCCGTTCACCTCGCCCGCACGCAACTCGCCCTCTGCACGCAGCTAGCGTTCGAGGACAGCAGCGGCGGCGTGTTCCGACTCGAGGTCAGCCTGTTTCAGCCAGTCGAGACTCGTTGTTGCAGGTGCTGCAGCGCCGCCTGTACCAGCCCGACCAGCGAGTGGGAGGTGAGATTCACTCACAATCACTCACTCACCCACTCATTCAGTCCTCTCCGCCATGCCCCTAGCCGAACTACTCGCTGCCAGTCGGCAACACCGTGGACCCATACTTCGATTCATGCCCATCAGTGAATTGCCCATCATCTCTCTCTCTCTCTCTCTCTCTCTCTCTCTCTCTCTCTCTTTCTCTCTCTCTCTCTCTCTCTCTCTCTCTCTCTCTTTCCCTCTTCCTCTATCGCCTGTCTCTCTACACTCTACTCTCTATGTTTCAGCCCCGAACAAGCCCTCGGATCAAGCTGAAGGCGTTCTGGTCAAGTTCGTTGTGCACATCTTCAAATTCACTTGAAATTCGTCAAATCTCAAAATCAGTAGTTAATGTTCATGTCCGAACAAATAAATATCATTTATACAAAAATTGTGGCGATTTTGACACTAAAACAACAAATATCACACAACAATCATTCTTCAAAAGTAATTTGAAGTAAAAGTGTCTACGCTTGTGGTGGTGCAGTGCAGATCCTTTCTCACCTCTATTCTGAAATGTGTGAAGTGTGTTAAGTGTTAACGAAGTGCACTAAAACGGTATTAGAAGCCAATCACACAAAAGTTGTTAAAAACTTCTAACTCGTAGGAACCAAAACTACTAATTCGTAAGAACTTCAGGAACAGGCGGCAGACTTTCTGGTTGCGACTTGTGTGCCTATGTCATGACAGAGTTACAATTTCAGGTGCATTGCAAGAAAGTGCAATGTGACCCGAGCAGTTTTGTATGCAACAAAACAGTTTGGTGTAAATCGTAAATGCGTTGAAAAAAAGCTTGTACCTAAAAATCCGATCACACTGTGTCAGACGGGAACAAGTGGTGAAACGACATAAACCGACCTGTATCGCGATTCCCTTTTCGCTTTTCGCTTGGCCATCATAGTCTTGTGGTACTGATTGGCGAATTAAACGATGAAAGAAACGGGACTTCTGAAATGACATGCCACTGATGAATCCGCCTGCATTAATTCACATCGGTGGTATTATGCTGAACGCATCTGTGTTATGACGAGGCGAGAGCGAAGGGAGTCGAATAGGCGGTAAGGAGTAAGGCGTGCTTAGTTACAGTACAGTGTAAGTACTATTGTCAGTAAGTAATGATAACAGTAGAGTAGAGTACTATTTCAGTAGTGAAGAATGAATAACGACCTGTTCGGTGTGGATTCTGCGTAGACTTCAACTAGATTTCATCTAAAGTTAACTATGTACGCAACAATTTCAGAAAAAGAGTACAAGCGCTTTTGAATGTGTTAAAATGTTGAACGACCACTGTGATATACATATGTCTATCTATATTTACATGGCAAACACCGCGTCTTTCATCTGCCAGAGACCGACTGATCGCAGACAATACGTTGCACTTTCTTGTACGCTCCAAAGCATTGCTCTCCTCACTCGTCTCTCGTGACCTCTCAAAAATAACTCTTCTTCGTTATCCTATACATACACATACCCATTGTCCCGCGGGAAACCAATTACTGACTTTGTGATAGACACATCGACATCGTACTGTAACTCGTCAGACAAAAAAGTGTGCAACAAAAAAAGTGCAACAACAAACAACTTTGCCAGTAGCGAGGATAGAACCGAACAGTTTCGATATTTCAAACTTGGAACTTTTATAGATTGTTTATATTTTTTTCAAATATAAACCATTGAAGTTGGTCAGTGAAGGGAATTCAACTATGACTATTCAGAAGCGCGATCAAGGCTAACGTGATACAAAAAAAATGTGGCGACTTTTAAAACAATAATTTTTTTTCGAAAACAGTACTGATACTGTTGTAGATTCTCACCTGAATCTTGAACTTTGTTGCATTTAACTATGGGATGTTCATGAAGAACTCCAGAAAAGAGTGGCAGACGTTCTAGTTGCGACCTGTGTAACGGTAAAACTACATAAACAAAACCTCAGTCTTTATCAGGTTTTTTCGAAGTGAACCAAGCAGCAATGTACAAAAAACACGAGAACAAACGAATGATATCTCACAACACTTTCTTCTTGATTGTTGTGTTGCGCACAGTTGATAGAGCGAACGTGAGTAGTCTAGCGGCTAGCCAGACTGATATAAGGAGAAAGAGTGCAATGACAGCGAAACAGTCCAGGCAGTATTCCTCCACTACCGACATCTTCGTCGATGCCAGCTCGAAATGCTCCGAAAGCGTCGGGTAAGCAGCAGCAAACTCCACCTGAACACCTTTTATAGTCTTTGTATATTTTTAATCTTCGTACTGTTCTGTTTTTAAAACGCGAAAATGAAAAACAAAGCTAATAAGTGAAATGAAATCATTCGTATGTGTTCGTACCCATACCCATTCGACGAAGCTCTTTCTGGGTTGCGCTGGCTTGGATGCGAGCATTCCAGCGAGGCGGGCGGCAGACTCGCGGTACCTGAAAAACACACACACAACCGTCAAAGACTTTGAAACTGCTTCAGAAACAGATGTGTTTGAAGGTATTCGTAATTTGTTAGACAGTTTTGAGTTGCGATTTAAAAAAAAAATGAAAGACCAAAGCAGAGCCTGTCTGAAACAAGCTTTTGTAAGCAAATAATTCAGCACACCAACCTATCCGAAACTGGTCACTTCGCGATGTTCACGCCCATCTACTATGAACAGTCAGGACTCGCGCCGCACTGTTTCAGCCAATGAGCCCCAATACCCCACTGTGTGTGTTTTTCCAGATAACACCAACCCATAACTCACTTGTCATTGCCGAGCAGCTCTCGAATAGCCGCAGTCACGGACGCCTCGCTTATAGAGAGCTTGTCGATCTGAAAACCAGTAAGTTTATTCGAAACTTTATTGTTATCGCAACAAGACAGTTTGTTCGGAAAGCATTCCGGAGAGTTTGTTGAACATACCGACCTGCACTGCGATTCCTCTTTTCTTGGCCATCATAGTGTTGTGGTATTGATCTGCGAATATGGGGACGGAGAGGAACGGGACTCCTGAAATGGCATGCACTGATTTAACAGCCTGCACTCTTCCACACTGGTAGACTTTGCTGGACACGCGTCTGTGCTATAACGGATGATTTGGAATAGTAGCAACCAATCAAATACACGTCTTAGACACAAACTACTCACCGGAGTGCGTTCCCTCCAACAGACTGTTCATGCCCATATGGGAGATGAACAGCTTGACCCTCTTGTCTCGCAACAGATCGGTCTGCGGCAGCCACGAAATCGGGAACACGTTACTCGAATTGGAGAAGTCCAGCAAATCGCCTGAACGCATTCTTTCACTCACATTCACCAAGAAGAAGAGCGAGAAACAGTGAGAGTGAGTGAGAGTGGGGAGGGGGAGACGCTCACCTCGGAACGTGTCGTACTTCCAGAGGAAGTTGTACTCGGGAAAGTGAGAGAATGCTTTGAGGAACGCCTGTCGGACAGCCAGAGGGGTGCGTTCGGTCGGCACCTGAGTGATAAATTAGAGAGGGCGCGCAGCGCCCTCTCTTTTGGCTTAGGATAAGGCTCGCGCCAGAATTCTCAAGAAGCGATATCCAAAGGTCATATTATCAACAATGTGAACTCGTCCAAATCATGCTAGTTAGATTCGCACCGTTCCGTAGGCCAGATCACTGGTCGGTGGCATCTTTGTATCTCTTCTGTGAAAGAAGTTATGCGCGATCGCGCGTGCGCACTAGGCGAAAGGCCAGCGTGTTTCGTGTCCGTCGTTCCTTCCTTCCTTCCCGTCACGACTTTTCCCAACTTGCACTTTGCGTGTAGTCCGCCCCGCCGCCGCCAGCGTCTAATGCGCGCCGGGTTTGCATTGTTTTGACCCCGCCATCTATAACCAGGAGGAAGAGCGCAGAAGGCGCGATATCGACTGGTAGTGAGAAAATATGTTGGAAAAACGTTTTGTGAAACGTAACGGCGATCCGTGAATACGTTGTGACGTGTGGTGCATGAGAGAAAGAAGAAAGAAAAGCGCAGACATGAGAGATAATGGCAGATATTGAGAGAGATGGGCAGAGAAAGATGGAGAGAGAATGACAAAGAGAGAGATGGAAAGAAAGAAAAGAGAGAGAGAGAGCGAGAGAGAGAGAGGGCGAGAGAGAGAGAGAGGGAGAGAGAGAGAGAGCAAAGAGTGGAATAACATTGAGTGAGAGCTGAAGGAGAGGAACAGAGAGAGGGAGAGAACAGAAGGAGATAGATAGATAAATTTGATATAATCCAGTTCTTTTGAATAGTCATAGTTCAGCACATATCGGAATTTCTTTGAAATTCAACAAAAGCACATATATTTTCTTTAAAAAGTACTCGGCGTAAAGAGATGAACTTTGTCTTAACCCAATGCAGCAAAAGTACATCTATAAAACGTTTACAAATACTAACACAAACCTGCGCATACTGAAATATTCTGTTGTTGTTGCTAACAAGTAACCACAGCGACATGAACAGAGAAGAAATCAGTTAAAAAATAGGATAGGAGAGGGAAGAGAGAGAGAGAGAAAGAGAGAGAGAAGAGAGAGATGTGCAGGTTTGTGTTTGTATTTGTAAACGTGTTATAGATGTACTTTTGCTGCATTGGGTTAAGACAAAGTTCATCTCTTTACGCCGAGTACTTTTTAAAGAAAATGAATGCTTGTTTTGTGTTTGATTATGCGCTATGCAGTCGTACACTTCGACTAAACTGTTCGAACAAAACGCGTTTCTTTTCTGTCAGTCTTTTGCAAAACGTGTTCACAGCAAAACATAGATTTTCAGCATCATAATTTCGAACATCAGTATGTCTGCATTTGTAAATGTCTCTGCAGCAGATTTTCAGGCGTTCTTGCGATAAATGCGCAGAAAAACACGCACCTGCGTTCCGAAGCTGAAAATGACGTTTCCCTTGCTGGCTCTGTCGAGAAGCTGCTCGAACTCGGATGAAAGTGGCTTCGCCAATCCCAAGCCGATCCCGCCAATGTACTTGATCTGTCATATCCAAAACTCATTAGTGACATTTTTCAATGCTCTTTTTACTCCCCTCCGTGCGAAACAATTTCTTATTAAGAAGACACGCATGCTACCACAACATGTCGACGAGACGGCAGAATTGGAGAAAAAGAGATTTTCAGTGAGATTTTGAGTGGTGCTAACCTTGTTGCTGATGGGTCGGGGCGGGTCGAGCAACTCGTTTCCATTGACGAAGAGAAGCGGGAACTTGGCGTAGAGATCGGGCGGGGAGGGAAACGACGCGCCATACGCGGACCGGAACAGAGCAGACTGGAAAGAGAAAGCGCTCATAGATCACTAGACTAAAGACTACATACAGTTTTAGAACTTTATCGATTGTGAGAAGATTGTTGAAAGCTGTTTCAACTCAAAGGGCAAAGAATGCGTCATAGCATAGCACACGATTGAGCATTGTTTTCTAATTCGGGTTCGGAATGCTAACAATGTGACAGGCTCTCTCTCTCTCTCTCTCTCTCTCTCTCTCTCTCTCTCTCTCTCTTTTTCTCTCCTTCATCCCCCTCTTCCCATGTCTCCATTCCACCCACCGACTTAGCTGCACACGTTGGCATAAGCACTGTATTGAGTCTGATTGTCCCGAGAAGATTGTCGAATCTCTCGAAGAAAGTTGTAGGCGCCTTGTCCTTACCCTCCAGCCAGTCTGAAAACTGACATTATCATTCGTTTTCGAAAACAGAACTTGTTTCCTGAATTCCACTCATCGTCAGATTGATATCGTTTGTTTGATTGCCGTGTCCTGGATACATACTTGTACCTTGTGTTGTGTTCGTAGTTATCACCTGTTGATAACGAATTTCTAGTTTCCGCATTGCACGAGTTGGCTACAATCACTACACAAAACACAAAAAAAGAAGCTACTGCGAACACAAAACGCACTTTCGGGAGTCGCGCGGTCACACAGATAAGACGTGCGGACTGGTATGTAGACGAGAAGATAAGAGAAAGCCCAAGGGCCAAGTGCCCAAAACGCTCACCCACAACGTAGCCGGGCGGAGCGGGAATGCCCATCTGCACCTGGAAAAATGGAGGGTCGAAAAAAGAGAGAGAGAGAGAGAGAGAAAGAGAGAGAGAGAGAGAGAGAGAGAGAGAGGACGTGCGCGCCTGACTGAAGCTCATGAGCGGTGTGGGTAGGAAGAGTGCGGTGGAGGGTATGTGGTGCGCGTGGAATAGTGCCGCTCCGCAGTGTGAGAAGTCGGAGGAAAGACCGGCATCGTAGCGGACGGCGAGCAGCCAAGCGCGCAGCTCCGCAGACGTCACCGCTTCTGCAATATTGAACGATCGTTCTTTCAAAGTTCTTCTCAGCTGTGTTAAAGATTGTATCTGGATGTTGATCTTCGGGATGGGGTCGCTTTTCAATAGCTTTTTGACGAATGGAAACAGTTTACGCAGCAACTTTCAGAGAGAAAAAAGATTGATAAGGTCGACACGAATGAGACTCGCGACTCACCCTTGCAAAGTTCCAGTTCTGTGTCGAAGAAAAAGTCATCTGCGCTGCCAGCCTCATAGGGCTCGAATGGGTTCTCGAGGTGCGAGACGGACATCCAAGGAGACTCGCCCCTGAAACTCTCTCTCTCTCTCTCTCTCTCTCTCTCTCTCTCTCTCTCTCTCGCTCTCTCTCTCTCTCTGTCTACTTCCATTTCCCTCTCTCGCTTTCTCACTCTCACTTTTCCGCTCTCTCACCTGAACTTGTACACGTAGGTCCGGTTAACTCGCTTAGACAGTTTCGTTGTTTTCACGATAGTGTTCAATAACCCGACGAGAACATCCTGAACCGTTTCGATAGATATCATTTGATGCGCGCAACACGCCATTTTACAAACGCAAAGAGACTGCCCCTAATAAACTAAACGAGTATCGCAACAAATCTCGCGCAGGAGGTAAATTTAAAAACACACACACACACACATACAGTTAGAGCAGCGTCTTGCGAGCTGCAAGCAAAGTAGGGGAATCCAATTGCTTTTGCGCAGATTCAACGGTTACTTCAAATACCAATAAAACTCACTACAGTATGTCCTCTGTCAATCAATGTGTCTATCAAGGCATTTGCAAAGCCGAGATGGCTCTTTCCGATCGCAGTGAAATGGACGAGCACATTGAGTGTATAAACGGACGGAATGAGAAGAAGCGGCCAGATTCGCATGGTGATTGAATGAGCGTCAGACCGTAGACACTCTCATAGCCGAGAACAGTGTAGATAGGGTACATGAGATAAGGCATCAACGAACGCGCACTAGTGAGCACGACTGATCAAAAGAGGAGAGGGGAATGCGACAGAGAGGGGGGGGGAATCAGCTACTGTCGATTAGAAGCTGATACGCATGGGGAAGTGATTCTCGAACGCAGATAAGAAAACCTACCACCATAGTTTCGTTTTTGTTCTATCATTGCCACTTTCGCAGTGTTATTTTACTATACTCTCCGTTTTTCGACACTAGTTAGAAAGCAAGTGAAATTTCTTAATTTAACAATTAATTTAACAAAAGCACATATACTTTCTTTTAAAAGTACTTGCGTAAAGAGATTCACTTTGTCTTAACCCAATGCAACAAAAGCACATGCATAAAACATAAAACGTTTACAAATACTAACACAAACCTGCGCATACCGGACTGTTAAAGTAACATTTGAAATACTTATAAGGATACAAAAAATTATACATAACGTCAATATTAGGAGAGAGAGAGAGAGTCGCAGGTTTGTGTTAGTATTTGTAAACGTTTTATGTTTTATGCATGTGCTTTTGTTGCATTGGGTTAAGACAAAGTGAATCTCTTCACGCAAGTACTTTTTAAAAAAA
The DNA here is from genome assembly GCA_963966185.1 of Rhabditoides inermis. Classification (NCBI taxonomy): domain Eukaryota; kingdom Metazoa; phylum Nematoda; class Chromadorea; order Rhabditida; family Rhabditidae; genus Rhabditoides; species Rhabditoides inermis. The sequence continues at coordinate 1,398,950 of CAWZYM010000272.1, forward strand.
ATGTATGTGCTTTTGTTTAGTTTCATTGAAATTTTTACTATACGCTGAAGTATGACTATTCATCTTCACCTCTCACTGTCTCACTATCTCACTGATTTCTCTCCCTTCTCCCGCTATTGTTCTCTCTCTCTCTATCTCTCTCTCTCTCACACTCACTCACTCACTCACTCACTCACTCACTCACTCACTCACTCACTCACTCATCACTCACTCACTCACTCACTCACTCACTCACTCACTCACTCACTCACTCACTCACTCACTCACTCACTCACTCACTCACTCACTCACTCACTCACTCACTCACTCACTCACTCACTCACTCACTCACTCACTCACTCACTCACTCACTCACTCACTCACTCACTCACTCACTCACTCACTCACTCACTCACTCACTCACTCACTCACTCACTCACTCACTCACTCACTCACTCACTCACTCACTCACTCACTCACTCACTCACTCACTCACTCACTCACTCACTCTCTTTTCTCTCCCTACCCCCCCCCCCCCCCCCGCTCTCTCTCGCTTTCTTCTTTCTCTCCTGTTCTTTCTCTCTCTGCTCTCTCTATCTCTCTCTCTCTCTCTCTCTCTCTCTCTCTCTCTCTCTTTAAAGATCACAAGTATTCACGAATTGTCGTTACGTTTCAAAAACGTTTTCACATGTTTTCTACCAATCGGTATCGCGCCTCGTCCTGGTTATAGTGAGCCAGCCAAAATATGCAAACCCGGCGCGAATTAGACGCTGGCGGCGGCAAGGCTGGCTACAGGCTGGGTGGGTGCAAGTTGGGTGCACATTGGAAAAAGTCGGCGGTCTGCGTGACGGGAAGGAAGGAAGGAAGCGCTGGCCTCTCACCTCTTGGGTGCGCGCGATCGCTCATAACTTCTTTCGGAGAAAAGATACAAAGATGCCATCGACCAGTGATATGGCCTACGGAACGGTGCGAATCTAACTAACATGGTTCGGATGAGTTCACATGGTTGCTAACATGACCTTTGGGTATCGCTTATTGAAAATTCTGGCGCGAGCCCTATCCTAAGCCAAAAGAGAGGGCGCTGCGCGCCCTCTCTAATGATTGAAAAAAGTCTACGTCAATCAATCAATCAATTAGAGAGGGCGCGCAGCGCCCTCTCTTTTGGCTTAGGATAGGGCTCGCGCCAGAATTTTCAAGAAGCTATATCCAAAAATCATGTTAGCAGGAATGTGAACTCATCCAATTCATGTTAGTTAGATTCGCACGGTTCCGTAGGCCAGATCACTAATTGATGGCATCTTTGTATCTTTTCTCTGAAAGAAGTTATGAGCGATCTCGCGCACCCATGAGGTGAGAGGCCAGCGTGTGGGTGGGTGGGTGGGTGGAAGTCGTGTCCGGTAACGCTGACTCTCTGCCGAAAGCGTACTCTCTCGGCGTTTTCTGCCCGTGTTCTCCATGTTCTCCAACTCGCACTTTGAGTGTAGTTCGCCCCGCCGCCGCCAGCGTCTAATTCGCGCCGGGTTTGCGTTGTTTTGGGTCCGCCAACTATAACCAGGAGAAAGAGCGCAGTAGGCGCGACTCCGAACGGTAGTGAGAAAATATGTGGGGAAAACGTTTTTTTGAAATGTAACGGCGATCCGAAACGTAACGTGTGATCTGTGGTACATGAGAGTAAGAAGAGAGAGAACAGCCGAGAGTTTGTGTTAGTATTTGTAAACGTTGATAGAAGAGCAGAAAATATAAAGAGTCAGAAAGAGAAGGGCAGAAAGTGAGAGGGTGAGAGAAAGAACAGTGAGAGAGAGAGAGAAGGAACAGTGAAAGAGAGAGAAAGGACGAAGAGAAGGAGAGAACAGAGTGAGTGAGAGATAGTAGTTTTTGATAAAATCCATATGAATAGTCATAATTCAGCACATATTCAAAATTTCTATGAAATTTAACAAAAGGACATATATTTTATTTAAAAAGTACTTGCGTAAACAAATGAACTTTGTCTTGTCCCAATGCAGCAAAAGCACATGCATCATGCATAAAGCGTTTACAAATACTAACACAAACCTGCGCATAACGGACAGTGGACACTAACCGATGAAATATAACAATACAAATGAATAACGCCATACGTTCATATTAGAGAGAGAGAGAAGACAGAGAGAGAGGAGAGAGAGAGAGAGAGAGAGAGAGAGAGAGGAAAGAGAGAGGCGCAGGTTTGTGTTAGTATTTGTAAACGCTTTATGCATGTGCTTTTGCTGCATTGGGACAAGACAAAGTTCATTTGTTTACGCAAGTACTTTTTAAATAAAATCAACCATTTATCCAAAATCGTTATAAATGAATGTGACAACACAATCATAATGATATGAAGCATACAGTCCGGCGGAAGGAAGCAAGGACACGGTAACTCCCCTCCCCCGCGGGCGCGATCGCTCATAACTTCTCTCGAAAAAAAAAAGATACGATGTTGCTCAATTGAGGAGAAATGACCTACGTAGGTGTTCAATTAAGACTAACAACATCCGTTGGTACTAGCTTAGTTCATCGACACAACATTCGCTGCCTCTTAGTAGAAATCTAGCGCGCGCCCTAAACCGAAACGCACTGTGCTTTCTTTTTCTTTTTTTAAATTGACGTTCATGAAAATGTTCACAAAGACGTGCGTTCACTTTTTTTTCTTGACACAGGTACTTGTGAAATGATCACAGGAGATTTCTGTAGTCGCCGGGCAATATACACAGTGAACCATCGGTGGATTTTTATGGGTGGATTTTTATGCAGTTGCACCGTAACACAAAATAAACGCACACGTTCACTTTACCCGCTGTATCTAATATACATATGACAAACAACACTTCCTAAAAAAAACTCGATCATGCGTGGGCCACAAGTAGACTAATAGCAATACGTAGAATTCAATGATAGTATTCGCTGTTGTTGGTTCGGAGCAAACGATTTCTAGAAAACTATAATATACACAAGTTTTGAAATTTTCTTTGTCATGATTTTTTCAGACATGGTTTTCATGAAAAATTGTCTCTGAGAAAATTGCTTCCGAATGTTAAAGACACGGTGGCGCTTAGTTTTTGACTTTGTTTCATTGCTTGATCCATATAAACACGAAACAATCAAAGAAAACGCGAAAGAACGGCGTTTCCGCGTTACCTACACGCTTAGAGTTTTTTTCAGGGAGATAGTTGGGGGCATTGTACATTTGACTACAGAAATGAAGATACTCATTTTCCGTGCGGGACCACGCACCGGGCAAACAGTGACAATGATCTCGTACCCCTCCAATTGCGTCCAGAAATGAGCCTGCGCTTTCAAAATTGTAGTCTGCGAGATCATTTTCACCGACTGTCCGGTGTGTGGTCCCGCACGGAAAATGAGTATCTTCATTTCTGTAGTCAAATGCACAGAGACCCCAACTATCTCCCAGAATAAAACTATATTAACATGTGCACGTGTGAAGCTTGGTAAGGCGAATATGAACTTCGCGCCAGAATGCTTAACGGAAAGTTGAGCTATGTGCGCATTTCTTCGGTATGAGTACTACAGCACATGTCGTTATAGTGATGTGGTAACGCTCACGGTTCACGAACCCTGCTATGCCGGTTCGATTCCCGCTACGTGCAATCAGTTTTGCCTAGTTCTCGAGAGTGAATTTCGATTAACCTTGGTAATTCTACCTTTGTGCCTATAAAAACCTTCATGTTCACACAAGTGTGTATATACGTGCAAAAAGCGAAAACATCGAGACAAAGACGTGATTGAACCAGGAAGACGATTGGGAAGTGCGTGGGCAGCGTTCGAAAGTCATCGGCGGTTTCTCACAAGCAAGTACGTTACCTGTGACAAAAAAGCTAGCCGCATACTACACACATGTATTACCGAAAGCCTTCTAGTGCGATAGGCCGTGTTAGATTTTTTTCTTATTTTTTTTAGCATATAAAAGTATTACTTGGCTGATAATGGTTCGTGTTTATATATCTTTGAAATTCACATAACAGAAAGTTGTTTGTTAACGTCTTTGCTAGTTATAAATCATAAGAATCAAGGTTGGCACGACCGAAAAGGAATGAAGTGCATGATTTTTTTTGCCAATAGTGCACTTCTTGATATAATTTCAATGTAACTTAAAGTAAGCTGCGCGTTTGTATAATCACAGTCAATTATGTTTAATCACAGATTTAGCGTAGGAAGTACAGCCTGTTCCATGCTCGGAATGAAGCCGAATCAAGATCGTGATGGAAAGTTTTAGTGAAGTTTTTGAAAAGTACTGAAGTTTTTTTCTTCAATGTTGCGCCCTATTTTCCACATTGTGTGCGCTTCCTCGGTGCTCGGAGAGCAACTGATAGGACCGTGTGAAGTAAAAAAAAATCGAAGTTGGATGTAAGGTCAGGGGTGTGCGGTCAGGGGTTTAAACCCGCGCACTCTGTTTTGTTTTTGCAAGTGTACACTACGTTTTTCAAAGTCATTCTACCATACAATTTTGATTAAAAAAAACTCAAGCATCTTGAGGCTGTACTTCCCACATAAACCAAGTTAACAAGTACTGCGATTCAAATATGTTCTCGGATTTCCGTGAAGTTTCATGATTTTCTATTCGTCACTTCCGGTTTATATCGCTGTTGTTTTGTTTTGATGTTGTTAGGTTCAATTTCAAACTGTTTCACGTATCGTTATTGTATTTATTTCAAATGTTTTGTATCTTTGATGTTGTCGTGACGCGGTTCCACACACCACGCATTACTAATGTTTTTTTGTTGTTGTTAAAAAATGTTTTCGAGTTTGAGAACTTTTTTTTTGGAGTGGTATGTAGCCCTATAGTTTTTTCTTTAGATTTGGGAATTTGGGTCTCATTCACGAAAACCCCCCTTTGGACTAATATTTACTATGGCGTCTGTCTGTCTGTCTGTCCTTCCGGAGAGATATCTTCAAAATATGTTTGTTTTGTTGATTTCTTCTAAAAAGTTTTCACTTATGCTAATATCGCAAAATTCCAAATATCTCGTCAATAGCGATCTTCTGATCATAGTTATCACCTAATCTCTTAACTATGAGGAAAATTTCAAAATGCTTCAAATCGAACAAAACTTGGAGGGTAGGTGAATCGACTTAGAAAAAATCGATAGCCGCGATACCAGCTGCCTGTGACCTTATCTTTATGCCCAAATAGGCGAATGTACCCAAAATGCACTCAAAATTCATGATCTTCGATTTCTATAAAAATTGAATAGAAGATAGATTACGTACAAGAGATTATAGAAACTGGTTTTGTTTTTTTGAAAAGTCGCCAATTATGGCCAATGTGATCGACTTTTCGTACAGGCGAGATAGAGTGTCCACATTGTGAACTTAAGCCTTTAGGGGCATGAAAGCCCTTCTGTCAAAATTTCAGAACGATCGGACTTCGTCTTTATACCATATTAGACCGTTTTTTAGCGTTTGCCAGTCAAGTCAGCGTTTGCCAGTCAAACGGCCCTTTGCGGCCGATTCGGCGCAAATCGGCTAGAACGGCTGCAACGCTCCTTTCTCGGGTCTCCGTTAAGCTACAGAGTTCTAGTTTAGCGGAATCGAACGCTCTACTAGTGATCTATCGAACTGTATAGTTGGTTCCAGTTTAAATCATTCAGAAGGCTTCCTTTTACACCCCTTTTACACAATGACCATCGCGCATTGTCGCCGCTCATTGGCCCTCTCGCTCTCCTCTCGCGTGGATATGCAAATGCGAATCTCGCCGACCGCTCAGAAGGGGTCAAAATCAGGAATGTGAAAGCAGGCTTTCTGAATGATTTTGACTGAAACCAACTATACAGTTCGATAGATCACTAGTAGAGCGTTAGATTCCGCTAAACTAGAACTCTGTAGCTCAACGGAGACCCGAAAAAGGAGCGTTGCAGCCGTTTTAGCCAATTTGCGCCAAATCGGCCGCAAGGGGCGTTTGACTTGCCACCTCTGTACTTCCCACATGAACAAAATTAACAAGTTCTGCGACTCGAATGTGTTCTCGGATTTCCGTGAATTTTCATGAGTTTCTATTCATCACTTCCGGTTTATATCGCTGTTGTCATGTTTTGATGTTGTTGGCTTCAATTTCAAACTGTTTCACGTATCGTATTTGTAGTTATTTATGACGTTTTGTATCTTTGTTGTTGTCGTGACGCGGTTCCGTTCACCACGCATTTCTAACGTTTTTTTGTTGTTAAGAAGGTTTTCGAGTTTTTGAAACTTTTTTTTTTGAAGTGGTATGTATAGTGGGTCCCCCGTTTTCGCGGTCCGCCGAATCGAAAAATGGAATACGAGATGTGACAGTCCCGACTGATAAATTGAGATACCAGACGCGTTTCGCTAGTTCATTTTTCACTTTCTAGACCGGTTAGCGGTGTGAACGAAGATGAAATTGCATACGTAATGTAGGGAAATGAACTGTGCCACCAGCGCAGCAACTACCGTAACCGCGTCATATTTTGAAAAGTGATCGAAATGTGATTGAATTGCGATAGAATGTTCCCAATTTGAGTACCAATAGCCTCAGGCAAAAACGAGTACGTGACGTCTTCGTAGTTTAGATTTATTCGCATTGAAGTAGTGATCGATATCTGATCGATAAACGGAAATAACTCCTTAGCAGATGAATATTTTTCTACAATTTTTGAATGGTAGCTTCTTAAACCCGTTTACTGGAACTCTACGTACGAAAACTTGGAAAATTTAGTCTGGTTTTCATAATAATTAACAAAATATGAAATTGGGTAAAATCAAAATCCATATTAAACCGTTTTCTAGTGAAAAAACTTAACATGTATAATCATGGATTTTTCCTTCCATTAGAGTACTCTGATTCTGTATCAAATTTGAGCTACCAACTCGCAGTTATCCCCCATTTTGTACACAAATTTTGAAATAACTCGGTTCGTATTGAATAAAATTTCACAAAAATTCATGAGCGCATACTTGATAGGCATACAAACAAACCTACGTAGCAAAATTCGAAGATTTTTCATTCATGGTCAAAATAGTCGACAAAACCGGCAATCGCCCCTGGGAATAGAGATCATTTCCATAATCGACCGATTGTCTGGTTTGTGTATGCGTCATTTCTCGTAATTTGCGGACCGCGAAAACGGGGGACCCACTATAGCTTGTTAGATTTTTTCATACTCAGGTCTCTATCCCGTTCTCTCGTCCTATCTATCATTCGCCGAGCCGAATATGTCGAGCAACTCAACGAACTGGAGCTTTATCTACGGAACGTCATCCAGCCTTTTTGTGGTGAGGTTTATGGTTGCTTCCCCGTGATGGTTAACATCCATTTTCCCTGATCTCTTGTAGCAAAGCAAAGAACAACGTCACGCCAGAAGAGAATGACACCAATTGTAGAAACGAGATGTTGGCCGTATCTTAAAAAAAAACTTGACTTCTTTAATCCATCTTAGAAATCTCTCAAGTCCTCAAGTGACTGAAACTTGCTCAAAATCTGAGTATCGATCTGTTTTCGATCTTTTTCGATCACAAAGGCTCTTCATTTTTTTTTTGAGCAGTGAGAAAAGTGAATCTCTACTATCATTTTGAAATTGAACGAACGTTTGTTTATGAAGTACTGGCCAATTATGTGATTTTTGAGTGACCGAGTTCGACACTCAATACACACGCTGAAGGGCTAATTTGCAGTATTTGTATATTCTGCACTGCATATTTTTGTTTGCGAAATTTCAACCGAAGAGAACGCAATCACATGTGATCCTATCATAACTCTTTTTCATTCAGTGCGGGTTATTGGGAGTGGTATTCAGCGTGTTTTCCGTTCTGTTAATGCTCAAAAATCCGACGCTGCGGAGTTCTTTCGGTATGGTTTTTTTATTGAATTCCGATCGCATAGTGATACTCAGGTGTTCTGTGCACTTCGCACACAGCTGCAAACTTCGGAGCTTGTCTATTGTTTGCGGTTTGGTGTTTTCCAATAGCTCTATCGTAAGCGAAAACAAAACTCTGAAAAGTACATAATGTAACAACTTTAAGGCAACGCGCCGACATTTCATACTCAACCCTGGGAAAAGTGCTAGGAATGACCATAGTCGGTTTTTGGGATGTCTGTGTATATTCACATCTTTTTATTTCAATGAATAGATTCTCAGGTACTTACGTGAGGTCTTCTGCTTTACCTTTTCAGCCATTTCAGCCATCTGTTTCCCGATAGCAGCTCGCAAATTTCTCACGTTCCGATCGAGTTTTGTGGCAAGTGCAGTTGTGTGGTTGCTGGCTTGCTGTCACATAACACCGTACCTAGTAGATGGTATGTTCAGTGTTTCCACGACTCGTCTACTCGCTTTCAGGTGACAACTGCTACGTCAACTTCGATCCCTCAGAGATGCAGTGGGTGTTTGGTGATACGCCGTGCGGATACGTCATCACTGTGTGAGTACGTTTCTGAATAAAAAAACGATAAAAGAAAGAAAAAAGAACATATAAATATGTGTATATACACGTATCGTATACACGTATCGTAATTATCTCAATAGTAGTATCATATATAAATATATCACACCGTCTCTGTAAGAATCGAACACTTTTCGGGCATGTGGATACTAGGAGCTAAGTCTGCGCACACAAGAATTATCGAAGGTCCTCTACAAGATGTACATACTCGTTTTTCTCAAATATGCAAATTTCGCTCATTAAGGGAACACTACCTCAAAGTGGCCAATTTTGGTCAAAACACTTCAAATAAGTGTTTGTTAGATTCTTTACTGAATTATAGGCAACTTTTTATACAAAACATTTTTGAAAAAAAATAATTTTGAAAAAAGTTATGACCAAAAAAATGAAAAATTTGCATATTTTAGATTTTTTTGAAAATGTTCCGGTCCCGGAAAACAACTACAGTTAGCACTAATCGAAAGCACGTGTGAAGTTTGTTCAGCATGATTTTTATCATAAAAATCGGATGTGACATGTTTTGAGCTACAGGCGTTTGAATGCGTTTATGTCATATTTTGGCAGTTTTGAAGGCGTGTTATGGACATATAGAAGCAAAAAAGTGAAAAAAGGAATACACTATCAGAAACTGCATGTTTCTTTAGTATATACGCTGCCTTATATGGAAGTATATTTAGTGTCATTTTTTCCCATTCGGGTGTAGAAAACGCAGAAATGTTGATATAAACGCATTCAAACGCCTGTAGCTCAAAACATGTCACATCCGATTTTTATGAAAAAAATCATGTTGAACAAGCTTTACACGTGCTTTCGAATGGTGCTATTTATAGTTGTTTCCCGGGACCGAAACATTTTCAAAAAAATCTAAAATATTCAATTTTTTTTAAATTTTTTTGGTCATAACCAAAATTATTTTCCCAAAACATTTATAATAAAAAGTTGCTTATAATTCAGTAAGGAATCTAACAAACATTTATTTGAAGTGTTTTGACCAAAATTTACCGATTTGAGGTAGTGGTCCTTAATGAGCGAAGTTTGCATATTTGAGAAAAACGAGTTTATACATCTTGTAGAGGACCTTTGATAACTCTTGTGTGCGCAGATTTAGCTCCTAGTAACCCCTTCGTCCGATTCTTACAGAGACGGTGTGATATATATATGTTTTTTTTCAGATACGCTGACTTCTACACTACTGTGTTTGCGGTTACATGTATCATAGTCCTTGACGCCTTCACGTTTGTTAAACTGAAAACGACAGCAGTACTATTTTCAAACCAAATATCTGTCCACAAATTTGATTTCAGAACAACTTCGGCAAATCAAAGTCACACACGAAAATGGAGATCCGATTCTTCACTCAGTCATGTCTTCAAGGCGTCATCTTTATCACTGAGATAGTTTCGCACAATATCCTGTGCACGTTCAGCGACTCACCTTGGATAGTGTAAGCACCACATACGAAGGAACAAGTGTTTCGATCATATGTTTAGGTTTCTCACAACAACGTTCGCGTGGGTGTTCTGTCTATTCATGGACGGGTTTGTGTCGTTTCGTTTCGAGCGTTTCGTTAACGAACAGTTTTCAGGTTCTGCTTTGTGTGTTTCCACTACGGCCGCGCAGAGTTCAGAAAACGTGCCACGAATGTGGTCACTATACAGTCAACAAGTGTCGCGAAAACGGAAACGCGTTGTGTACCAAGTGTTTTCAGATAGAACAGCGATTGAAGGATCACAATCACTGCAGATCGGTTGATCGACGATATTCACTACGTTCGTACTGTCTGCAAACTCTACTGTGAAAGCTTTTTTTTAAAGTGAATATGTTTGTTAAATATCTATGTATGTAATAGTAATAATAAACAGTAGTTTTATTCATATGCATTTGTGGTGAAAACACGGGATAGAAGGAAATACAATAAGATGATCGGGCGGCACAGCAGCCCCCGTCGTCGATCCGTATTCCTGCAACCCGGTACAACCGCACTCTCCCCAGAAATCGGAGTTAACATGATCTATGCAGGAAAAGTGCAATCTCATCACCCGAAACGAGATAAAAGTGAGTGAGAGAAACGGTCCATATGTGCCGTTTGCCACCACCTCTGAATAAGAGTTGCCCCAGCTTCATATTTTAGAAATTAGTGGGGTCTTGTATGTTAAGTGAACTCGAAATAGTGCCATTTTTGGTATGGAAATTTATATGATTGCTAAAAATTTTTCTGAATTGTTGTTTATCGAAGATTTTGACAACGTTATGAGGAAGCAAGTTCCAAGTGTTAACAACCGAATGAAGTATGAAGGATTGTTGAATGGTGTTTTCAGCGCTACTATAAAGTTTATACCCATTAGAACGGTTCCTAGATGATCTTGAGTTGGACTCTATGACGTAAAAGGGTTTTGAGACTTGATATATCCATACATATAGCTATGTGCTAGGGTGATGTTGTTTTTAATTCTACGCATGAATTCAATTGTTTATCATTGCGTATTCAGGAAACATATGGGGACAAAATATGTGGCTGTAATAAGTGGTGCAACGTATTTGTGATTAAAATCAAATCAAAGAATAGTAAAACAGATACAAATGCGTATGGAACAATACAACAGACATATGTATATGAAATGAATGTGCTCTGTTGCATATACTGGGGAGCCCGTGCCCGTATCGATCAGGAAGCGCGGATGCGAGATGGTTCAATCATGCATTTTCTAACCTCTTCTTTAAAAGAACCAGTGTCTCTGATAGCTATAATGTTAGATGGTAAGGAATTCCATATTCGAAACTTGCGTTGAATGAATGTCTGCGTTCTAACGGACGGATCAAAAGAGAGTACGATTCGGTGGCAGTGAGAGTGTCTCGATGATGTGGAAATGATATTATAGATGGCAGATGAATCAAAGACGGTGCGACCGTGTACATTTTTATGTATGTAGGCAATATCATTGACTGCTCGTCGTGACTCGAGAGTCTCCAAGCCTAGCAGGCAGAGTCTGGCAGAGTATCCTAGATTGAAAATGCCATTTCTATGGCAGATTCGTCTGGTGAAGTACCGTTGAACGCCCTCAATAAGATTCACTGAGCGCACATCGGAGGGATTCCAGAGCTCAGTACAGTACTCCAGCTTACAGCGGTAATATGTCACAAATGCTTTGCAAAGAACGGCTAAACTGCGGGTACGGTATGCTCGTAGAAAGTCATTGATTCCCCAAAGTGTGCGATCGACAATGCGTTTAATGTAGTCATCGAAAGAGAGGCGAGTAGAGATATACACACCAAGATCTTTAACACACTCTGCCAAGGGAATATGCATAGAGCGGATTTTGTTTGCCCAAGTGAAGAACCTGTGTTTTGCTAGCAGATATGGTGAGACCCCACTCAATCGACCACTCAGAAACACAGTCGACTGCTCGCTGAAACATAGTGCGCGCGGGGAGATCGAGGGGACTGAACGCGTAAGACACTTTTAAATCGTCAGCATACAATGCGCAGCGAACATAGTCAGGCAAACAGTCGACAATGTTGTTAATGAATACATTGAAAAGAAGAGGCCCGAGACAGCTCCCCTGTGGAACACCGCAATTCACAGTGCGTGGGGAGGATAGACACTGACTGACAAGTACACGCATTGTTCTATCGCACAGAAAAGATTTGATCCACGCGAGTGCACTGCCGCGAACACCAAGTGAGTGGAGCTTTTTGAAAATCATGGAATGATTTATGCAATCAAACGCCTTCTTGTAATCTACATAAAGGCAGTCGACTACTTGCCCGTCGGTGAGATCACGCGACCACATGGCATGACACTCGACGAGCTGTGCGCATGTGGATCGGCCCGCGCGGAAACCAAATTGGCGAGAGGTGAGAAGGCAGTGTTTCTCAAAGTGCTCTGTCATCTGCGCCGCGCAAATCCTCTCCAGCAGTTTAGAGAGTGTGGCAGTGAGAGCAATGGGACGGTAGTTGACTACCTCACTCTGGGACCCACCCTTGTGGATGGGTCTCACATACCCTATCCTCCATATAGGAGGAACGACACATGCGGAAAGAGACTGCTGGAAGAGGAGAAAGATTGGAGTGACAACAGAGTCTATAGTGTGCTTCAAGAAAATGTGCGTTATCCCATCTGGTGACGTATTGATTTTTGGCGCGAGTGAGCGTATTGTTTTGGCAATGAGAATGTGGGTAATGTGAAATTGATTGATTGAATGGGAAGAATCAGTGAATTATACTGGTGGATTATACTATGCCGGTTCGATTTCCGCTACGTGCAATCAGTTTTTCTAAGTTCACGATAGTGAATTTTGATAAACCTTGTTAATGGTCATTTGAAGTTGAAGATTTAAAAAGAAAAAAAGTCAACAGGTTTTCAAACTTTTCAGACCTCGTTCCACTCGTTCTTTTCATTTCTTCTTGTTGCATTCACACATGCATTCAGCAAAAGCACCTTTGCATGATCACTCCACTAGTTATGCTCGCCAGCATGTCGAAAAAACGCCATGTTGTAGAGGAAGACGGAGTAGGATCGTATCTGTCGCGGGCTGCGCAACACGATCAGTACAATGTGGAGCAGGTTGAGAGCAGCGTGCCACACACCTGAAGAACAATGAAACTCTGCTGACAAATATGCAACCACAATCTGAACTACAACTTGACCAAGTGATAACTCACGGAGGTAAAACAGTGAATCAGCTTGTTGATGAACTCGATTGCATTCATTGTCGTCTGCGGAGCGAAAACGTTCGAAAAGAACAAGTTTAAAGGTACAGTGGCGCATAATTTTGACCTCCAGGGCGATAGTTGACACATTGAAATGTAAGATATACAAAAATTGAACGATACAAGTCCGTTACCGCGTTACCCAGTCAATTACCCAAGCGTGTTGGGTAATTTATCGTTCAAATGCGGAAAGTGGCGCGAACCGCAAAAAAAGAGGCGCGAAAACAGCGCCATGTGATATTGCGATGCACACATTTGATCGATCGATAGTTCATCCACTTCCTCACGCTTCTGTCACCCTCTCGGGTAACAGAGCGGTCTCTGTGCGCTCCGACCCAAGAAGTGGTGTGGCGTAGTGGATAAGAAAGTGGGCTATTACTCTCGCGCTCGCGAGTTCGATTCCTGTTTGCAACTTTGTCTGAAACATACAAGCGCAATTTCGCGCAAATTTCCAAATTTCTGTTACCCAAGGCATCCGCTAAACGCCCCTGTTCCTTTAACTTCGAATGCTCAGAAATCGTACTATAGTACGTTTTCACTGCATTTGTTTTGGTAATAAGAATACGAAATGCACTAAAGTAACGTTCTAATTTGAACTGGAAAACGTCAACGGAAGTTGAGTACTCTGTATTTACTGACGATGCGAGCGCTCACTGTTACACACCATGATTATGCTCGTTAGCTACACAGTCTACACATCTGCGGCATGTTTGTGTTTCGGAAAAGCGTCCTACAAAAAAAACCTACAAAATTTGACGGCAACGCAATTACTGTGATTTAACAATGTTTGAAACACGACGCTGTGTGAATTATCGTCAGCACGAGAGCCCGGGTTCACACGTGGTAACGTGCAAGAGCAAAACAAATGTGCGAAAAGTAATCGACAGCATTGTGACCGTACCGAGCAACGAAGTTCGAAGACGAAACATACACTTTGCTCAGTTTTTCAAACTGCATAATTAACCTTGTACCCATTTTCGAGAGAGTACACAAAATTAATGCTTACAAACAGTGTCGTTTAGGTCACAGAAACCGATGGTGACCAAACTGATATCAGAGATACCCTAGGAGGTCACTAGTCGAAAACCGTTTTCAAATCCACAGGACCGGCCATACGTTTCGAGATATTTACGTTTCAAATTTGGAGCTTAACCGTGTGAATTGCTTTTGCGGCCTGTCACTCCATTCGCGCGAGCTGTGAAGCAGCGGCGGTGGCCTAGTGGATAGAGCGGCCTGCTGTCAAGCGGCAGGGTATGGGTTCGCTCTCCGTATGAGCTTTTCATTTTGCCGACACTTTCCGGACTTGTACTTTTTGGTGACAATTCGGCAGTTGGTAGAAAACTCCTATCATTTTCTTTTTTCCAATTGAACGGTCATATGTCTTGTTGAGGGCTCATTACAAAATGTTCTGTTTGTCTGTTTGTCTTGACCTAAATTAGCCAAAGCGCATGCAAAAAACGTTTACAAATACTAACACAAACCTACATCTCTCTCTCCTTCTCTCCCTCTCTCTCTCTCTCTCTCTCTCTCTCTCTCTCTCTCTTTCTCTCTCTCTCTCTCTCTTTTTCTCTTCAGAAGTAATAATAAATTAATTTGTTAACGTGTATACTATACAGAAAAACACAGGACAAACACATATGTAAATAGAGTGAATACAGATGGGGTTCGTCTAGGAGGAACGGTTTCACTGTTTGATGTTTCGCAGATAAAATGATGTTGTTGGGGAGTGTGTTCCATAGTGCAAAAACCCTACTGAAAAACGTGCTGCTCTTTAAAGTTGTGTCAAAGCAAGGAATCAGGCGCCACCCATGAGAAACACGAGACCGGGAACGTACAATGTTGAAGAGGCCAGAATACTCTAGACTAGTGCGATTAGTTATAACCTTATGATGAACCTATGAAGCTTGTGCGTAATACGCACAGAAGTTTGTATTTTTTGTGCAAACAAAAACGTTTCATAAACTCGCTTACAGGAATCTCTTTTGTTACGTTTCCTACGCGGAGAGTACTATAGTACTATAAAAAAAGGCAGATGAGTGGCGGCTTCTGAGCGCACAGGCTAAATCTAACTTGCTGGTTCTGTCTATACTATTGTTCAACAACTAAACAAATAGATCGGGAGGTTGAAACCGGAAGTGTGCGACAAAACGGATTGACCAAATAGTTATATTGGCAGACGGGCGCTAGTTTCATATGTGCACTTAAGAGAAAAAAAAACATAGTTTCGTAGTTTTGCTTCGAGTTCAAGAACACTTCTTTTTCTATACCAAGACCGGAGCCAAGATAAAAAAAAATGTTTACCGCTCACTCACACGTTTGCACGATATGATTCAAAACATGTGTTACAACAATTTTTTCTGAAGTTGTTTTAACGATACGCCAGTGAACAGTTTCTGTCTGCAGTGACTAGCGCTCCGGCGCGCTGTCGCGCGCCTCCGCACTAGGTAAACAAAAATAGAAAAATAGAAGAATAGTTCGTCTTGCATGTTTGATAGTTGATTGCTCTCTAATTACTCTTGCGAAGATACATACACGCAAGGGTTGTAGTTGAAGTGTTTAAGTTCTATGTATTTTGTATATGTAGTTGAATTTTTGTCTTTTCTAACTATCTCTCCTACTTCCTTTTCACTTATTTTATGTTTCACAGATGTACACCGCCCCATCTCTTTCTCCTCTACACTGTTCTGCCTACTTTCCATCCTATCTCCCTCCTCCTCCCCCCTCCTCTCTCTCTCTCTCTCTCTCTCTCTCTCTCTCTCTCTCTCTCTCTCTCTCTCTCTCTCTTTCTCTCTCTCTCTCACTCACTTTCCTCAACACAGTTCTACTCTCCCCTATCTCTCCTCTCTCTCTCTCTTCTCCCTCTCCCACTGTCTCGCTTTCTCGCTATCTCTTTCTCTCTTTCTCTTTCTCTCTCAGTATTATATTCTCTAGAAACAGTATTATATTCTCTATTGTCTACTGTCAACTTTCTAGAGACAATACTAATACTATGCTCTTGTTTGTCTACTGCATCTTTTTCTTCTACTGTGACAACAACTTTCTAGAGACATTACTATGTTTTCTTCTGTCTACTTTCACCTCTCGTCACCTCTTCCACTCTCACTCTTACATCTGCAGTAATCACTATCACTGCGACTTTCGAGAGACAGTTATGTCTACTCTCCCTTCTATCTCCTCTTTTCTCTCTCCTATTCTCTCTCTCTCTCTCTCTCTCTCTCTCTCTCTCCTATTCTCTCTCTTGTATACTTTCACGTCCCCGCTGCGGTGACAACAACTTTCTAGAGACAGTACTATGGTACCTTCTGTCTACTCTTCTATTCTCACATCTGCAGTAGTCACTGCGACTTTCGAGATACAGTTATGTAAACACTTTTTTAAACAGAAAGTACTACTCTCTTCTCTACTGTCTTCTCTTTCTACTGTCTATTCTCTCACGTTCTAAAAATATAATTTGACCGCCTGTGCTTGCCAAATGACATGTAAGGTGAACTCGATTCTCCACTCGACACTGTACTGCAACGAAAAACGGAATTTCAGGCTGAATTTGTACAAGAGTACAAGTAATAAACTCAAAACTTAGTTCCAACTGAAAAAAAGAAGCAGTACATAGTTCTATATTACGTCTACACGGACTTCGAGAAAAGAAGCCGGCTGGCGCGCCCTAACACGTTGTGCGCACGTGTGAAGGAGTTTGAAACAGTTTGAGGTTGATTTAATTGTTAGAAAGCACTATCTATTGACGTCTCGAAACATTTTACTTAACTTTCAACCTTCAACTTTTCGTTTTGTCAAAGTTATTCGTTGAAGATAGAAATTTTGTCTTTTTCAACTGACTCAATCCATTATTGTAATATTTAGACATATTTCTATGAAAAAAAGACACAACTGAATGGATATGGGTCAGTGATTGCGAATGCCAACTATTCGATATCGATCGGTTGACCTGGCGGCTGGTAGCGAGCAATCCGGTGGGCGCGACCCCAGCAAGTAACGCGCGCTCAGAAACTGTCTAATACTGTATGAAGACAAAGTCCGATCGATCTGAAACTTTGACAGAAAGGCTTTTTTGCCCATAAAAGCTTAAGTTTACATATTGGACCCTCTATCTCGTCTGTACGAAAAGTCGATCATATTCGCCATATTTGGTGATTTTTCAAAAAAGAAAACTAGTTTCTATAATCTATTCTACGTAATCTTTCTTCTATTTAATTTTTATAGAAATCGAAGATCATGAAATTTGGGTGCATTTTGGGTACATTCGCCTATTTGGGCATGAAGATGAGGTCACAGGCAGCTGGTATCGCGGCTATCGACTTTTTTTAGGTCGATTCACCTACTCTCCAAATTTGGTTCTAATTGAAGTATTTTGAAATTTTTCTTCATAGTTAAGAGATTAGGTGATAACTATGATTAGGAGATCGCTATTGACGAGATATTTGAAATTTCGCGATATTAGTATAAGAGAAAACTTTTCAAAAGAAATCAACAAATAGGACATATTTTGAAGAGAGATATCTTTCCGGAAAGACAGACAGACAGACAGACAGACAGACAGACACCATAGTAAATATTAGTCTCAATGGGGGAAGTGAGTGTGCCCTCGAAATGACACAATCTTTTTTTTTCAAATCAGTTACTGTCTCTTAAAAAAACATTGCCTGTATTGTTTGGCCTGTTCATGCCCATGTGCAAAACAGCCTTACCCGAATGTCATTGAATGGTCACAGTTTCGGTGTACGCTTTTAACTATCATTTATGTGAATCATCAGTAGACGTAGGACCATTCTTTGTTTCATCATACGGCAATATCGTAGGCTCGTTAGACAGACATTTTTCTCTCTCTCAAAAATCTGCCAAATACGGTGTTTTTGTACTCACTCAAGCCCGTGGTTTAATTATGTATTTGTCACTCGGAATAGGACTAAATAATTTATTATGCAAACTCTAGCTTTCTCGAAAAATTTAAACAGATATGATCGGGATCGCGACTAACTATTTGCCATGATCTCTCCGCACTTTATTCTTTCCCCAGAGTTCTTCTTTTTCAAAAAAGTTTATTGCGGAGTATCAGCAGATTCACTTACATGATCAAAAACGGAATCAACATAAACTTTCACGAACGGACACTGTGGTTGTTTTGAACTAAGCGACTGTGATAGCGTTTTGAAGAGTGTTCTTCCTTTCTCCACCTGCCGTCACAGTGACAATTGACGGCTTGCTGGTTGTGGAGGTCTTCTGAGGAATGATCGAACGAATCACTGCCGACCAGTTAAACGCCATCACAATCGGCCTGAAACGGCAAACGATTCTACATGCTATACAATCGGATCCAGACAAAATCGAGACATCATCAGTCATGTTATTGGACTGTGCACAATCATTCGACCGCTCGATTCGCGCACTTGGTTTGGCGGTCAATTTTCAGGAAAATGAGAATCAGTTAAAAAACAGTCTTTCAAGATTTATTACCTGCACATGAGAAGCGTTTATTTTTTTTATTTTTTTTAAATTGTTTTACCTGTTCGCAATTTTGTATCTTCTATATACCACTTCGTTTTACATTTTGTCACACTATATTATTATCTTCTATTTTGCTGTGTCTGTTCGCAATTTGCATCTTCTATTAGACACACACGCGATAAATTGATTATTTCTCTTTTTTTGTCGTAGACCAATTCAGATTTGCAGCCTTTCGGCGATAAACAAAAGTCTACAATGTTTTCTCGGTCTGATTGGACAGATTTCATACGGTTAAACCTGACGTATGTACATAGATGCAAGAGAAAAAAACCCCGTAAAAACGCCTCGCATAAAATACATGTTTGAGGTAGCGCTACGTTGTTTGAATGTAGCCAATAAAAATAGGATTTTTATTGTTAGTTGTCGTTTTGAGCGCATTTTGAAAACAGTAAGTTGATTACATTTTCGGTTTATTTTCCATGTAACTTTGTAGCAAGACCATATACATACATTTCATTTGTAGCACTGTTTTAAACCGCACAATTTTATAATCTTCACAAACACAAGTGCAAGTCAGATGATAGTCACGTGGTTTGATGACGAATCTCATGGAAAATGTTGGATCTTACCACAATAACTGACAACATGTTCAGTTTGTTTCCATACGTTACCTGCGTACGCATTGAGAAATTGATTGAAAAAAGTTTTACAGCTGAAAATTCCGACAAGAAATCAAAATCAGTGATGTGTGAACATTGTTTTTGTTATGTACATGAGTACATTTGTTGTCAGTTGTAATTCACATCATCCGCGATTGACGTTGAAGGTTGAAGGTACAGTGGTACTTTTTTTCACGCAGAGTATTATTATACATCATAATAACCTAACATTTTTTGCATTTTTTTAGCGGAAAAAAACACGATTTTGCGTTATTTTCAAATCTGCAACCAACATCCTGACGCGGGAGTGGCCCGGTCTCACCCCACAACTCGCAAACTTTTGATGCTAGTTTGTAGGCAGTCCTTATAGAGAATCGAAGCCAAAAATCCAGCCGTTGATGACCGGAAGTGACGTATGGCTCGCAAAAGTTTTCAAACCGCGCATGACATATTCTGTTTTCGAACTACGCCACTGACTCCGTGGCCGAGTGGTTATCGAGTTCCCCTATAAACAAAAGATGCTCAGGTTCGAGTCCGTCTGACGATACTTTTTTTGTTGCAAATTTCTTACGTCTATTCGAGTCGTGCAAAAACACACTTTGTACGTCCTGAAATGATTTTCATGTGTCCATAATCGTTATCACAATTTTGAAACTGTAAGTAGATGAATGGCACCGAGGCACCGAGTTGTGGCACCGAGTTCACGATTCCCGTTATTGTGAAAAGTTTTGTTCTTGTTTAAATGAGGAGTTGTGGCAAGTTGTGGCAGAAATGAATCGCCACTGTACCTTTGAAAAACATTTATCACTCAAAAACTCACCCCGCACACGCATTGGATAACACAAGAGTATAAGTAATGCAGATAAACAAATTGACTTCGGTTTCGGGAATGAATCTAAACGAGTTTTGAAATAAGACCGTCGTGAACGAAAAAAAACTTGTAGACAACGTTGAAACAAGCCAAAGAAAGCGCGTACACAAACGATATGGTCACGGTCTGAAATTTAAACTGAAGCTGTCTGCATCACACTTGTAAGAAACATGGATCTCGAAAAATACCTGCATAAACATCATGTTTTCACGACTCTGCTTTTTCGGACTCTCGGCGATTTGACTGGAGATGGAGACGCGAGAGATTGACTAAAAAGAAAACACTCGGGAAATTCGGTGGTTGGAGATTGGAGCGCCTTATGTCACTCCCACCTTATTCCATCTCCTCAATTGGACTAAATTATATGCATCAAGTGCAATCTGGATGAGTGCAAGACAGCTGTTGAAAAGGAAATCGACATAGAATCCCATGATGTGACCACATGTTGTAGGAGAGAAAGCAAATAGAACTGAGGTTGCATCAAAAATGATGTAGCAAGACGCTGAAGTGACAGAGTGACAAGAGAATAATACAGTAAAGAGAATGAAAAAATTGTTGCGTCAAAAAATACTTTTTTTCATTATTTACTCACGGTGCCACGCAAGACAGTTGTATAAAAGTGAGAAAACGACAACTGTCATTTCTATTTGCAGAGTGTTTCGAGTGGTGAATAATGTGCGGTATCTAAAAAGATAATGTTTGGCAAAAGTTTGAAAACTGGTAGCTGACGTACTGTTTTGGTCGATTTATAGCAACAAATCGATTGATAGATAGAAGCAACCCGGAGTAGAGAGCTATACATTGAAACAACAATACGGATTGGCCAGATACATGTTTGAGGAACAAAAATATTTCATTGTCCGGAAGATGGCTAAAAAACTTGCATAACTGTACATTAGAATAAAACTCACAACAAAGTAGCAACACTAGCGTACATTCCGAATGTCAGACAGTTTCCAGTGTTTCCTGCGACATAAAACAGAGAAATGATTCCAAATGGATTCTTCGATTGCTTCGATAAAATAAGAAATGCAATGGCCATCATGTTTAGAAGCAGACCGATGAATGCCGTCTGAAAATTTGAAAAAATTGGAAAAGGGAATGCAACTCACGCAAAACATGGATCCTCCGTAAAAGAAATGACCATTGATCAGTTCCATCATCTTATGAACAAAGGTCTAAAAAAATATAGAAATACGCTAGTCGACAGTCAACAAATAATACGATTGTGTTCTACAGTTACGGTAACACTATTTATATAGATTTTGTATGGGTGTACTGTATTGTACTGGAAAATTCAGAGAACTAGTTTTTGCGCGTTTTTCAAGCAAGTTGCAGGATACAATACAAAGAAGAAATATGCTCACAATGAGCAATCTCGAGACAGCGCAATAAGATTAACATGCGTGTGAACAAATAACACAATTCATTCGTTAAAAAAATCACCTATTCAAAGCGTCACATTGTTTCACAGTTCACACGCAAAATCTTCACACATGACATTGAATAAGCACAATAGAACACAGCATCCTGTTTTTCAAGGAACACACTGAAGTCATTCTTATTCACACGTTCTCGCCGATTCTTGGAATAAGTGCTTACCAGTTGTTGTTTTTCGCGAGTTTTTCATCAAACTCATAGAAATGGTTTGCTTGCGATGAGGGATGAGGGTTATCATAAATAGACATCTCGCACTTTTCTCGTTTCTACATGGTTAGAAAACAAGTTCAACTAAAAAAAAACAAATTCAACTGAACAAATAAATAGCGTGAATGTTATTAGAAACGCTCATTTTTTTTTTGCTTAAAAACGAAAACTATCGAGTGTTTTCAGTTTCGCTTTTTTACATGTCTAACGAAACAAAGTCGAGAAAATCGTTGTCGTAAGTACTTTTTGCTTTAGTTTTGTTTTCTATGTTTGTCTGTTCACAGGAATGAGCACTAGGGACCACAATGAGATTTTCAAATATTTGGATATGGTATAGCATTAAGTTCATTAATGTAGTTCATTTCAAGCTGATTTCAAAAATATATAATGTTCATATGGTTCATCGTTCACATTGCGCTCTAATTCCGCACGGCGCCGCGCCCCAGAGCGCGCGCTCACATAGGGAAAGTGCGACAGAGGGCGGCTAGATCAAAGCACTGATGACGTCATCGATAGTTAAATAATGAACATATTCGTTTATAATAGTACCACTAGGTTTTGTTTGACTGTAATCAATACGTACTCGTTGAATAACGTCTCTTATGTTGGCATTTTTCATTACTCACTTTGAGCGATGGCGGCTTGATCAAAGAAATATGACGTCATCGTATCACTTTTTACCGATTTTAACTACTTTACAGGGTACATGATCCCATAAATAAAATACCGTTAGAATCAGCGCGAAATGGCGAATCGTTCTATGCTAATTAGAGCACGTCATGTGTCCAGTGAGAAAATGTTACATGATTTCGCCGGGCTCTCTGCAACTCACGTTGTGGTTCCTAAATGAGCACTCGTTTTTCAGCTTACCCTGCTTTCAAAATGACTGAACCTGTCTGCGCTTTCGGCGAAAACGCGCTTTTTTGCCTTTTTTTCTCAATCCGCTAAAAACTGAGCGCTGCCAAACTGTGCAAACAAAAAAAAACTATTTTTAAAGTGTCACTGAATAAAGCACGGATTGATAAATTTTGAATTCATGAAGTTGAAGTGGGGAAGTCAGATATGTTATCGCGTCGCAGTCTCGCTCGCCTGTGGCAGGGCACAGCCAGAGAGACGCGACTCCTCTACGCCTCGCCCCCTCCCCTCTCCCACCGGGTTCTCGAAACAAGACTCGAGTGTGAAAACATAGCGGAAATCATGAAAACGAAATGCTGAAACAACATTATAATAAGATGGAGTGAAACATGGGATGTTCAGTGGTGCAGTTCCCATTTCGATCAGACGTCATTGAGCTAGTGAAAAGTGTACGGATCGAAAGATGTCAATTTGAAACAGCCACTTTGCATCGAAATATCTCGATGAATGAAATAAACTTTACTATAATATTTTGTATACAGATCAACAATATATAGACAAGTATAAATCTAGAAGTTTGTTTATCTATACTCAATGTGACTTCAATCACAGCGGCTTCTTTTCAAGCTGAATCGTGTTTCTCACATGGACACCCGGGTGTCAACTTGAATGATGAAAATGAGATTGAAATGTGCAAATCATGCATGCTGAATTTATTGGTGTTATTGGTTTATTTTTAGTTTGATCAGATAACGATATATAATCAATGTCACGCTATGTCACGGCCCGGGCCGTGACGTCACGGCCGAATGGTCAAAGCTTGTGATCGGGACAGTATTGTTTGTGAATGATGCTGGTTCTTCAAAGTTTTTTTTTTCAAGAAGAAACCTGCAATCGTGGTGCGCACTGGTTTGAATTACAAACCATTGTGGTGCGCACTATTTCAAAATCAGGAAACAGTCTGAGAAAACCCAAGACTAGAGTGAGAAAAAAAATCAAAGAATAGAAGTATAGAAAAGGGATCATAAATTTAACATGCTACTTTTCTGAAAAGTCTAAAACTTTCTTCTAGTCCGTTCTAACCCTTACCTGTCCTTTCTATCTTTCTCGGGTTGTTTCTGATCTTCACCGACCTTGTCATCCACTCATAACGAATTCTCAGTGTTTGGTGGTGTGTCTTAAACGCTGAGTGAAAAAAAAACGCTGCAAAAAACCTGTCTCTGACCACTGCATGAACTGGTGTCAGTAGAATTTCGAAGTGTTGGTGAGTAGCTACTGGCATATAATCTGCGCGTTACTCGCGTTTATGTATCTCACAAAGTGCTGTAGTTGTTTTGCGTTTACTTCACGGACAACTATTTTTGTCTGCTTTTATTTGATTTGGAAAAGTTCGTTTACGTCTCACGTGTTTTTGACCGTCCGAATTCTTCATCTCGCGAAACCTTTTTTTCCGAGGGGCGCCGCGCCTCTGCGGCCTGCCGATGGATATTTGTAAGAAGGAAACGCCAGGACACGCTAGCCTTACTGGCTCACTGGCCAAAGCGTCATACTCAAGCTTGAATTCGTCTCGTAAATCGTTCGACATAAAGACAGTTTTTTTAAGCAGTTCAATGCCAATCGCCGAACTTTTTCCTTTAAACGTTGTCGAGCTTCTTCTGTCCGTCTTCTTGAAGTTGCTGAAAATCTACATAAAACACCAGTTTAGATTCATTGTTTTTGAATAGTAAAGTATATGAAATATCAAGTCCCCGCCAATCGGAAATATATGTATGTATATGAAACCGTGAGCTAATTTTTTTACTGATTTGTTTGAATGTTTTTTTTTTCAAAAATTTGGACCAGAAAAATCTTTTTTTTTTGAACACTGATTTTATTTAAAAAAAAAAAAAAAAAAAAAAAAAAACTACTACTGCGTTTTGACCTTCTTCGCCCCGACACTTCTCACGAATTGAACAAACACGTAGTAGACTACAAACACAACAGTTAATAGACAAAAAGCTATGACAGCAAAGCAGTCGAGACAATACTCCTCGACTATTGACAGATTGGACGGGAGACTGAGATGTGCTCCGAGGGACGGGTAAGCGGCCGCATACTCAACCTGAAGGAGAAATGTAAGCTATACCCAGAGAGCTCATGAAACGTTTGTTCGAGTGAGACGAAAAAGGGACGGAATGCAAGTGTCTACAACTACGGTTCAAGCGTGATTACTTCCAAAATATCTGCCCTGCGGTAAACAACAAAAAAAAGGAGAAAATGAGATATGAGATCGTCTCACCCATTCGATAAACTGTCTCTTCGGCTGATCGGGCTTTTCGCGCAGCATTGCTGCCAGTTGCGCCGAGTGCTGGCGGTAGCTGAATAAACCAAGCGAATTAAACATATGTCTTCTTCAAAGAGCCCCCGACACACTTTTGATACGCAAGCGATTCACAACATTTCTCACATCTGGTGTAAAAGTTGCCAGCACAATCAGTGTGAAAGTCGCCACCGCTAGCGCCAAGTGCTCTGGCGACTTTCAGAGTATATATATATATATATATTTATTGTCGTGTTACATAAACAAAGACATTGCAAAAACGGGAAAGAAATTAGAATACGACATTGGTATGTGTGAAAGGGAGGAGACATAACATGAACGATAGATAACATGATATAATACAAAAGGAAAGGAAAAACATGGATGTGCTCAAAAACGACGGATTTTAGACAGTGTCATTAATTCTAGGGAAGATAGGTGTTGTTTAAAAGAGGTGTGGTCACGGATATGTACAACGTCAGAAGGTAAGGCATTCCAGGTACTAAAAGCTCTACTAATAAATGTGCTTATTTGGCCATTGTTATCGAATGAAGGCACAATTCTAAATTCGTTTGAGTTTCTGGATCTTGTTGGAATAATAGTGAAAAGCCCTTGATAATCCAAAATTGTTTTAGAGTGAATGAACTTATGTATATAGGTGATGTCATTCAAAAAACGGCGATATTCGAGTGTTTCAAGATTGAGTAGCTCTAGGCGTTGAGGATAGGAAAGGGTGCGACCGATACGCTGACACACGCGACGAGTGAAATAACGCTGTACATTTTCAATGAGGTTCACAGAAAATACATCCTGCGGATTCCATAGTTCAGTGCAGTATTCCAATTTGCACCTAAAATAAGTTTTGTAGGCAGTTACCAAGATGTTAAGATCCCTGGTTTTATAGGTTCTGAAAAAATCATTTATGGCGAAAAGAGTTTGTTGAATAATGTGGGTGTAGTGATCTCTGAATAAGAGTGATCCGCTCATGAGAACACCCAAATCTTTAGCGATTTCAACAGGGACTAAGGCACACCCTTGTACAAAGTAAGTGTGCTTAGGGTTTTTCTTACCTATGTGTAGAATTTGAGTTTTCTCCGTGGAAATTTGTAGCCCCCAAGAGGATGCCCAATCAATTACGATATTTATAGCTAGTTGGAATATTGACGCAGCAGTTGTATCACAAGGGTCAAACGGGTAGTACACTTTCAAGTCATCTGCATAGAGCGCGCATTTAACATTATCAGGTAAATTATCAGAGATGTTGTCAATGAATACGTTAAAAAGTAGTGGGCCTAAACAGGAACCCTGAGGAACTCCACAGTTAACAGTACTTGGTTTTGATTGCTTGCCACCAACCATAACGGACTGTTTTCTGTCCTTGAGAAACTCTTTAATCCAACCAAGAGTATTTCCGCGGATGCCCATGGAATCTAATTTTTTAAACAGAAGTGAATGGTTTATGGTGTCGAAAGCTTTCTTGAAATCAAAGTATATGCAGTCAACGACTAAACCTGTCGAAACATATTTACACCAATGGCTATGGCATTCAATGAGTTGGGCATTTGTAGATCTATTTTTGCGAAAACCAAATTGTTTAGGGGAAAGAACGTTATTTTTCTCAAAGAAATCTGTTATTTGTTTCACGCACAGGCGTTCAAAAACTTTGGAAATGCTGCAAGTTAGAGATATAGGCCTGTAATTCGAGACGAGTTCACGAGGACCCTTTTGTATAGAGGCTTAAGAGTAGGTAGCGCATACTACATTCTTGCGCAAAAATGTAACTGGTTACTGTATGAAACGTCGCCAGCTGAGTCGCTAGCGTGTTTCGTTGTGAGCGTGGCGACAATTTGCCAGCCAGCGCCTTTTTGCTAGCGACTTTTGAAATGTAGCTCGACTATTTCGAAACCGCCTCGCGGCGGCCTCTTTTCTTCTGTACTGTTTCCCCCCGGTAGCTTGCTTGCAATTGCCAGCACACACACTCTAGTCTCACGGCTGTCTTCTTCTTTCAATCACACAACATCTCTTTGCGGCCGCGCCGCGCTGCGTCTCTCTCACTCATCTCACTCACTATTGAGAGATAGGCAGAGACATATGCGGTGTAGTCGATCTTCCCTCCCCAAATCATCTCACTGCTCTCCCCATTCCCCCCCCCCTCACCTTCCGATCTTGCCAGACAGTCACTACCACCACTCACTGGCAGCTGTGTGAAGGTGTTGTGAGTGAGTGAGAAGCACTCACCGCGTCTCTCTCTCTCAATCACTATTGAGAGATATGCAGATTCATCTGTCAAATCGCATGCGCTACAAAGTATGTCGGTCTCCTAATGACTAATTACATCAACACAAACCGAACCACTTTTTGTAATTCATGACATTGTCAAGAGTCTCTTCTCACCTCTCGTTGTCGAGCACCTTCTTGATCGCTTCCACTATCGTCTGCTCGCTCAGCGCGAGTTTATCCAGTGACACTGCGATGCCTCTTTGTAGCGCGACTATCGTGTTTGCGGGCTGGTCGAGAAACAGCGGAACGCCGACGAACGGAACGCCTAAATCATCAGTTGGACAAATGAAGTGTGGCACTGCTTTTGCTATCGGGGAGAATCACCTTGTCAGTGCGACAAACAGCCAGAGTGATAAAGAGTAGGAGTAAGCATGAAAAAAACAAGAGATTTCTCGAGATTCACCCACCGGCGTGCGTTGCCTCGTTCAAGCTGTTCATACCCATGTGCGAGATAAACAGCTTCACCCGCTTGTCATCTGAACATACAACGGTTACCGGATCAAAACAAGTCACAGTGTGTGGTTTCAAATATCATTTATTCACTGGATTAACGTATGTTTTGTTGGAATTCGTATGTTTTGTTGGAATTCGTACTTGCAATAAGTGCTACTTTAAAGATACAGCCTAGTTTAAACGACTTTTAGTCGTTTATGCACTTCGAAACGGTTGTTTGAAGACGGCTTGAATCAAAGTTCAAAGTGTGCGTGGCGATCAGTAACGAGCAGTATACCGAAACAACAATTTAATTTTTTTTGTGAGTTCGAGGTTTAGTCCAATATTTGCAGAAAGTTGAACTCACGGAGTAGGTCGTTCTGCGGCAGCCATTCGAGAGGGTGGGTGTTGGAGAAGAAAGAGACCGAGTCGTTCTGCTCATATGGTTCTCATTTAGACACAAATGAAAAAGAAGAAGATCGAAAAATAAAAAAAGAAAAGAAATAAAAAGTGACACTGACACACCTCCAACTTGTCGTACTTCCACAGAAATGTGTACTCTGGAAACTGTGCGAATGCAGCCGCGAACATTTTCCGCACTCGGAGAGGGATCTTGGCTGTCGGAACCTGAAACACACATTCTGAACCGTTTGTTTTATGTTAGCGTTAGTTAAAAAAAACAGGCAATCGAAAGTTGTTCAAAAACTAGCACACAAACCCCTTGAAAACAATGAACCGGGAAAAAAGTTGTTCTACATGAAAAAAACTGCGCGTCATGTTTTCTAAATGACTAGATGTTGTGAAAATGTAAAACCTTCACCAAAACCGCTACAAGAGGCGTGAATCTACTCACTAGATTCGAACCGTTTCAATAAAACTTACAACAAACGTCTAACCTGCGTTCCGAACGAGAACAACACGGCGCCGTTGGCTCTCGAGTCCAGAAGGCGATCCAAGTCGGTCGAGAGAGGCTGCGGGGTGCGGTGCCCGATGCCGCCGATAAACTTCACCTGAATAACTGATTTCAGTACAGTTAAACGACAAGTTGTTTGAAACAGACCGACATCTATGTAGAAAATGACGTGACAGTCATTATTTCATTAGTTGTGTAGAACGTTGCATTTTTGTTGTTGTGAAAGTTTGATCATTTGTTTTGACACCTTTCAGAATCGTCATTTGTAAAAACATTCGACACTTTGAAGTAATGTTCACGAAAACAATTTCAATACGAATCTGCAATCGTCTTTGTATAGTTGGCATGTTTTTCTTCAAACTAACTGTCTACTTTTTTACTTTCTCAATTACTCCTACTTCTTAGCCTCTGGATCGTTTTTCTTGTGCAATGAACGCTCGAATGGATTACACGAACACAAACGTCTCATTGCCCTAACCTCTACATATGTACCTTATGCGTGATGGGCCTGGCGAGGTGCATGAGCTCGTTGGAGTTGACAAACACGACGGCCGCCTTGTCGACCAGCTGCCGGGCGGTAGGGAACGAGGCGCCGTATAGTGAGTGAAGCATACAGTCCTGCAAACTCTCCGGAAAATATCAGGATCTGGCCATTACTGCCACGTTGTGTTCTTTTACATGTACCTATTCAATCTGGTGACCGCTCTCTCTCTCCTGCGGTTCTGCTACTGCATTTGAATGACTGTTTCCGTAAAGCATGAATGACTCGAAAAACGTCAGCAACAGCCTACTGAATGTACTGAATTTCACACTCGACGATCAGACTCAACACTGAATACCACACTGATACATACATATCTGTGTGCACAAAATTGAAGACAAACCATCGGAAGACAATCGAAACTCACGGTTTGCTTGTCGTTCTTGGGCACGGATATGAGGTGGAAGGCGAGTGTGTTGAGCAGGTTGTCCATGCGCTCGACGAACGTGGAGGGAACATAAGAACGGCCCAGCACCCAGTCTGTAAATTGCGAGCAGCATGTGTGTATACCGGTGGGGCAGACTCCCTTTAGCGACGCGTGATGTTCTCTTGTCTTTGCGAGCGTTTGGCACACTCTTCAACGGTCTCATGACATTGACGACTACATTTCCGCTAGTTCACTGTTTTAGTCAGCCTTGACCTGTCACAAAGGCGAGACGTGGACTGTACAAGAAACACTTGTGTGAACCTGGAACACACTCCCCAACAACATCATCTTATCTGCGAAACATCAAACAGTGAAATCGTACCTTCTAGATAACCCCCATTTGTTCCCTCCTTCCAAAACTAGATGAGTGCTCAATTAGAGAGGGCGCGCAGCGCCCTCTCTTTTGGCTTAGGATAGGGCTCGCGCCAGAATTTTCAAGAAGCTATATCCAAAAATCATGTTAGCAGGAATGTGAACTTATCCAATTCATGTTAGTTAGATTCGCACGGTTCCGTAGGCCAGATCACTAATTGATGGCATCTTTGTATCTTTTCTCAGAAAGAAGTTATGAGCGATCGCGCGCGCGCAGTATGCGACATGCCAGCGTGTGTGTGGGTCCGTGGTTCCCGTCACGCTGCTGGATGCTCGCTTTCGTTATCGTCTGCCGGGCGGGCGCAGGCAATAAGAGATGTCGTGTCCGGTAACTCTGACTCTCTGCCGAAAGCGTACTCTCTCGCGTTTTCTGCGCGTGTTCTCCAACTAGCACTTTGAGTGTAGTTCGCCTCGCCGCCGCCAGCGTCTAATTCGCGCCGGGTTTGCGTTGTTTTGGGTTCCCGTCACTCTGGCTAGCTCTCTCTCCCGGCAGGCGGGCAGGGCGCGCAGAGAAATCGCGAGAGAGCACGCTGTCGGGTGAGAGCGCAGACATGCACTTACACCACGGCGACCGAAATTCAGAGAAGTGTCGATTAGAATTGTTTCTATACAATACCAAGAAAAATATAGAAAAATATACGCAACATTGTGTGTCACAACATAAAATGTGTCACATAATAGTTCTATGCGTACTAATTAACGACAGAGCTTGGGAATCAGAAAGAGAAGAAATTTCTATGAAATTCAACAAAGGCACATATATTATCTGTTAAAAAATACTTACGTAAAGATATTAAGTTTGTCTTGACCCAATTCAACAAAAGCGCATGCATAAAACGTTTACAAATACTAACACAAACCTGCGCCTCTCTCTCCCTCTCTCCCTCTCTCTCTCTCTCCTCTCTCTCCTCTCTCTCCGTCTTCTCTCTCTCTCTCTCTCTCTCTCTCTCTCTATCTCTCTCTAATATGGACGTATGACGTTATTCATTTGTATTGTTATATTTCATCAGTTAGTGTCCACTGTCCGTTATGCGCAGGTTTGTGTTAGTATTTGTAAACGTTTTATGCATGCGCTTTTGTTGAATTGGGTCAAGACAAACTTAATATCTTTACGTAAGTACTTTTTAACAGATAATTGGGAACCTGTGTTATCTGTTTTATCATATTTTTGGTATTTATTGTTTTACGATTACAATCACATTTGCCGTAATCACTCTATTTGTGACGTCTTTTCTCTTCTATATAGTATACACGGTAATAAATATTATTATTTAAAAAAAAACCTGCACCCACCTACTACGTAGCCACTGGGGCTGGGCAGGCCGAGCTGGTGCGCGTTGTGCATCATGAGAGGAGTGGGGAGGTAGAGGGCAGAGGAGGGGATCGAGTGCTGCAAGGAAGGGACATGCTCTCTCTCTCTCTCTCTCTCTCTCTCTCTCTTTAGCTCACTCACTCACTCACTCACTCACTCTCTTTCTCTCTCTCTCTCACTCACTCTCTCTCTCTCTCAGAATAAACTAAACAGATTTTTGCGGAACAATGTACTTGATGGAACATGGCCGCTCCGCATATCCCGTATCCGGACGAGACACCAATGTTGTACTGTCTCTCGTCGATCCATCGAGAAAGAGCCGAGGAGTTGAGACCTTCTGAAAGTACCCAATCTCGCATGAAGAGGCATGGGCCTATTTCTGACGTATTTTAATGGTTTACGCGTCACGAAACGGAAACTCAAACACAGGTTGAACAAATGTGTTACGTGCGCGCGGTGATCAGAAACGATCAGCAGACCGTTTTTAAAAACGCATATTATCTTTTAAAAGCACTTCCGTAAAAAATGTTGTTTGTGTTAACCTGATTCAAGAAAAAGCGCATGCATATATTATTAATTTTTGAAAAATCAAATCGTAAACACCTGAACATGAAAACTAACACAAACTTGCTCTTTCAAACGAGTTTATAGAGTAGTTACACGTAACATTCAGAATAATACGAGTGTTTTGTTTATTAAGTGTTTTTTGCGGACACGAAATATACATACGGTTTATCAATAAAATAATATGTTAATCGTGATGTTGTTTGACTCAATGTTTCAGGTGTGAAAGTGTCAAAAAAATAAAACATGGAATTATTCAACATTTTTTGTTTTGAAAGAGCAAGTTTGTGTTAGTTTTCATGTTCAGGTGTTTACGATTTGGTTTCTCAAAAATTAATAATTTATGCATGCCCTTTTCTCGAAACAGGTTAACACAAACAACACTTTTTACGAAAGTACTTTTAAAAGACAATATATGTCCTTTTGTTGAACTTCATAGAAATTTTCTCTCTCATCTTCATACATGTTCTTCTCTCATTATTTCATCAAGTTCATTTCGAATCCCTCCTTCCCTCCTTCTCTCTTTCTTTCTTTCTCTCGTTATCTAGTTTTCTCGTTATATCATTATCTCTTTCTCTCGTTATCCTTTTCTCTCGTTCTCTCGTTCTCTCCGTCTCTCCTTCTCTCCTTCTCTGCTTCCCTCCTTCACTCCTTCTCTCTTTCTCTCGATCTCTAGTTCTCTCGTTCTTTCTTTCTCTCTTTCTCTCGTTCTTTCGTTCTCTAGTTCTCTCGTTCTCTGTTTTTTTTGTTCTCTCCGTATCTCCTTCTCTTCTTTTCTCCTTCCCTCCTTCTCTCTTTCTCTCTTTCTCTCGTTCTCTTGTTCTCTCGTTATATCGTTCTCTCTTTCTATCGTTCTCTCTTTCTCTCGTTCTCTCTTTCTCACGTTCTCGTTCTCTCGTTCTCTCTTTCTCTCGTTCTCTCTTTTTCTCCTTCCCGCCTTCTCTCTTTCTCTCTTTCTCTCGTTCTCTAGTTATCTTGTTCTCTCGTTCTCTCGTTCTCTCGATCTCTAGTTATCTTGTTCTCTCGTTCTCTCGTTCTCTCGTTCTCTCGTTCTCTCGTTCTCTTGTTCTCTCGTTCTCTCGTTCCCTCGTTCTCTCCTTCTCTTCTTCTCTCCTTCCCTCCTTCCCTCCTTCCCTCCTTCCCTCCTTCCCTCCTTCCCTCCTTCCCTCCTTCTCCCTTTCTCTCGTTCTCTAGTTCTCTTGTTATATCGTTCTTTCTTTCTCTCGTTCTCTCTTTCTCTCCTTCTCTCATTCTCTCCTTCTCTCGTTCTCTCGGTCTCTCGTTCTCTCTTTCTCTCTCCCCTTATCTATGATTCCTACTGATCGCCGCCACCAAAGTGCATCTGTCTCTCTCCAAACAGCGTGCTCTCTCGCGTGCTCTCGCGCTCGCCCGCCAGCAGAGAGCTAGCTATCAGCTAGCGTGACTGGAAACGACACCCACGCCCTCTCAAAGAGAGAAAGAGAGCGCGCCCTCTCTAATTTTCTAATTCTCGCCACTCTACGCTCTCTCTTCTCTTCGCGTGCTCTCTCGCACTCTCTTGCATGTGCCGACGGCAAAAATATCAGCAGGCAGGAGAAATTGAATAGGTCCCTGTATACTAAACCAAGTTTTCGCTGTTTTGCTGCCTCCATTCGCATCGATTTCGCTTCAAAATTGTTCACACACCGATCAGCATAATCGAAGGGTCGATGCGCTTTGATTCGCGTTTCCGAATCACATTTCAAAAACTTCGATGTTTTCACGATGTTGTTCGAGTAGTAACGCACCCTTGCACAGGTCGTTCTCGACTTGGTAGAAGAACTCGAGTCGAGTGGAGCGCGGTGGGGGATCGAACGGGCCAGCAAGGTGCGTCGACTGAAAAGACCCTCGAAATGTCAAAGTGATAAAAATAAATAAATAAAATTCTTTTTGATACCGTGAATTAATCAGTGATTTAATCAGCAGTAGCCAGTATCAATTCATCTTCGCAATATGCCACTCACTGTTTCGTAGATGTTCTCGCCTGGCGGGAACCCGTAGCTTATCCAACGCCGAGCCACACGCGTCACCTTAAACATACATGTGCTTAATGCTCAATCGCTCTTCTCCGCCTGATTGCCTTTCGCCCACTTGCGCAACACAGCACGTGAAATTAGAAAAACTCAGAAAAACGGGATAAAGAATTTTCGCGCTTTTTCACTCAGCGCGGTATCCTGTTTGGATCTCTAAGAGTATGTAGAACTTTTGTTTGACGTGCATGTGAGTATATAACCGCGAAAACTGTTGAAAGTTCAGAAAAAAAACAATAATTTTTTTTTCTGTTCATAGTGCACATTGCGTGAACTCGATGCGCTTCAAAATTGACGCACAAGTGATATCACCTTTTCATCTTTCGATGCGCTGCGTCAACTTTGATGGCTGACGCGTTTGTTAGTATAAACAGTCTTCCGCATAGTAGTTATTGTTCTGAACAGTAACAACTTTCACAAAAATGAGTAAATGTGTTACGAAATGATGAGTAACAAAAAATTTACAAAAACATGTCTTTTGTGAAATAAAAACTGTTTTCCTTTTCTGGTCATGTGCGTTATCAGTAGGCTTTATCAATATATCTTGTTAAGAAAACGTTATCTCTTGTGAAAAAGGTTGTGTACACAACGCCAGTCTACCCAAGATTGATTAGAAATTCGAGAACTTACCTGAGCCGGGTCAACGTTCTCGTTGAGAACTCCCATCACAACGTCCTAAAAAAAAGTAGTAGTAGTAAACACAATGCATTTGATGGTCTGATGGTCCGATCTGAAGAAGGTTTCGGTTTTTTTGGATCGTTGCACTGGTGCAGAAACACAACGTTCATTTCATCAGCATCATTAAGCACTCACCACATGATGCCCTCTCTCCACCAAAATTTCTATCAAATTGTTGGCGAATGTGAGGTGAGATTTGCCGATTAGAGTGACGTGAAACAGAACGTTCAACGCAGCGACGGATTGAATCAGAAGAAACCATCGGAAACGCATTTTGAAGGCTGGAAACCGGCGAATCGGAACAGAAGCAGTGGAAAGTTAATAACGCGATCGAAACAATGACGTCGCGTGAAGGAAATCAGAGTCGCTCACACGGTGTCCACATACTATGACCGAGAGACGCTTATCAATTAGATTAGCTCATATATTGCAGACAAAACACACGTCCGATTCATTGGGGGCACCAATGGGAGAGTTGGGTAGAGAGGGGCAAGTTGATACGATACCAAGAACAGTACGAGTTTAGTGATTTTATCACTCTAGTAAAACGACTTGTTTGTGTAGTGAGTGCAAAATTTGTTCGCTTATACTTTCTAACGCTATACTGAACCGGCGGGGTAAAATTAAAGTCGAAAATTGCTTTCCCTGTTGGCATTTGTTTTATGTCCCAGCAGCCGGTCAGTTGCACTTGTCGCTATTCCGCAAGTTTTGGAAGCCACGGTGAAATTAGGTTTGCGCAAAGTAGCCTACATGGAATTCAGAAACGCTGGATCGAGTTTTGGATCACTATTTACACTGTGAATTGCATATATGTTTCTTGCGATTACTTACTTGCATCTTGCACTTCTGAACAGGAGTTGCCGCGAACTTGGAGTATCGTTGGATATCAATCGATTATCAACATCTACGACAACATGTTTTCATGAGAATGGCACAAAAGACGGAAATGATGGGAATGCAAGCATCCGAAAAGTGAACCCACATCTTTCACTCGCGCAAAACTACGACCATTATATTTTTTGAGTGTTTTTCTTTTGTACGTGGCATCATTTGTGTGATTTCAACCTCACAATTTTTTTGTTATTTGAATCGGAAATTTGCAATCTGTATCTTGCTTTTCAAAACAAACATGTGAAAAAAACACAAAATGAGTTCCCTGAACAAAGTCCTTTCATGATTTGTTTCAGTTTCAAGCAACAAAAAGAGGTAGTGTCTGTGAAATGTAAAGATAGAGACCTTTACGTATATTTTCAGCGTTGCTCATCAGTAACATTACGTAATTTAATTATATTGTTGTAGTAGACTCTTGTAGTAGTTTCATATTTCATTTGTAGCGACTGGTCTTGTTCTCATTCTGGGCGCATCAAAAGCATGCGTATCAAAAGACGCGATGTCGCCCTCTGAAAGCAAAACTATTTTTTCACAGTGAGGTATGTATGACGTCACAATCACTTATTTGAAGGAAGCAATTCCTTTCTTGTGACCTCCAAAACAGACATCTTTTTGAGCTCATTCAAATATTGCGAACTGCATCCTCAACGAATGACTTTCGATATGCAAAGTGTGTTCATAATGCTTTAAATATTTCAGTGAATCTTTGTTTATACATACAGTAGACCGGCAGCAATTTCCGTTAACTTTGATATTCTCAATGTGAAACAGTTATAGTGTCGTTGTTCAGCATTGTATGTCAAATTTTTGTCATTCCTCTTATTTCTCTGCCAGCGCGCGGTCGCGTGCCTTCCCCTGTTATTCCCCCGACCCCTGAACAATGCTGTGCGGCGGAGGACACTAACTGGACTGGTACTCGATTTTGCTACTATCTACATCTACGGCATTGAGACTGGAGAGGAATCCTCGAAGACGATGACACTCTCGGAGACGTCTCTTCGCGATCGATCGTTGAAGCCCGGATCTTCCGCCGCCGAGATCGAAACTTCCCCAGAAGCCGCAAGCAGGGGATGACAAGCATCACCAACAACACGTACGCATCTACGGATCAACCGAAATCCGTGTTGTTGGAACTCGCAGTAGGCATTGTATTACTGTATTTTACCGTATCCCACCGTAATTTACGTAATCGATATTGTGTGCTACTTGATTCGAGATAAATATTATTATGATTATTATGATTATGTATGTCAAATAGGTTTCAAATAATCTAATCACTGTTTACGGTTATAATCGCAAGATTTCTTTGCGTGTAGTATCCAGTTGACATATATATCAGTGCGTGTAAAACTGTTACTGTTCCGATTTCAAACTTTGACCATTTTGCCGTGACATCATCGGCCGGGCCAGTGAAAAAGCCGTTGTATACTCCGCGCTAGTTTTAACGACAGTCAACAAAAAAAAGTATTTCTTGAAGTAGTGAAAATGAATTAAATGTGATATGATGATGTCATTTATTTACATATCTAGCCGCCAGCGTCCAGATTGAGGTGACGTCATAAAAATTTTTTTTCAATCAGGTACTAATTGATGACAATCAAACAAAGCAAAGAATGTTATCATGAACGAAATCGTTCAAAATTCGTTCATAAGTCTCTCTGGCAAATTATGACGTCTTCATTTTTGCACGGTTGGCTCGGAAAGCACATTTCAATCTCATTTTATCCATCAAAGAAGTTACACCGTTCAAAGTAGCCAATGTGATAAAAGTCACAAAAAAGACGAACAAGAAGATCTTTGTATATACAGTTATACATTGTTGATCTGTAAACGAACAATCGCGGTGACTTCCTGATGTGTTGAATGTATTTGATTTATGAACTTTCACAGGATCAATCGATCAATGACCTCCGATTGCAACGGGAATTGCAAAACTGAACTTTTCATCTTCCACTTCCTATTATGTTGCTGTTTCAGCATTTTGTTTTCATGTTTACCACAACGTTTTCACACTCGAGTCTTGTTTCGAGAACCCGGTGCGAGAGGGAGGGGGCGGGGCGTAGAGGAGTCGCGTCTCTCTAGCTGTGCCCTGCCACAGGCGGGCGACACTGCGATGCAATCACATGTCACTGTCCCATTTGGGTTCATAAAATCAAAATAAATTGATTTCTTATGTCTGTTTGAAAACTGTTTTTCTTCAAGTATGTAGCGTAAAAAAATTCAAAAGATTTCAAGTTTATCTGAAACATCATTTCTATGTATGCATTTATACAGAAAAATTTTGTATTCACGTATGCAGCTGACGAGTTGAATTATGTATAGCAATAACTGTAATGTATCTCGTATTGTAAAAAAAAAAAACTAACTGCAGTGTTATGTACATTACGATTTTCACTACCGTCTGTTATGCATTTGCCTCATGTGGTTCATGGTTCAGTTGATTTTCACTTCTCTAGAACCTCTACACATACATGAACGAGATGATACTTCTGATTGCTTTCTGCATCCGATCATCAATTACTGTCGTCTCGCTTGTCGCTAATATCGTCGTAATTGCAGGTATGTGGTTTGATCTTTCATCGTTCTGTAGGAATACATGAGTGTAGGTTTGATCGCACTCAAGCGAATGAGTCTTCAGCGTCATCTGATTTTTTTTAAACTTTGTTTTTGAAATTATCGCACAGCAAGGAGTAACTCACGTGTTTGATTGGCAGCAGTTCCACAGTTTCAATTCGTTCTGTTGTGTTGTGACGTGTTTGCATAAATCGTGTTTTTCACAGTGTCGCTGAAACGCGTAAAACACTAAATTAATCAACTATACTTTTTGACTCATGTATGATGACTTTGGAGCCTGATTTCTTTCAGCCATCCTTTGCTCTCCAATTCTGCGCCACTCGCCTTCATTCATTCTGCTCATCTTCCTATTCGCTGCTCACATTGGAGACTGTCTCTGCAACCTCACATACAACCTGCCCAGTCAAGGTGGCAAAAATGATTTCGGTTTCAAAACAAAGAGACAAGTTTTTTGTAAAGGCTCTAACCACGTGAAGTTAGTATTAGTTGTTCATATCGTACGTATGTACTTCAACGATCATGCTTTCGTTCCAGCCGTCGGCCACGCGTTGTATCCTCCACCCTACACACTGCCTCTCAACATTCTCTCCAATGGAGTGTGGTTCGCGGAGCTGCTGGTACTACAGGTGAGAGTTTTTCTGTGCGATGCGATTATCTTGAGATGTTCGGCGTGAGGTTTGCGATCGATTATCTAACCTTTACAAAACGGTCCTTTTGTCTATGGTTTTCTCTAAGGTATAGAGTGTTTATATGTATATAACACTACGCAACTAATATGTTTTTGAAGTTTACGAGAAATGGCGCGCACGTGAGTTTGCGTATCAAAAATGAAAGAGATACATGGGTTATAAAAAATGGAATTTAGACAAATCACATGTACTTTTGTCAGTCTCGTGATACAATTAATCCGTATTGTATGCTTTTCTTCTCCACTTTTCGTGAAGCGTACCTCATTGTGGCTACCATTTGTTGTTCATCACATTTTTTAATACAATGTACAAACGATTTAACGGAATCAATAATGCAAAACATGACAAGACAAGACGCTAACGATTTGAAAGAACAGTGACGCATGTTTTCAATCTTGGAACGTTCTGTTTATTTGATGAAGCGATATGAACAAACAAGAGAGAAAACTGTTTTTCCGTTACCCTAACAGTCTGCCACACGTGCCCCACAAAAATAGGCGTTCATTTCCTTGCAGGAAACCTTGAGTGTCAGCAGATTGATATTGTTATCGCTTTTGCATAGGAATAAGTTCTCGGAAAAAAGAAGCGGCGCTATGACTCGGTAAGCTGCGGACGCAGTGATGGGAAGAGTAAAAGAGTGACTTCTACTAATCGCTTCTAGTTTACGACATTGCTCGAAACAAACATGCATCTTGAAGTGTGGTGATTGCACACAAACTTGAAATTTTCGTCACCAAAAATTTCGATATGCCACGGGTTTTTTCCCCCAAAAGGAGTACCTCACACCACACAACTGAGCGGCGAGACACAAAAACAAGAGCCTGTTCTTTTTTTCAAGCACATTGAACTCATTCCGATGTTCATTCCTTATGTTATCTGTGCACTCTAACAATAAAAAAAGTCATAACCACGTGGGAATGTACTAATCTACTGTACTGACATAAAA
This sequence comes from Rhabditoides inermis, assembly GCA_963966185.1. Classification (NCBI taxonomy): domain Eukaryota; kingdom Metazoa; phylum Nematoda; class Chromadorea; order Rhabditida; family Rhabditidae; genus Rhabditoides; species Rhabditoides inermis. The sequence goes on from CAWZYM010000272.1 coordinate 1,438,527, forward strand.
AAAGGAATGCAGGTGGTGGCTGTGTCGCACCTGTTGACCGTGCGTCGTCCGGTCGCGTTTCTCCGCGTCGAGTCGACCACTGTGGCCAAGGTACGCATGGTCTTCATTCATCACGTGTCTCTCTCAAGTACCGGTCAGTCTCTTCGAAACACTCCCGAATGCCCCCAAAACACTTCGGAATTGCCTTTCGAATCGCCCTCAGAACACTCCCGAATTGCCTTCTGAATACTCCCGAATACTCCCGAACACTTTGGAATGCCTTGCTATGCCTTCGAAACACTCCCGAATGACTTTCGAAGAGACTGACCGCACCTTCACTCCAGGTGGGCGCACTCGCTGCGTCGCTCGGCATGATAGTCGGAGGCGGCGCGTTGCTGCTCCCAGGAATGGTATGGCGTGTGACAATGACAGGGGAGACATTGACACAGTCGCAAGGTGACAGTGACAAAGTGACATGGACAACAGCGTGTCGAGGGGGACAGTGTGCCAGGGTGGCTATTCCAGAATCTGCGCTTCGATCCGGAGTCTCTGAACTGGTACGAGGACGTGTCAACGTGGCAGATGCGCGCGCATCTCCAACTCAACTGGATGCTGCAGGTGGCAGGGCAGATGTTAATGTAGTTGAGGCAAAACCGGCGTTTTTTTGACAATCATTGTTCACTTGTCACACTGTTAATCTCGACAGTGAAACGTTCACAGCAAATGATGTGTCCGATAAAAAAACAATTTTCAGACACGTTTGTTTTATTGCAGATGATCACCATCGCTTTTCTGCTACTCATATGGAGGTGTGTAGCGGAAAAGAGGCTGAGAGAGAGAGAGAGTGAGAGAGATAAAGAGAGAGATGAAGAGAGAGATAAAGAGAGAGAGAGAGAGAGAGAGAGAGAGCGAGAGAGAGATAAAGAGAGAGATATAAAGAGAGAGAGAGAGAGAGAGAGAAATGAAGATAGAGAGAGAGAGATAAAGAGAGAGAGAGAGAGAGGGAGAGAGGGAGAGAGAGGTTTACCTGCCACATACATAGGTGTGTCGCATGCGCGCCCGTTATCGGAAGAGCACAGTGACCATTGTTTCCGCGGTGAGATGTGTCTCTTCTCCATCTTCAATCTCTACTTGTCTCTTCCATGTTTGTTCTGTGTCTGTCAGCTTTTTCCCATGCACCATTGATCTCAACGATTTGCACCGGCAACCAATACCAATTCTCATCAATTCCTTTCCTTTCACATGTGAATTTTTTTGGTTTGATTATGCTTGTGAGTTACAAAACACATGTCTGAGAGTTGTGTTTCAGTCGAATCAGTCTTCCACGTCGATGAGTCACAGATACAGAAGCCTGTTTCTCGGACTCAACTTCGTCTTGCTCTCCACATGTCTATTTACACAGACCATTCTCTATAACTTTGTTGCCAGGTTTGTCGCGCTTTTGTCTCTCCCTCTTTTCTCTTTAGACAATATTTGTTTGCAACGTCATGAAAAGTTGTGGCGAACATTCGACGAAATGATCACAATACGAAGTCATTACAAAGCGGCGTCATCATTCAATTTCAGCATCGACCATCCGATAGCAGTGTATGTGATGTCGCTGAACCCCGTTTTCCGCCACCTGCAAGTGCCTTGTGTACACCATATTCGGCAAGGAACTGCGCAAGTCGATTACAAACATATTCGGATGGCGATACAGGGATAAAGTGCATAGTGTTGTGTAAAAATGTTCTAAGATACTGGTAGTGTTGATGAAAATCTGTTTTGCTATGCTGTTTGAGTAGGCCAATAATTGTGAGATTGTGTCATTTGTGTTCGACGTTTTTTTCGTACTTCCTCGTATGAACCGACTCACATCTAGATTCAGTATATAGGAACTGCGACGCGTTTTTGTATGTCCGAAACTCTTTTTTTTGCGTTATTTTTTTGTTACCAGAGAAATATTCATTCAACTATAATTCAACACCACTATACTACTCGGTTTTGTTTTTGCGTGAGCGAAGGATGACTTGGATGAGTCGAAAGGTCCCATTGACAGCCAGCCAGAGACACGCGAGTAGAAGTAGTACTATGACCGCGAAGCAGTCGAGACAGTACTCCTCCACTATGCACATGTGAACGGACGGGAGATTGTAGTGCTCTCCCAGACCCGGATATTTGGCAGCAAACTCTACCTGCAAAGCATGTTGTTGTTGTTGTTTGTTGTTGTTGTTGTTGTTGTTGTTTGTTGTTGTTGTTGTTGTTGTTGTTGTTGTTGTTGTTGTTGTTGTTTGTTGTTTGTTTGTTGTTGTTGTTGTTGTTGTTGTTGTTGTTGTTTGTTGTTGTTGTTGTTGTTGTTGTTGTTGTTGTTGTTGTTGTTGTTGTTGTTGTTGTTGCTCTCGCGCCACTCACCCACTGCACAAACGTCTCCCTGGGCTGATTGGGCTTGTCGGCTAGCATTCTAGCGAGATTCTGCGCGTTTGTGCGATACCTGCAACGCGATTCATGAACCCTTCTGTTCTGTGAATTCTATAGTCCTTCCAAAACCACAAGTGAGTCGACCTCGTGTCAGTTTGCCCTTTCACTCTTCATATCCCTCTCCCTCCCTCAGACCTTTCATTGTCCAGCAGCTCTCGCAGCGCTTCCACCAGTCGTTCTTCGGTCAGTGCCAGTTTGTCCAGAGCCACCGCAACGCCCATCTGTGAAACGAGAACGTTTGTGTGTACGAATTACAGAAGAAAATAAAAATTGTCTGATGTTCTGTTCCACCGTACCTTTTGCGCGATGATAGTGTTGTGGGGTTGGTCGAGAAAGATGGGCAGTGCGAGAAACGGCACGCCTGTAATGGACTTGGTAGTCTGCGTTTGAAATGAAAGAATGAACAAAAAAACGACAATTTTTGAGACAACGTATACGAATACGACACAAGTGAAGTGAGAGTCAATGCTTTGTGGGGGATATTGTTGTTGTTGTGACTTTTCACGTTCATATTTTAGAATTAGCTATTGGTTAACTGTAAATTTATCAGCAGATTCAAGTTATACAACCGTTGACCTAGCCAATAAGGGGACTGACCTAAGGCTCTCGAGTACAAGTCGCTAGCTGCTTACAAGGGGTCCATAAAAAAAGTGTGTCTCGATAAGGAGATGCGCGGTGCACCTACCGGCGTGCGTTGCCTCGTTCAAGCTGTTCAGGCCCATGTGCGAAATGAACAGCTTCACCCGATTGTCATCTGAACGCGATAGTAAACACGTGAACGTGAGAGATATGAAAGAGAGAGAGAGAGAGAGAGAGAGAGAGAGAGAGAGAGAGAGAAAGAGAGAGAGAGAGAAATCCAGTTCTCACTGAGCAGGTCATTCTGCGGCAGCCACTTGACCGGGCGCACGTTGGCCGGGAAGCTGACAGAGTCGTTCTCGATCGAGTCGTACCTACAACTACATATCGTAACTTTACTAGTGGGTTTACCTCCACAAAAACGTGTAGTCGGGGAACTTCTCGAAGGCGCGTGCGAACGTCGCCCGCGTGGCAGATGGGATCAAGGCTGTTGGCACCTGAAAGTGGTCGGAACACTATCACACGCATTTAATACGAATGGTTCATAATCAGCGTGAAAACGAACAGAAATGCGAACAGAAATTCAATCGTAAAAAAGTTCATGTGCGTACATGTACCTGCGTTCCAAAGGAGAAAATGACCACTCCCTTGTGGCTCTTATTGAGAATCGCCCGCATTTCATGTGAGAGCGGCCGGGGCGCGCGATACCCAATGCCGCCGACGCACTAAAGATGAACTGAGTTTTGGATTTTGGACAAGTCGTACAAGCTTACTACAATGAACTGATCTAAAGTGAGATTTCAGCGTTGATAAGCGGCAAGGGAAAACGCAGCAGCAGTGGATATTGTGTTTATACTGGGAAACAGAGCGATATGATAATGCCTTTTTATGAAACGTGTACTGAACACTTGAACACCTGAACTTAATGTCTTCAGAACTATGACTTTCGAGTTGATGAAGTTCTCATTGAATCAGAGCTTAGCAGTTCTATAATTGAGATAGTGAAGCTACTTAAACACCAAAAGTGGTCACCTTGATCTTGTGCGTCATTGGATGAGCGAGCGCCATGATCTCATTCGAGTTGACAAACATCACAGCTGCCTGGAACCGGAGAGATGAAGTAAGAAATTTCGAATAAGATGCTTTAAAGGAACACTGGCGACTTATTTTTGACTCGGAGTATTATTAAAAATATATTATCCCAACACATTTGCAATTTTCGCGAAAGAACGACGATTCTGCGTTACTTTGGAGTCTGCCACTGCACCGGTTGCAGACGAAACTTTGAATTACCCGCCAACGTTTCGATACTGCACGTTCGGGTCGGAGACATGAGCGCAAATTAACGACAGCCTCTCACTTGCTTCATGGCTCAGTGCATGTGCGCTGCGTTGTGGCCCCCGAGCTTCGCGGGTTCAGTTCCGGTCACTGCGAAATGTTTTGCTCGTGTGAAAATGAATTGTGGCAGGTTGTGGCAGAAATAAGTCGCCACTGTTCCTTCAAAAATATTGAAAAACATGTTAGAAAAAAACGGGCGAGTGTAGCACTCACCCTGGCTATCAGCTCCTTGTGCGAGGGAAAATCGACGCCCACCGTCGACGCAAAGATGTCTTCCTGAAACAACGCGGTCGAATAAAAACACATTCACCTACATATTGATCACTCATTACAGGGTAAAAAAAACTGCACAGAACTGGCGTGTTAGTGCAAATTAAAAAAAAACAAGAAAATCGTGAAACATGTCAGATGTGAGCAACTACTATTCATCAGAGTTCACAAAAAATCCTCACCGTCTGCCGTTCATACTTTGGCACGGAGATGAAATGGAATGCGAGTGAGTTGAGAAGGTTGTCGAATCGCTCGATGAACGTGGACGGGATCTTGGACTGACCGAACATCCAGTCTGGTAAGACAGCAGCGTGATATGGCATTCAGACTGAGAGAGAGAGAGTGAGAGAGAAAGAGAGAGAAAGAGGGAGGGAGAAAGAGGACAAGAGAGAGAGAAAGAGAAAGAGAGAAAGAGAGAGGGGAGAGAAAGGGAGAGAGAGGGGAAGAGAGAGAGAGAGAGAGAGAGAGAGAGAGAGAGAGAGAGAGAGAGAGAGAGTCGGCTCACCGATGACGTATCCGGGCGGTCCGGGCAGACCCATCGCCACCTCGTTCGGCATAGTGATAGGCGTGGGCAAGTAGAGCGCGTAGGCGTGCAGCGAGTGCTGCAAACACACAGAGTAACGATGATGTTTTAGAAGTCAGAAAATGTAAAAACGCTCCGTCGCGCCCAACGCGGATCGAAATCCAGAGAACTAGACGTATCTCGCAAGAACCGCTGTGACTAACAATTTCAGAATGAGTAGGAGTATACCAACGAAAAGAGTGAAAATTTAGTTGGTGGTCAAGCCAGACTCGTACATCAACGGATATGCTAACAGCTAATCGACATCGTGTCACCTTGTAGAAGAGAGCAGGTCCACACAGTCCATAGGCGGACGAGATGCCGAAGTCGTAGTGTCTCTCGCCGATCCAAGCAGACACAAAAGACGAGTTTAACGCTACTGAAATTTTTTCGGAATGTATTGGTTTTAACTGAGAAAGTTCAACAAAGTGCACATGGTTTTTTTTTCGTCTGGCGTCGGTCGAAACTGACTCATGAATTCATTGAATCATGCCAATCCAGAACTTGCTTGTGAGTGTGAGCGACACAAATTGAACAAATTGAAGCGACTCACCCCGACAGATTTCATTCTCGCACTCATAGAAGTACTCGAAGCGCGTCGATCTCAAAAAAAAGTTTGATAAAAGTTTACGTTAAAAAAAAAACACAACCAAAAAGTTTTTAGACACAAAATAGATACAAAGCAAACATGAAAGAATAGTAGAATGAAATAACAGGAAAAAAAACTCGTTTCGGGACACGGCCTCACCTCGGCGCCGGCTCGAATGGTGCGTTGAGGTGCTGCGCCTTCAGCCACAGATTCTCACCCTAAAAACACGACAAGATATTCCGATTTTCTGCAGAGAATGCCTACCTCAACAAAAAAAGCTCACACCCATACGCAACATCTAATGTGTGATCAGTGGATCAGTCCCGTCACAACTGGTTACTGAGTATCACATGAAATCTTTACTTGATATCGCTGGCTATGTACGTACAAACATCCTCTGTCCACTCCTCTCACATTGAACGTGTAGCTTGTGTAGCGGCTGGAATTGCCTGTCACGGTCGTCGGGTCGACTCGGGAGTTGAGACCGCCCATGATCACGTCCTGGAAAAAAGAACACATTCAGCGTTTACACTTCTAGATTCAATGCAAATGATCGTTCATTGTACGCCTACTTTTCGAATGTGTCTTTCACACGTCATGCTCTAATATACAAAGTTTGTCAAGTTTAACAAAACAAAAAAAATAGACCTTACTGTGAAAAGAAATGCTTGTTGCACATGCTCGAGACCAATACGAACAAAGTGTAATGCTAGTTGTGAGAATGACAAAGACTTATAGACAAAAAAATAAGGTGCTTGTCGTGCATGTGTCTGCATACCGCGCTGTTTGCGCGGCACATATCATGCACTTTTCTCGTCTCAAAAGAGACAGTCACGTTGTCATAGAGTATACATGTTTCACGTGCATACATATCACTTATCACGATGTGACTGTGCGTCACAAAATTAGCACATTAATGTTCATCTTAGTTTCACCTATCACTGTTTCAATACCTACCACGCTGTGTCCGCGCTCCACGAGTATGTCTATCAGGTTGTTGGCGTAGTCGAGGTGGCTTTTGCCAACGAGTGTGAGATGGAAGAGAATTCGGAGCGAGAAGGCGGCTGGCAGCCAGAGAAGCAGAAGCAGGGGTAACCTCATACTGCAATCGTTCCTAAATAAACAAGGTTTGAATCTGCTTACTATTAGAAAAAAGTGACAAAAGAAGTAGATGCATAGTGGTAAACAAAGTAGGACAATATGCACAGAACGAAACGCAAATTCGTCAACCACGATGACAGACGTGGTGAGCAGATCACTCGTAAGTACGTCAGTACGTATAATCTAAATAAACGGCGAATAGGAAACCACACCATCACACCACCACACCACCACACCATCACACCACTACACCACTCACACAACCCACACCACCACTCCTGTACACCACTACACCACCCACACCACATATAGGAAATCACACCATCACACCATCACACCATCACACCACCACACCACTAAACTACCACACCATCACATAATCAGTCATGGTGAATAGTGTGGTTGCGCTAAGTTGTGGTGGTGTGATGGTGTGATGGTGTGGTAGTGTGGTGGTGTGGTGGTGTGGTGGTGTAAGTGGTGTGGTGGTGTGATGGTGAGATGGTGTGGTGGTGTGATGGTGTGATGGTGTGAACTCCATATTGCCTAAATAAACTGCAGGAAGGGCATCCGTTCTGACCAAGTTCAGTCTGAATCAGCCGAAAGGAGCTGTTTAACTGACCACCTACTTGTTGGTTTGTTATCAGACTACATACGAACACCGCACTTTTGATAAGATAATCATTGATCGGTGGGTGTGAGACGTAAGATTTGGGAAAACAAGATGTTTGTAAAAGATTGTTAATGATGTGGCAACAAATTCATTGACCTTTTGATATTATTGACACGATGACACGAAGTTGTTTTCGAAAAAAAAGATGTTTGGCGATGGAGAATTGCGTCACTCTAAAGTGGACAAAAATCCCAAATGATTGACTGAATTTACACAAGTTATGATTCGCAGGCACATTGCTACGGTAGCAAGGTTTCAGCAAAACACCTGATTTAGAGAGGATTCGAACCCGCGACATGAACCAGCCGAACAGATTGCTAGGCGAATCTCTTACCGGTTGCGCCATAGAGACGATGAGTACGACTTGCTAGTATTGAGGCATCTAGTTGATTTGCGATCAATCAAAGACGGACTGTGCGAAGAAAAACCATTCATTTTCAGCTGAAACGTATGTTTTCGAACACAATCAAATCGTCTCTCATGCTTGTCGCTTGTGTCTCATTATTGTCTAGTTTTCTTCACAAAAACACAAGCGCACAGTAGATTATCGCTCAATGAAAGGATCATGCCACGTCCTCAATGGCGCAGTCGGTTAGATGTCAACCTAGCAATCTGCATACTGCGCTCTGTCGCAGGTTCGAGTCCTGCTACCGCTCGTGTTTTACATTCTTTCAAAAGTGACTGTGCTCTTAGTTACCGTACCACCTGTTCGTGGTCTGTTCCCCCATGGGGGAGATGGTGGGTCTTTTCAATTTTTTGCCAATTTTAGTACTATATTAACGACTTTGAAAGTGTGGACAAAAAGTACATACATACATACCTACTATACAACAGTGTGCAGCTGCAAATTTGGTGTTTTTTTCTGTCATTTTGCAAAAGACCACGTGTTTTGTCTTTGATCTTGAGAACATAGATTGACACATCTGATAAGAACTGATAAAGTGAAAATGTTTTCGATCACTTAACCTATAGAGCGCCAATCATCATCATCATAGATCATGTCTTCATGTAGCCGAAAATAGTTGTGTGTAATGTGTAATGGAAACCTGTTCGATACAAAGATTCTCCTCAAATTTTAACCAACTAGTACAGTTTTCCGCAAAAAAGTAGTCGTGTGGTAGACAAACAAAATGTGGTGCACGTACGAAACATTTATAGCGATATCATTGTGAAATATGTTAAGAAACTTTCGAGAAAAAAACAGATACTAGGAAAACCATTTGTTGAGAGATTGTTACTTGCACGTGTGAACCTGCACATCGTCTACGCACTCCTTGCATTTGACCTGAAAACGGTAGTGTCTGCGAATGGTAGTGCAGATCGCGGTGTTGCACCGAGATACACGCAGAAATTGGCGCACACGAACCTGGCAGCACCACACGAATTTGCAGTTGCATTGCGTCTTTCGCCGCTCGATACGCGTGTTGTAGCT